>CM068827.1:35593932-36151432 GCA_028554795.2 Sinohyriopsis cumingii
ATACTTTCTATAGTTATTTTCATACGTCACTGATAATTGATGAGTGGAAATTCATCTGTGAAATGTATGCCTAGAAAGGATAGCACACAGTTCGTGAATGTTATATATGCGTATTACTGCGCCATGAGCAGATCACAGTTTGATATACCAATAGTACTCTGTGTGTGTGTTTTAACAGCACATCAGTAGAGTGATGTTATTCACTATCAAGTAAGTTTAGGTATCCATCCAGCAAAACAAAGCCAGGATAAATGGATAAATTCATTTAAATACAAAGTCAAAGTTTTTTTTAGCTTTTATATTAACTTTTCAAAAAGTTCAAGGCATCAGCTTGACTATGATTACGAAACGTATTCCCGGATAAACAGGATGTTTCATTAGTACTCTTACGACACGCAAAAGAGCGCATCGGGCATTCGATATTCACGCGCTCACCCAGAAGAAAGGGAATACATATTTATATACGACGGGTAAATGATTTTGAGAGGCGGTCAAATTTAATGTTTTCACAAATTCAAATGATAGTGCTTATGTTTATTTTTTATTTATTTACCTCTGTCGTTGCTTCTCATTTTCGGGGAGTAGGGAGATAACAATGAAACTATTTATCTTTGTAAGAACTGTGATTTATTTTAAGAAGAGATTTTTTTATATGCAATACTCTTCCAATGAGAGGAGCGAGTAGCATATCGAATTCTGGCTTTAGTGTATAAGTCAACAATTTACCACTCTTACTTTTTAGTCCTTCATGATTTATGATTCTGTATATTGTGTTTATTTGTAATGTCTTTGATTTCCACCGGACTGGTACTTTTCCGTTCTGAAGATGGCATCGAGAAAATATCCTAAAGTGCCAGTTTGTCGTCTGAAACTTGTGTTGGTTGTGTTTCTTATATCTTCGTTTGATTAAGGCTATGTTTCCAGACACCCCATCTGCCTTGGATGGTAAGTCAGAACTGGAAAGCTCTGGTTTCTCAGTTATTTATCCATTCTTCAAATATGGTTTATTATTATTCTTCAAGGACTGTTTGTGAACCATTCTCTCTCTCTCTCTCTCTCTCTCTCAGAGAAATGTCTTCACTTACTTAAAAAACATTTGTTTATAAAGAAGATGATGCAACCACGCTTGCGTACGTTACATTTTGAAATTATTATTGCTCTATGCAGGTTTTTCCTTCGTGTTCCATTTTTTAAATATTTTTTTTATTTTTTATCATTTTATTTTTATATTTTGTGATTGCTTTTTGTTTGTTGGGGGGACTCTTTTTTGTTGGGGGGGGGGGGGGCACATGATCTGTTGTTTATATTTACACTAGTAACACCAGAACTTTGGAGGGACGCCCATAAAGTAAAAAATGAAAGTTGGTGCCCAATTCTTACATATTCATATTCCCTTGAAGTTGTAACCTGATGCACGGTAATTTTTATAGAAATTTTGTTGTCAAATTAATTGATAAACTTTTTCATGGGGATTTTCAAGAGCAGACGCATCTACAGTTTCCTATTTCTCTCTCAGTAGCGGTAGCATCATCGATCTAAATTCTCTCTCAATATTCTTTTGATAACAAATTAATTCCATCTTTGGAGCAAAGAAATTTTTTACCCCTTCCAATATTTTGAAATGCTGATACATTTTCAGTACTGATTATTCTAACCAGAAGGACAGTAAACATGTATTATGTTCTTGGTCTGTCTTTAAAAAATGTATTATATCAACCCGTCTTTGGGATCTTAGGATTTTCCCTTCAGGTTTGTTAATAACCGTTTGTTAGTTAACTGAGCTTAGTTCTCTCAGTGACGATTGTTAGAAACCTAATGTGCTAGGGGTAGGGTGGGTGTAGGGGTGGAGTGTAAGTGAAAGTGGTAATATCAACATTATGAACAAAAAGGTACACTATATGAAAACTATTAAATTTACACAAAAAATACGTCACTGTACTAAATCCCTGTCAACGAACAGCATGATAATAGATGTGTATATTAGGTAAACCATCTCCATCACCATTTTTTAAACTTCGAAAGTTTTATACATTCTATAAGCTTTTCTTTAACACTGTTTGCATTTGACATGCCGCTTTCATACTACAAAGACCGAATTCTTCTTGACGTTCTACAACAAAACAGTATACATATTTTAGGCCACCACGGTCATATACATTGTTTAAAACCATACAATAGCCATCAAACAAAATCCGCAACTAATACAAAGTTTAATTTCTGAAACCATCATCACGTCGTATTTTACCATACATAATTCACACACATTGTCATAAATCTTTAACAGAGCTTCCAGGCTCTTTTAACACAGACCAAGGACAGCTTCGTAACGTGATTAAGCTAGTTAGAAAAAGAAATAGTGTAGTGTAATACTTATTAGACGTATGGCTCTATACAAACAGCAAAAATCAATAAATATGACGTATGCACAAAGAGAGATAGTCACGTGATCGTCTGGCATGTTCCTTGACCTAAATGTCCTACCTCTTTCATGCCTAGATTATTTTAATAGCCTTTATTTATACATTATTTGATTATTATGGATTCCATGGTCGTAAAATTAAGCAATTACTCATGTTTTCTATTTTACACTGCAATGCTATGTTCATCTCTCTCCCCCTCCTATCTCTCTCAGATTTCATATTTTACTTAAGTATATCTACATTATTATAAGCAAGAGTTATAACACTATTTTTATAACTATATCTGTAATATCTTCATCTAATATCTAATGACTTTGAAAAGGTTTTCTTTAATTTGTAATGTGACGTAGTCAGCAAAACGAAATCATGGCATTATTTTAAGATGAGAGTTTATCACTGTTTATCTATACTGTTTGTCTATACTGTTTGTAGTGTTTTGCAGACAAGATTGTAGAATTTCGGATGAGGTTTTGCATCATTATTTTACTAAGCTTGCGGGATGTATTTATGTATGTATGTATGGATGGATGGATGGATTGATGTGGATGTATGTATGTATGTATGTATGTATGTATGTATGTATGTATGTATGTATGTATGTAAATGTGTGTGATCTCATGTATTTTACATCCAACAATTCTCCCCACTTAATTCAAATGAATGTGAGGACCAGTCTTTCTCATTATCAGAGTCGATTCCGGCATTGCACTCGCCTACAAAATTACAAAACATTCTCGCTGATTCAGAATTCTGATGTCTAATTGGTTTATTATCGAATTAATAAACCGGCCGACTCCAAACTTTTGCACAAACTTGTATTCAACGCACACTACTGCTGTTAGATTGGTTATTATTCAAATTACATCAGATGTTTGAGTCTCATGAATAAGCTGAGTGTGAGAATGTTTGGAAATACTGACTAACACTGAATGGGCCTCGAGACTTCGAAGGCTCTCGCCTTTACCGATCACAACCATCTCACTTCTGTCTGCGCGGGTTCGAGTCTCGGAGTCAGCCAATGTGGGTATGTTTCCCATGATGATGTATGTATCTTTTGTAAAAAGAAGTCGAAAGTATAGAACACCTATTATCATGATTGTCGAGTTATTGCAGATTTTGGGAATCCCTTTGTTGTAGTGGCCAACTTGATCTATAAGATTTCCAAAAGTGATAGCTTTTATGAGAAATTGCGAAATTCGTGATCTTTTTATTCTAATTGAAAAATATCACATTTATAGATCTCGCTGTGCTTAACAAAAAAAAGAAACAAAACAAAGAAAACAACAACATGGAAAATGACAACTAAAGTGCTTTAATTATGGTGGTCTTAATCAAACAGGTTTTTGTTAATAAATTGATGGTTAGATGAGCTCACTATTATTGTTTGAATTATGGTAATTAAGGGTGTACTAATCAAACAAAGTACTAGCCGGGGATAATATGACGAGACAATTATAGAGGCATTGATCAAACAGGGAATAAAAATTTTAATTCACAAAGGGAAGGGAGACAGGGAAGAACTTAAAAATTGGAGGCCCATCTCCCTCCTGAATATGGATTATAAAATGTTAAGTAAACTTTTAGCAAATAGAGTAAAGAAAGGTATGGATAAAATTATAAACATTAATCAGACATGTGGACCAAAAGGAAGGGATATACAAAATAATATACTAAATATGAGAACAACAATAGATTACATACAAGACAATGGACAAAAAGTTGCTATGGTACTTTTTGATCAAGAAAAAGCTTTCGATAGAATTGAACATAACTATATACAAAAAGTGTTAGAAAAATTTGGTTTCGGGAGTAACTTCCGAAAATGGACTAAAATCCTGTATAATACAATAACCTCAAAGGTACAGGTTAACCGAGCCATGACAGATGAATCTGACATCCAAAGATCAGTGAGGCAAGGATGCCCACTGTCAATGTTATTATACGTGACAGCAATCGAAATGCTAAACATTAGCATAAAACTTAACAAAGACATAGTAGGTATTAAAGTTCCAAATAATAAAGAGGAGGCAAAAATGCTACAACATGCAGATGAATGCACACACTTTATACGGGATCCAAATTCCTTTAAGCACTTAATGAGGGAGTTGAGCAGATTTGGAGAAGCATCAGGATCTCAAATCAATCATGAAATAAACAGAAATTATGAGAATAGGAGACTGGACAGGTAAACACTTTGGATTACCCCCACATCTTATAAAAGAAAGAGTTAAAGCACTAGGTATATACTTTGGAGTAAATGAAGAAAAAGAAAACTGTAAAAAATTGAAGAGGAGATTAAAAAAAATGTGAACATCTGGGAACTAACGCCTTTGTGCCTCATGGAACGAGCCCAAGTGGCAAAAACATATATGTACGCCAATATAAATTATATCCTAAAATCCACAGAGATTAGTAACATTACAGTAAAAAAATTAGACAATAAAATTATAGACTACATATGGGATTTTAAAATGCACTACATTAATAAGGAAACTCTTTATACGGCCAGGGAAAGGGGGGTGGGGCTAGCCTTGCCTAGCCCCAAACTACTTAAAATCGCAAATATAATAAACAGATTTAAGAGAATACAAGCAGAAACAAAATTAACATGGGAGGGGATCTATGTTTATTGGTACGGGTTTACAGTAAGGAATAGGTTAGATATATACAAAAACAATAAACTCGTAAAAAAATTAGAGATACCTAGAAATTTCAAAAGCATAAAAGAACTTTTAATAAAATATAGGGATAAAAAAGATTTATGGGATAGGGAAGAAAAACTAACGTATAACTGGATGAGAGAGGATATGACAGGGAAAATTAAATGTAAGGTAGAAAGGGATCACATGCATGTGTATTGGAATAGAGCATGGGAACACTGGTCGAAACTGGGCTCCCTGAAAATACAAAGCCTTTGCTTCAAATACATGCACAATGCATGGTTGACGGGATAGGTTGCATTGAGACGGCGTATAGTCAGAGTACCGCTAAAATGTCCACTGTGCAATATGGGGCCATTTAGTAAATTACACACCATAACAAAATGCATCAAAACAAAAGATAATAGAGTCCAAATTATAGCTGAAATATGCAAAAAAGATATATACAAAAAAAACCATTATATTTGGATGGAAATTTCAGCAAAAATACCTTATATAAAATAACTGAATATATAGTATCAGTAATAAAGGCCTGAGGCCAAATATTTATTATAAAAAATAAACACACAGAAATCCAAAAGCATGATATATAACTTATTAAAAGAAGCCCCTATGAGGGAAGTACGGTACGATGACGCTATGCGGCTATGTCACATGGCGCTACGCGAAGTGAACAGGCCCATGGAAGAGTCTGGAAAATACCCTCATGGATGGTTTTATCTATGTATACATACGATAACACTGCCTCTGCCTTATCTCACAATTAACTGATACTAACACTAGTCCAGTTCATACTGTAATATACACCCCGTTAGGAGAAAATTTTTACTTCCTTTAAAAAAAACAATGTTTTGGAAATTTGGAAATAAATAATTAAAAGACAGCCTGCTCGAGAAGGGAGAAGTACACAAAATAAAAAAGTATAGACCCCACCTCGAGCACAGCGAGTCTTATGGAAAAATGCGAGAGCAACATATATAGGTACACACATATCAACCACTAAGGTTTAAATTTATTCCATATCTAGATAACGCTAACTCGCCAAAATTCAAAATTACAAAATCTCCCAATAATGAAAATGGGAGAAGATAAGACAACTGGCTTGAAATTCGACAAACATTGATGTCCAAACATAAAAACAAATATAGCAAACACAACATATAGCACAAACATATAACATACACGGGACGTAGGTGACCCTAGCAAGGTCAACTTAAAAGAAAGAAGGGAAGGAATTCCGAGTAGATGACAGAAATCATTCTCGGATGAACAACCCTGTAGAAACACTAGGGAAAAATTAGAAATACCCCAATCGAAATTTCTATAGTTTGGAAATTATTTTGCAAATAAAAAAAATAAAATATAAAATTTGGGGGATACACAAACACATAAAACTATTTCTATATTTGGTTAAGGGGGTGGGGGCATTTGTCTGGTGACCTCCCTCCCCAAATGATCAAACAGTAATTTCCTTTTAATAAGTTAAGACACCTTTCGTTTCATTTTTTACAAACCTTTCAACAGATATAACACCACAAATTAGACATTTGATATTGACGTATGATATTGTATGTAATTAAATCATTTTGATAGAGGATAGCTTCATTTTAAGTATATAAGTGCTATTTTAGCACTATTAGTCTATAGACAATATACAGGATAGTTAAATTCTACATAAATCTAACAAAGACCATTAAAATACTCACCAAGATATTACACACACACACACACACACACACACACACACGCCGTAATAATATTACTGTATGGGTTGTTTTCACTATTTTTAAGTATTTGTTAATAAATTAGGCAAACTATTTCAATTTTGCATAAAGGTGTATGAGCTGCTTTGAAATTATTTCAATGACTGTTCAATAGATACTTCCCGGGTATGTTCTGCCCATTCTAGCTGGACGATGGACAACCTGGTAGTTTCTCCGAAATGTGACCACCAAAACTGACCAATCTGAACACGGCACACGGAAGCAAAATCAACGTATAAATTACAAATATAGATTTTGCAGAAAGCCTGAGTTGCGTTCTGTTTATGCATGTATCTTTTTAACAGTATCTTGACATTCAAAGACTTTATTTTAACTTCCTAACACCAGATAAACGTTTTGTTTTTTCCACCACCCAAATTCAACTTATATAGAAGTCAGTAGAAACATTAATTGTATTTTACCACCAAAATTCTGCATAAAGAAAGATAAACACCTCTTTATTTGATTACATTTATTGTGAATTAACTTAAATCAAGTGCACAATACTAGGAAATAAAAGCTAGTATTATTGATTTTCTAGGAAGACACTTGACAAATATAAGTGCACACTATATATTACAAAATCAACATATTGCTATATAACATAAGTGTTAGACAATGCACCACAATAATTCCCAATGGGCAAAAAAAAAAAAAAAAAAAAAAAAAACAACAAAAAAAAGTGTACTTCCGGTCGGCCGACTGTCAATGTTCTCACTGCCGACCGTAGCATTTTTGCCCCCATGGTAAAAAGGACCCAGTCCCATTACAACAAAAAAAAACCACATAAATATATGTTTTTTTTTGTTTTTTGGTTTTTTTTAAACCTTCCTACCCTAATTTTGATATCAATCTAATAAACTTCTATTGTTTCCCTTTAATATAGAAAAAAATAAAAATAAACCTGTATATTTCACTTGCAATGTAAAACAATATAACATAACAAAATTCACATAAATTATCAATGTTGAAAGGAATATAGAATTGGAAAGAGGAATGCATGCTATCATTTATAATTGAAAAAAGGAAAACAGTCCGCCATGATTTTTTAAAAACAATCAGGAATATTGAGTGCATATTATTAGCCAGTTGTGCTGTAATACTCCAGATAATCCAGTTAAAATAATAGAGTTGTCCGATATAAAAATGACAATAACTTAACATTGGTTTATTTATACAAATATTTTTGGTCTTTTAAATGTTCTTCATAATATTTGAGAAAATTTGTTGATCAGTGTGCAAAACTACACAAGGTGGCTGATCCATAGGAGATGAATTTCTCTATAAAATTTCAGAAAACTTTGTTTTTGAAATTTAAATTCACTTTGTTTCAGTTTTTCTGAGTCCCACATATTGTTTTACATATTTAAGAACCAATAGTGAATCCAACAAGCTTTTACAATGTCATTTAAAGCAGAAAACTTTATTTTAAATCCTATCCAGGAACGGTTAGAGTCCTTGAAAAAGGATGAATTACTCCAGATTGCCAGACAACATGCTCTCGTTGAGGCGAAGGTTTATTCAATGAAGCAAGACTACTGAGTGCACATTATTGATCAGTTGTGTTGTAATAATAAAGATAGTATCAGTCCAACGTAATGTAGTTCTCTGATATAACAGTAAATGTCAATAACTCAGTATTGTCACATGTGTATACAAACAAATGCCAATAATTTAAAACTGTCACATATTTATACAAATATTTATACGTACCAGATATTATTTTACATATTTGAGGAATCAATACTGAAACCATCAAGCTTTTATAATGTCATCTGAACTGGAGAACTTTATTTTAAATCCTACCCAGGGAGAGTTAGAGTCCTTGAGAAAGGATGAATTACTTCAAACAATGGATCTCTCTGAGGCGAAGACTTATTTAATGAAGCAAGAAATAAAAATGTTTATCCAATGTTTGGTAAAAAAGAAATTTTTGGATAAAAGTGCTTTATATTTGATTAGCAAGTCTGCATAAGGCTGTGACATAAAAATAAAGGAATTTAAATTAAAACACATGACAGAAATAGAGTTAAGAAAGCTGCGGCTACAAAAAGAAAGAGTATTGCGTTGCAGAAAGAGGGAAGATAGAAATGCAATTAGGAAAAGAGAAAGATGAGAGACAATTGCAGTTCCAGAAAAAATAAAGAGAAATGCAATTACAGAAAGAAGAATGACAAATGCACTTGTGGAAAGAGGAAAGATCAAGTGAGACAAGAAACAGAAGATAGGCTGACGCAAAACAAATGCGAAGAGAAAAATAAGTGAGGAAAATAAGGATGCAGAGAGAAAAGGAAGAAAAGGAATTTCAATTTAGATTAAAAGAATGAAAGCTGGAGAGTAGAAAGCAACCCACCCACCCCAATTACACACCAGTACTGTTTCGATGTTACCAGAAATATTAAGTTGGTACCTCCCTTTCAATAAAAAAGTATATCAGTATTTTCTTCATTCTGAGAAAATCGCTGAAACATTTTAGATGGCCAAGAGAGCACTGGAGTTTATTATTGCAAAGTGTACTTATTGGCAGAGATCGTGATATGTACATTTCGCTATAAGTACAAATGAGTGCTGGTTATGTTGTGGTTAAGTAATAGATCTTGAAGGGTTATGAGTTGATACCTGAAGCATATTGACAAAGGTTTAGGAATTGTAGAAAATCAGCTCACCAAACCTATGTTAAATGCACATGAGATAAAGAACGACAATTTGATAAGTGGTGCACTTCTAGAAAGGTTGATACAGATTACGATTACCTTGGACGATTCATATTAGTTGAGGAGTTCAAGAATTCCATCCATGGTAATATCAAAACCTACCTTGATGAAAAAAGGTGGAAACTTTGGAATAGGCTGCATGAACAGCTGACAATCCTTGACTCACAAAGTTTCTTTTGTCAGTAAGTCTTCCAATCAGCAGTTTATTGGTAAACAGCTATTTCAGTCTTATACGAGCACTTCCAAATCTCAAACTGGCACAACTTTTAGGACTCAAGTTTCTGATAAGACTGATCATAAATCTTTATCTCTTCCCGCGTGCACACTGTAGCCACACAAGTACCTATAAGTTAGGCCAAAAAAAGAAATATGTGCAGTTCCGGTTGACTGACCATTCCCATTTTTCGTCGCCGACCTTAGCACTGTTTCCCCAGGGTAAAAACAAATTTTTAAAGAGTATTCCCCAAAATGTTAAGCCCAGTACTTGAAGCGCCATACCAATCATTATTATTTTCTAGTGATCGTCGTGTGCTCTAAGAGTTTACTTTGCTTTCAAGTTTTAATAGAAAAGACTTTCCGGTAGAGATATTGTAATATCCCAACATTGTTATTTTGTAGTCATCATCAATGAAGTTGGCTAATAAATATCCTTTCAATGTATCACCAGATTATTCAAAGCAATCTCATTTTGGGGATTGGTTATCCTTCAAACGGTTCAAGAAATCTTATCATCAGTGTCCATATATTCTTTATTTGCTGCACAACTTCCACTAACAACTTTGTAACATTTCCGATGATCAGTTTTGTAGCCTACGGCCCCCCACCCCGTGATTCGTTTTGCATATTTTGTGGTATCCAATTCTATATGACTAGCATCAGCCAGTGTTTCAAAATTTGTATATGTCGTGTATAATGTAATTATGTAATATATAGGAAAGAAGTATTGTATACTCATAAAGTAAAATTAGCATGGGTTCGAGAAGAAATCATTTTCATTACAATCAAAACGTTATATGATAATCCCCGCCCCCAAAATCACTGTAGGAAATTATACATAACGTATAGTGGTAATAATGCAATCTTAGTATCAATTTTAGAATTTACAGTTAGAAAGAGATGTTGCAATCAATATGAAATATAATAACCATAAATTACACATACATCCTGCACGTTGTAAACAGAAAGAAAAAAAAGTGTTTTAATTATAAAATTTAGATCCTAATCTACTCCATATTACGTCATATGTTTGTATTAAGATTTTTATTCCAATACGTTTTGTTTAAATACTAAATTCAAATTATATAATAATTAAATAATGTTTGACTAGGTAAACAGACTAAAGAGTTTTCTTTCTCGGAAATTCAGTTTGGATAAGTTCAATCACTTTATGACAAATATGAAAAAATTCTGCAACATTTACACGATCTACGTAATGATAATTATTTGTTTCCTAATTATATAATAATTTGATAAATAAAACCGAAATCATTTAAGGCAAATATTGAACAAAAGAAGACCAATTAATAAAAACTTTACTGCAAGCAGATTATTTAAGACTGCGGCCAATTTACTCCTCTTTCAGAAGATGCGTCAAAATAACGTACCCTATTTTAAAATAGATTTAACACCGGATGATTAAAAGTTTTATTAAAAATGGTTTAAGAAAACTTAACCGAACTCTACAAATAAAATATATTGATGCAACAAGATCTCAGAGAAAAATTAGGTAGGAATATTATTGAAAAGAATGAATGAAAAAGATGTTGAAAAGATATCTGAACAAACAGCAGAATTCACACGAGTAGTAAAGGAAGCAATGGAAAAAATATAAGACAGATATTCCCAGGTACAGGATGTGTTCGACGATACATGAAAAATTAATCGATCAGCATATTCCAATATTTTAATATTTTTGAAGATGATTCCAATTGATGAATAAATTAGGAAATTTGCGTATGTTGAATACCTTCAGCGTGATAGCAATACATTAAATAAGGAGGGTCGACATAGAAGAGAAACGATGGACAATGATGCATATTTACTGCCACAAAAAGGTTTTTTATTCAGGTTCGAGGTAGATTACAAACAGACACAGCCCTCCCAGCAATATAATGCGATAATAACGCCGAATATTTAATCCTGATATTGTGATGGAGCACTTTTTTGTGTACCTCCAACAAGCTAATACCATAACAGAAGTAGTATCATATTCGAATAATTATGCAAACTCTCCAGTAACAAACATGATCTGGTTTAAGATAGTGCTAGTGGAAAAGCATCTTTTGCAAAATGTAAAACTTGCACACAGTTGATGCCATAATCAAATGTAGCTAACGGTGCAAGTATTACACGGGCTAACTTCAGAAATACTTTTAATGCGGGCTTAGAAGCTGGTAATGATAAAGGATTTTTAAAAAGGCAGCTTCTCACAACTGGTGACAAACACGTGTCAATATTTGTACCTTTGTCTTGGATATTTGGTTTGGTATATCGAGGTTTCAGACACTCCATAATTTTAGATGGATATCCACCGGTGCAATAAATTATTGTCGAAGCTGGAGCAGATGTAGATGGCAATGATAAATTTTACATTAGTCACATCAGTTATAGATGCCCAAACTTGAATTCTCGCTGTCAATGCCAAGTAAATATATGCATCAAAATTAGTTGATGTCTACACCACAAGGACGTATATTGAAGACGAAAGTATATAGACAACAATATAATGCAGATGATTTAACTCTATAATAGATAATCACAACGTATTGCCAAGATATATATTTATTGCATTTTGGAATGTAGCCAGAAGTAACGAAGAACGAGAACAATAGGATATCTAATCATGTAGATTTAAGACGAGATAGTAGTTTTTAGTGGACATAAGAATGCAATTTTACTAAAGCAAATAAAACTTAGTCACGGGTATGTATGATATTTCAAGAGGCTGTTGATATATACACTGACCATGACATCGGTCCAACTATAAATTCCTTTGATCTTGGAACTACATTTGCCATACAGATCATGCGCAGTTTATGTCATTGATGCTTACCTGAGGTTATGGTGTAAATCATAAGTACATAGCATACTTATAAATTAAAGAAGTTATGTAGTATATTATACCTCTAAGTTTTCAAGTAATGATTATGTATGCATACTTTAAAAAAATTAATGCATATGATAATTCATTGCTGCTCGCGAGTCTCAGTACATAGCGCCACCGATGGCATACAAACGATCACAACAGCGCAAATTGGCAAATATATGGAATATACAGTGACACAACAATATGCTAAATCAAGGTTTTTCTCTTTTTCCAGCAATTATACGTGTTATAAACGTACCTGCTCCAAAGATATTTACAACAAAAGGAAATATACAACCATCAGTAGGTCAGGTAGCAGACATGATGCGACACTAAATGCAACACAAGGTTCTGGTAATCTGACCGAATCCAAACGAGTAGTTCCGAAAATAACTATGTCAATATAATGTAGCAGTATATTGAATTTAGACTAATCTCAAACTAATACCCGAACAATGCAATTAAAACACATGCACAGGAAGGCAAGCAGTTTCTAAAAGACTTGACAAAAGCCAATTACACGGCTCAGATAAATTGATGTTAACGGAAATCGAAAATCAATCGATTGAGAAAGTCACGGCCATGGTGTAGATATAAAAATGTTCACATAAATAATTCAAGAAAGGAGGTTGTTATCTTCCTATGTTACCTCGCGTAATAACATGTTCTCATCGGCCAAGTCTTTTGGGAAGTATTTTATGGAAATTGGTTTGCACTATCGAGAGCAAGAGGGGAATGTATTCTTTTTTATACCTTGACCACTATTCATTAAAAGCTAAAATTGTTTGATTGCGAAAACAGAATAAAAAGTAACATTATTGTAAACAAATCATTAACAAATCTATTCTATTTATATTATGGTAAAATATGTTTCTATTGAAGCTGCTTCATTTTTAACAGACTTGAGTTAGGAACACACAATATTGACATCAGCAAATGATTTCTTTTGTACGAAATGGACAACGTATGGTTTGTACACATGTAGATAAAAAATTGTCGCGACTCATATGGTTTTCTCCAACCAGAGTCTTTCATCGAAGAAGGGTTTATGCTAAGGGATATTGGTTTACTTATGAGTGTTTAGGAATTAAAAGCGATTGAATTTTTAATATTATGGTTTCTGTTGGTTCACTGTGTGAAATGAATTAATACCGTGAAGAATGTATTTATGTTTGTTTATGTTTGTTGTGCTCAGTTTATTAGTTGTGCGTCTGTTCGTGTGTATGCAGCATATAATATATATAACCTATACATTTAAGCGAATAATGGACATACATAGATACATACATACATGCATACATACATGCATACATACTCAAAATCATAGAAATAATACAGTTAGTCAAATATCGTATAGCAGATGAGATTTAATTAGTCAAATATACTGTCAGTAAATGAGATATAATCAGTCAAATTTGTCAGTTAATGAGATTTAAACAAACAAATATTACGTCAGTAAATGAGATTTGATCAGTCAAATTTCATGTCAGAAATCAGATTTATTCAGTCAAATATCATGTAAGAAAATGATATTTAATCAATCAAATATCATGTCAGTAAATAAGAGTTAGAACAATAGATTATCATTCTGAATATGTTTCAATGTTTTAATGACATTTTGAAGGATGATTGTTATACAAAGTCAAGATGTCGTATGTATTGCCTATAATCTTAATTAATATTTATAACAATTGTTAGTTACGTCGTCTTCTAAAAAACACACTGAACAGATCTTGAGTAAATTTGACAAAAGCATCATACTACGAAACTCTTTCAGATTTGATGAGTTAATGCCGATGCGAATTTTAGGTATGGCTGCCGTTACTGAAAATATTTTTAAACAACTTTAAAGGACTTTTCCTCAATAACCTCTCCACATAATTGGACCAAATTAGACAGAAAGTATCCTGGCATGAATCTCGTTCAGACTTATCAAAATGAGGTCGACCCACTGTATAACATGGCGACCGTTGATAAAGATAGGAAAAGATTAAATAACTTCTTCTCAAGAACTGCTTGATACAATTTGACAAAACTTACTTTTGGCACAAAGGTCGTTCAAATTTGTTCAAAATGATGCCGATCAACCATCAGTTATGGCCTCCATTGCTAAAAACTGAATAACCTTTAAACGACTTCTTCTCTCCAAATGTGAGAGAAATAATCATGTCATAGACATCTTTAAAATTGTGCAAATGATGCAACATCCTAGGTGAGTGATATCCACTCATTCAGTTTGCGATATACAGTATCTTAATGTATTTCATTTTTAATCCATAGAGATGGGGGATTTGGCCACTGGACCACTCTTGTATTAGAACCAGTGTTTTGCTAGTGTTGAACTTGTATAAACCAATTTGTACCACGTGAAAGTAAGTGTTACTTCGTAACATCTTTAGACAATTTAGAAAAGGGTCATACATTGTACAGGCGCGTTTATTACCACGAGGCTTGCTGTATAACGAGGCAGTGAATGAAAAGCGAGTTTAAAATTTGAACGTGAAAGAACATAATTTATTTACACAGGAAAGTCCTCACACTTTTGGCCCACAACATCGACATCTTTAGAACCCCTCTACTCACTCCCCTCTCCCCAACCCACCTACGGCATGGGTGAGAATTTCAAGATTATCACAAATCCGTGAGTATCCTGCATAAAGTTGATGCTCTGAGAGCATGTATACATTAGATAAAATCAACTTTGATAGTTCCGTTACGTGTTTGAGGAACAAGTTGACAAATTTAAGTTTTACCTCACACCTGATGGACATATTTACTGATACTGGAATCAACAAAATGCAGTTAGTAACATGAATTCAAAGTGTAGGGTGGGGTATATTTGCACTTGTTTTATGGTTTTTCAACAAAAAAATCACTTATGTGTATAACTGTTCAGATTTGTATTTTATCAAAACCTTCGATTATCTTCCACATATTATCAAATCAAATTACTTGTTCTTCAACGAACTCTTTGTAAAATTATTGCACAGCTGTTTTAAGCTCAGATTTCCTATTGAATATTTAATGGAAAAATCAGTAAAAGTCTTTTATGCTCAGATTTCATATTCAATAGGTAAGGGAAAAATCAGTGAAATACTCTTTCATGCTCAGATTTATATTGAATAATCAATGGAAAAATCAGTAAAACACTGTTTTATGCTCAATTTTTTATATTGAATAGTCAAAAGACAATCAGTAAAACATAGTTTTATGCTCAGATTGTTGTATTAAATAGTCAATAGAAAAATCAGTAAAATAGTATTTTATCTCTGATTTCTTATTGAATAGTCAATGGAAAAATCAGTAAAACGTTAACGGAAACACTGTCATTTAACTTATAGATTTTAAAATATAATTGCACGTAATTGTAGTATTTCTTGCCTTTAGATATTATTATGAACACCTACGAAAGTTGAAATGAGCAAAAACCTTAAAATATAGAAATGTGTGTTGCCATTTGTTTGATTCAATGGTCGAGAGTCAGAACAACAATTATTGATTACACCCATTTCCTTCTGTTTAGCTCAACTGGTCAAAGTTCGTGGCCCAAATTCACACAAATTTTCAAACAATTTTCTGAAATTAAGATTTTGCATTATCTTGCTCGTGGTATTTATTGCAATATTACTATGTTTAATAAAGGTAGATATAATATAAACGATGAAAAATCTTGTTGCAGTTTTAAAATTGTACACATGGCAGTCATTTTATTCTTGAAGAGTAAGTTCATGAATTTCACAAATTTGAATAAATCCTTCATTTTTTAATGTACGAAGCAGGTCGTATTTGAAGAAAATGCATGCTTATTATGTATTTTAATCATTATGCAGACTTAATGTTCTGGGAAAGAATTCATATTTCCAAACCAAGCAGTGACAAAGTTATTTCGAAATCTCAATCTGAGGAAGAAACTTCGAGATGGGAAGTGAAAGAAGAGGCAAAAATAGCTTATGCACTGGTCCTGTGTCTTCGTCTGGCATCCATGGTCCGTTAGCAAACATTTGTTATCATTACTCATCCCAAACTACTTGCAGTAAGGTCAAAATTTGACATACAGTTTTATCCAGAGATCCAGTTGAGTCTAAGAGAAAACGGTGCCCCTTGGATATTCAATATTGCCGCAAAAACGGCCTTCCTGAAAAAATTGTTCATGCTAGTGTCTCTGTACGTATGGTTATACATATATCTTGGTATCCTCTCCCCCCTCCCCAGCTTCCTACAATATATACTAGGTCATAAATTAAAATGATGTCAATATTATCTCCAACGTTCTCGCCATGGTTTCTGCTGTGGCCATTTTTAAAATCTTGCCATAGACTCGTGTGGTAATTATTACTTCAAGGTCACGAACGTAGATCGAATCTATTTTTAGAGTATTTTTGCTCTCGTCTTTTGGTGATGATCTATGACTTAGATTTCGACATTCTTGGCATTGATTTAAATGAAGTTGTTTATTCTTTACAATATGAGCATTTTCATGTGAATGTCTGTGTGTGTTTTAGCTACAGTGGAAAGTGAGTTATTTGTCGCTCATGCGTGCCCGGAAGTGTAATCTGCCACAAATGTCACGTTGTTTGCTGCACAATTCAGCCTTCCTAAAAACGGCAGTTGACCCATGACAAGAACTTTAGCGTGAGTGAATCTTTGAAGATAATTCAGACTAACAGATTGTTTATTAGGATTTGGACACACGGGGAAATTTAATACTGACAAACAAATACATAGACTGTATAAGGAAAATAAATATTATTGCAACGTCTCCTGAACGAATGGTTGGACTGACAAGGTATTTTCTGAAACAAACTTGTTTCTCTACGCAGTAGGTCAGAATGAAAATGATGATAGTCTAACCTTCAGTAGTGCGGCTCTGGTGACCGTTTTAACAATTTGTTATAGTTACTTTTCTTTAAGGTTACTTGTATTGACCTCGTATTTTTACTATAATACGTAGATCTATATTTAGTTCGTCCAAGATGACAATAGTGACGGCCTGACCTCCAACCAGCCACTGTAATGGACATATTCAAACAATTGCTACTCATCCTGAAGGGCAAGTCGTTATATCATGACATTATCGCTTATAGACTTCGTACGAAATAAGTAGGTCGCAAATGAAAATGATAAAGATTTGACCTGAAACATGTATACTCATGGATTTTATTAATACTTGTTTCTATCAAGGTACATTTCAAAAATCAAATTCATGTCAGCACTATGACTTTCAAGGATAGTGACTTAGTTTTTCTTTGTAATAGCTTGTGACCAAGGCAAAAAGCGTTCATGACTCATTGTCAAACATAGTTTGTTAATAAAACTGAAAATCATCTTTAATAAGTACCAGCTCAGTGGCGATGACTTGGGGTTTGAAATATTGTATAATGACTTGTGAACACAACAACTGAAACAAATTGATTTGTAAGCAGACTCAGCATGTTGAGATATCTTGACGGTATCTAAGACGACTTCTTTGATCTTCTATCCATTGCATCATATTCAAGCTCAATGGTAATAAAGATCTGTGTACTTATATGGTCAGTATATTACCTCTTCCATAAAAGAAATAAATGTTGAAAATTAATTAGGAATGTTAGAGTTTTCAAGAATACCTCGATACTCAAAATGTAAAAAGAATAAAGGAAGGAAGAACCGGAACCTACCAATTCATTTCGGCCTTTGATGACCTTTTGTTCAGCAAGAAAGGGGAATGTTTTCAAGTTATGGAATCATCGACTGACAAACGCATCGATGGACAGACTGACGAAGAAAGAGGTATAAGAACGTTGATGACACTCGTAAAAATTTATAATAATAAGAATTTAAAATGAGCTCAACAATACATGCCAACTAGTTGAAATATAATTCCTAAAATCCATTTTCAGAGCATACATGCGATATCTCCATCATTACATTCCATGAATCAGGTTCTAAAACTGGACATTCCCCAGCAAACAAAAATAGACAAACAAAAACAGAAAAGCGTTAAATCTTCCAGAAGCTAATCGAAACTTTATTTAAGAATTGTGTATATTGTTATAAAATTTGCAGAAAATAAAAAATAAATTGAATAAGGCTTTTCAGGAAGTATCATACACACAGCATAGATCTCAGTGAAGCTTTTCAGTAGGCTTGATCGCCAAACTATTTGTTTATAAACACAATCTCCACAGACTCCATCGTGATAGTTACCAATAACTGCCTGACAAACTGAGTTCTAACCTACATCTGATTGACAGATTTACCGGTGCTTGGATCAACAACGTAAAGATAATAACATGTTTTTCAAGTGTTGGGTGGGGTACAATTTGCATTTGATTTATATTCATGCAATGAATATCAACATATTTTATACGTATTCACGTTCGGTTCAGTGCTCTTGCAAACACGCCGGTTTCTTTATCAGATTTACGTTCTATGGAACAAAAACACTTGATTTTTCTAGACGGTTTGGGGGATTTCTCAGGAAAATAACCTTTCCTGGGTCGAGACCTTTAAAGTTTTATGTTGATGATGTGTTTCACACGCACTCGCTGATATCTGACAATTCATTTTTTATGCCACAACAGACTGCAGCATGAGCGCACTGATTTGTTCCTGTTTGTCCGTTCCAGAAAGTTTGTTCACAAGATTTCAAAACAAACCTTCGACACAGACTCAACACATTTTGCATGCACGATTCTATCTAAATGTAAAGAAGCAGCATAGTATATTTTGACGTCATTTTAGCAATTTTTTAATATTTTATTTTAGATAAGTTTATTTTGTTTTCTCAGTTGACATGACACGACAAACGTAAATTGGTTGCGGTGTTTTTATTCATATGCAAAGGATTTTATTACAAAGGGACTTTTAAATTGCGTTTTTGACATCCTGGATTTTGAGTTAAACATTGATAGCAAGATTCAACAGATAAGGTTTAGAAAGCGTGTTCACGCGCTTATTTAGATGACCATATTTGACTTTTGTACCGCTGAAAAATGTATACGAGCTTAATCAGGCATTTCGTTGTTTTTTCTTGGACTTCAACATTTTGTCTTTGTGTTCTGCAAACACAATTCTCGTTGGATTTGTTTCATGTCAATTAAATTTGTTAATGTATCTTATCAACAATGTTTACCTAATTGGTATAGTCATAATGAAGATAATATACTTTGGATTTAATATTCAGTTTATTTTTTCTCTGCAGTATTAATAGGAAAATATAAAAAGTTAGGAAAGCGTGCGAATACAGATAATCACGTGGAATTATTCATTAATTGTTTGGATTCGTTGTAAGTACGGACAAAGTACTTATATTCAAACTGCGTACGACTGACAGAAAATCACAGTACACAAAGTATTGCACTCTGCATGAATGTTACACTGTATGTCTGTTTTCTGGAACTCTTTTCTTTCACACATTATTTAAAAATTGTATTGGACTTGCCGCCCTTTTAGGGTAAAATAATCCTTTGCCCTAACAATTATCTGATTATTTATCCACGAACTCGTAAAAAGCCTGTGTAGAAACATACAGCTAAAACACAGATACAAATGCACGTAGAATGTCTATTTCATCGCCAACGTAATTAACTAATTTGTAAGAATAAAAAATACCTTACGTTTTTATTTTTGTAGTGTATAGGAGCAGAGGCGGATTTTCCCGTTAGGCAAACAACGCTGCTGCTAAGGGCAACATGTTTATTTATTTTGTATAAAAAGTCAAGAAAAGAAAGAGAAGCCACTTGAGATGATTTTAATAACTAAATAGTGCATCGACCGCAGAATATGCAATATTTCATTAAAAATTTGTCTTTGTACTATGTCGGTGCAAAATTAAGACTGCTTGTTTAAACCATGTCTGACATTTGTATCATTTAGTTATCTGGATCAAAGCCGTTTTGTATATATTAGTACAGCATTTGACTCGTCGTGCCGTTCCTACCTGGCTTTGTTGATTAAACTAATTCAAGTTTCTTGGTGAGTTTACATCTCAGACAAAACAGTTTTAGTGATCTGAGTTCATCAAAGGAAGCAGTGTTTTGCAACTTTGTAAGGATGTATTGATGCTACGTGCTCCTCACTTTTTGTCAGTTTGTAAGCATTTATCTCAACTAAGTGACAGCTGAAAAGAGTGTGTAAGACAAACAAACGAATAAAACCCAGAGACAAAAAACATGTACACGTATTCATTTCTGAACGTACGTGTGACTCTATTGGTAAGCAATAAACTGTATATTCTTATGGATTTTTTCAAGTACAAATTTTATAAGTAAAGATTTATCTGTACGTATATTACAGGGTGTTATAATCCTTTTCGATCAACGAAAGTTGTTTTTTGAATTTTAAAATCACTCATTGAACAAAAAGAATAATCTTTCTTGAATACTTTATTTCTTGGCTGTCTTTATTTTTACTTTCTTTATTGGTAAGGACCGTGCAGTACCAAGTATCTAGGGTTTCAACAGATTTTATTTGCCATTTGTTATATGGCTACAGCCTTATGCACTGCATACCTCTGATTGTGTTAATAATAAAACAATTGCAATGACAGTCAAGAATTAATAATAATAATAATAATATAAGAAACTTATTATTATTATCATTATTATTATTATTATTATTATTATTAAAAGAAGATGAATATCATATGAACTGTCAATTTTACTTGGACTTAAGATAAATTATTTATCATTTTGTTAAACTTGTCATGCAAAAGTTTTGTTGTGACATATTATAGATTAAAAAGACCATTCTTGATAGTAACTCATTACAAATTAAAAAGACCATTCTTGATAGTAACTCATTACAAATTAAAAAGACCATTCTTGCTAGTAACTTAAAAAAGATCATTCTTGCTAGTGACTCATTACAGATTAAAAAGACCTTTCTTGCTAGTGACTCATTACAGATTAAAAAGACCAGTCTTACTAGTGACTAATTACAGATGAAAAAGACCATTCTTGCTAGTGATCATTACAGATTAAAAAGATCATTCGTGTTAGTGACTCATTACAGATTAAAAAGACCGTTCTTGCAGGCGACTCATTACATACTAAAAAGACCATTCTTGCTAGTGACTCATTACAGATTAAAAAGACCAGTCTTGCTAGTGACTCATTACAGATTAAAAAGACCATTTGTTCTAGTGACTCATTACAGATTAAAAAGACCATTCTTGCTAGTGACTCATTACAGATTAAAAAGACCATTCTTGCAGGCGATTCATTACAGATTAAAAAGATCATTCCTGCTAGTGCCTCATTACAGATTAAAAAGACCATTGAGGCACTTTTGTATTATTAATTTCATAACATGAATTGTATGTATGCTGCTGGTCTTATGGTCTTAATAATAAATAACAAACCGAGTGTAGGTCGATGGTCTTAAATACCATATAGCATGAATTGTGTATTGGCATATTGTCTTAAAACACTAAATAACATGAACTGTATATAGACCGATGATATTAAATACAAAATTACATGTCTCTTTGTCGCTATTATTATTTACTATTGTCAAGTTTGAGAAACATAACTAATATTTTGAATCCTTCTTGAAATATGTATGTAATTACGCAGACTGTATGCCAGGCGTGTAAGCCAAAGCAAACTTAGACTATGGAATCTCTAATAAAGATCTTGAAGTACAAACGTGCTGTTTTCTATAGCCGGAAATCTAAAATTAGGTGAACAGTATTTGCATGTCACAGCGGATACAAATGGGATTCAAATATAAATGTTTAGCCTAATTTTCCAGGTGTTTAAGTGTTTTGCTCTGATAAATGTTTCATATCGATATGAAGGAAAATAAAGGGCGGCGTTATCGTTCAAACTAGAATTAACATACGGACTGTACACAACTGATTAGAGAATGATACACCAGACATGCTTACATGTATTGATATAGGATTAACTAGAGTTAAGAATTAAGCATATGAGTTTGTGATGGATGGGAAAAACACGAAAGGGTCAGAATTTGGAAGTAATAACGAGATTTTGCGGAATCCCTACCAAGAAATCCTGACTCTAATAGCGGGATTCCAAAATCCCTTAGAAAACCATATATAGCTATTATTCTCACATCAAGTGATATGGTGCAGATCATAATGTATGATAAACTGCAACATGCTGCTATTGTAATGGAGATCCGTTAGGTCAAGGTTAAGATGCAAAATTTCATGTTACCATGAGTCACTCCTCTTAGAACAAACGCATACACGAGTTTCTGCTTTTATATTGTTCCATTTAGACATTGCAATTGTTGAGCACAGACGACACATTTTTATTAACACATATTAATTTTTCTAGAAAAAGGAAAATGACAGCAAGCAGTCTGTCTGTTTGTTTACATCGAGAGCTTTAGTTTGGTTTCAAGTTCCTGCATTTCGACGTTATCGCAAAATCGACCAATAATCTGCTCGATTAATATCTATATATTTAAACTTATTTGCTTTCATTACGACATTGTTTTACTTACACATTGCTCGTGCCCCTCACCCTCTTAAACAAATAATATAAAACAAAGGAAATAAAAGAAAATCGAACATAAGAAGACATGCTAGAGATGCAGATTCACAGAGCTAGGTAGATACAGTTGATTTACAGGTACGTGCAAATTTTCATAACCCTATCTCTATCTATCTATGTATCAATTCATATATATATATATATATATATATATATATATATATATATATATATATATATATATATATATATATATATATATATATATAATCTGTACTAGAAAGATTTATTGGAACTCTTAAAAACAAGAATCTGTAAGCATTTTACTGGAAACGTAGCCAGAATATGGGTAGATATGTAAGAAAACTTAATTGTCATAAACAACAAATCATATAATTAATCTAAAGACATGACATCAATTAAAGCAATCAAAAAATAAATTATTTCAATGAGATTGGCTTTCAATAATCGTCATATAATTTACATGTTACCAGTACTTATTGTTTTCCTATTCAGGTTCTACTTTTTATAATGTTCCCAGTTTTGAAGCACTCATCTTGCTTGTCCTACAGAAATCACTCCGCCTTGTTAAATATTACATAAATATTCTCATCCTTTAAGTATTCTAATTTCTAATCTACCTGGTGACCAAGGATTACTTACCTGGTTATAATTTTGGTGTAATTAGAAACACATCATTTTGTAAAAATAGACCTTTAGTTCTGAGATCTTGATTTTATTATCAATTTTATACTTGGGTGTTTCATATGTATTTGTTAAAACAATTAACACATGGCAAAGGTAGAACACTATGGGAAATATTTTGACATGTACATTTAAACTTAAATATCTTGGCAAACATTGGTAATATCGATTAGAAATGTTTATATATTGCTTAAAGCATTATATTAAATAACATAGATTAAGTTATATGGTGGTTTAAGCACTAACTTTAATGCACCTTTACTAAAACAAGACACTTCTTTGAAAATAAATAATAACAGATTAGATTTACGAGCTGCTTATAATTGTTGTCTAAATGATCGAATCTGGAATCAGATGAAGAATACGCCTGATACTTAATAGATATGGTAAAGTAAATGACGAGTATTACAACGAAGATAACAATTATTAAAAAAAAGAAGCGAAAGAAACGTTAACATAGAGAAGCTGACGTTTTGGGCTGCTTTTGCAGGAAATAAAACAAGTCTAAAGCGCTGAATAATGGACAATACGATATTTTCATTAATTATATAAATAGTCACCAGCAATTTGTATGGCTTGACCAGCTGCCGTTCGTGCCTTTTTAAAGTTTTTAAATGGGCAAAGGATGAAGAAATAAAATAAATTAAGGAAAATCATATGCCTCATATTCTTTGTCACTAGAAAAACTAATTTCTAGTGAGAATGATTTATCTCCACTACAAAAAAGAGAATAGGAAAAGTACACAGAACCTTCACCAAAATTAGTGTAATTAAGAAAGAGAAAAATATAGTATTCACTATCGTTATTTAACAACAAAACAGAATTATATCGCAGTTACATTTGCTCAGAAATCTTGGTTTAAATGCTGTGTTTATAGTAAATCTTTGTAATTGTTTATAAAGCTTATCAATACTGTGTGAGATGAAATCACCATAAAATACATTTTAATTTGATATGGACTGTTACAGAAAAGATTATGTGCCACTGAAATAACGTTTTTATGTTTTTTAGTTGATCAAGGAAAATATACAATATTTTATGCTTCAAAAATTTACAAACTGTATCTGAATCGGTGAATGTAATTATAGATTTCACACTGTTAAATTCATTTAACGTTGATTTGAAGTTGGTCATGTAGACTGTATTTGCACTTTTTAAAACGTTTTTAGTTATGTTTCTGACGTTCGTTATCTATGCTTTATACACTGTCGCCCCTAAAGGTCATCCTTTCGTTGACTGTTTCATGTACGTTTCAAGATTATAGAAACAATCAGGTCATCATGTTACATGTACGTTTCAAGATTATAGAAACAATGAGGTCATCATGTTACATGAACGTTTCAAGATTATAGAAACAATCAGGTTAACATATAGTATTGGGCTTTTTATGAGTTATATCGTAGAATATATTACTTTTTATTGTTTGAAATATGTTTTCTTTAATGAAATGTATAATTTATCACCTCTTTTATCAATGGGGTTTTAAACACTACATTTGTTTCTCTGTCTTTTTTTCAGCAGTAATTGTAACTTGGTTTCACTGTTACGTAACATGGCTTCGGAGGACACAATTTATGGCGATATTAGAAACTAAATTTAGTGTGTTTGGGGTATTTCATTGAAGTATTGGCCTTTGTTCTCTAAAGGTGTAAATTCAAGATTGCCTTTATTCTCTGTAGGTGTAAAATCAAGACTGCCTTTGTTCACTGTAGGTGAAAATTCAAGACTGCCTTTTTAGACAATGTTTGAATTTGGATTAGTTACTTAGATCAAAGCCGTTTTGTATATATTATTATAGCAGTTGACTCATCATGCCTTGTCTACCTGTTTGTGTTGGTTAAACTAACTCAAGTTTTGAGTTTACAAATAAGACAAAACAACTTTAGTGCTTTGAGTTCATCAAAGGAAAGAGTGTTGTGATACTTTATAAAGCTTCATTGCTGATAAGTGATCATCACTTTTTGTCAGTTTGTAAACATATATTTCAAGACAGCGACAGCGATAAAGTACAGAAGCATGGAAGGGACATCAGAAAAAATATTGTGGTCACAAGGTGTTATATCGTGGCCATGAGATAATTTGTCTACCTATATCTCTTCCATGCTTCCTCATAAAAAAATGCGTACGTTCTGAAAATTTTTATAATAGGAAACCTGTGATATACTGAGTTATTTTAGGATATTCAATCATAAAGGGAATCTGATTGTCAGATAAGTTGAAGCTTTAGTTAAAGTTTAATATATCAATTTTGTGTTATCCATTTTAGAACACTTGTGATGAATGTTTAGCAAGTAGAAGTAGAAAAGAATCAACGTCCTTTGATAGAGGATGAAGATCTAGTTTTACTAGTGCATATGTATTACTGCAATGATCTGGTTGGTCAAGAATAATTGAAGCTCAATTGATTGAGTTTTTGATTGCTTTAAATCTTACTCCAGTAATTATAAACGTTAGTATATTTCAAGTTGACAACAAGACATCTGAGTTTATTTTAGTCCACAAAAAGCCAGCAAAAATGCTTTCTTGCTCATTTGCTTTATGTTTTTGTATTTTTTTCTTTTAAAATTGGTATATTGCCAAAGTATCCAAAGAGATTTTTTGCCGTGTTCACATGGCTACAGTCATTGTACCTCACCCTTCTCTGTGTTTGTACAACAAAGCAATCTCAAAGATAGTTAAGCACAACTTATTTAAATAATAATAATAATAATAATAATAATAATAATAATAATGTCAACAACAACCATTATTATTATTATTATTTTAAGTCTGAGACATTTTTATTTTTCACTCGTCTTGAAATAGACATGTAACTACTCAGACTCAATAACTGAAATATAAGAAGGTTGAACCATTATGGTTCCAATCGAGATTTTGAAGTACATGCACACCGGTTCCAGTAGCCAGAAATCTACAAGTATGTAAACAGTACCCGCTTATCAAATGAAAATAAAATATACAATTTAACCTTTATTTACACGCGCTTAAGTATTAGACTGTGATAAATGTACATACTACTATAAAGGAAAATAAATGGCGGCGTTATCGTTCAAACTATTGTTAACATACAGGCTGTAAACAAATAATACGAAAATGATACACGAAACAGTCTTATATGTATTGGCATAAGATTAAATGCAGTTAAGAATTAAGCATATGAGTTTGAGATTGAAAGGAAAATCAAATGAAAGGGTCGGCAAAAACGAGGCTTTGCCGAGTTCCTGTCATATAATCCCGATTTTAATAGTGGGACTTTAATACGTAGCCATTTATGGTTATTATTCTCTCATGTATGTATGAAAAGATAAATTTGAGATCATAATGCATGATAAACTGCAGCATGCTGCTGTTGTAACGGACATCAGTTGGGTCAAGGTCGAGATGTAAATTTCATGTCATCATGTACACTGACATAGGATTAGAGGAAACTGTAGGCCTGACAAAGGGACAAAGAAATCCGGTATGAGAGATTATATTATTGGTCTTTTGCTATTCTCTGCGGCGAAGAAAAGTACTTTTGCGAACCGTGTTTCCAACATACCTTTCTCATATGAACAATTTGCTTCACAAATGAATGTAGACGAAGACCGGTAAAGTTACCGAACCGTTTGAGTTTTGACGACTATTGCTGCCGTAGCCTTGGTTATGTAAGTTACATACATCAAATCCTTCTTACTTTTATTATATGTGTTGTTCACCGGTTTTTCGTATTGGCCAATGTGATACAAGAGATACAAGATGCGATAAATTGTATTTAAAGTCGTTGTCTTGGTTACAGGAAAGAGAAAAACGGGAAACACTAGCTCTAGACGTGATGTTCTACTGACACAGCATGAAACAAGCATGCCAATCTTTAAAGAGACAGAATGAAAGTATCTTTAAAATAAAACAGACACCTTAAAAACTAACATTAAAATCTTCCTAAGATAAACTGCACAGTACGGACGTACGCACATTTGTAAACTTAGGTTTAAAAAAAAATAAAATGTATGTACTCAACGATACGCCAATCTAAGATTTAATACCTACGTACGTGAAAAGTACATTATAGTGATTGTGCTGTTAAGAAGATATAATTTCAGAAGTAAAAGTAATATTTGTGATGGAAAGAAAACAACAGTGACACTTATCAATTTTTTTACTTTTTATTTCAATTTTTTAAATAGAAATAAGAAGCATAAATCAAAGGAAAGAAATAATGCTAAAGAAGTAAGAATGCAAGATTTAAACAATATGAAAGAACTGCCAAACTATACAAATACGAAACACGTTGACGTAGACTGCTGCTTCACCGATACTTCCAAGAGACCGCATGAAGAATCTGCTTGGCAAAGAGCTTGACTGGATCAGAGTTAATAATTTTTATATCTTGAACATAAATATTTGACATATTTAAGGTACTAATGTGACATAAATGTATATCTAAAACGACCTAGATTCAATCCGTTGTCGCAAATAAGAGGATTTATTAAATCCCTGAATTATGATAATGGAACCTAGAGAGTCGAACAGTGACAGCAAAGCATACATATTCGCGGCCGCTAGAGTTAACCGAATGGAACTTGCTGACCTGAGTGGTCTTGCATCTATTGAATGCATTTTCACAATTTATACTATTTTACCACGCTCCTGTGCTCACTCTGAGTAAAATAATTCAGTGAATTTGCAAACGCATGGTTTTATGAAAAACTTAATTGATTAGGCCATAGAACAGCTGTCCCCATACAAATCACGCACGAAAATCGGTATTCCGCATAATAGAACAGCTGTCCCCATACAATCCACGTACGAAAATCGGTATTCCGCATAAGTGTCTTGTATGCGGGTATAACTGACAAGTTGAAAGTCTTTAAGAAAAATGTGTGGCAGATCTGTTGTATTAGTTCTTTACACTGCAAAAATCTCCCTTCGCACCTTCATCAGTTCTTATCATTTTGTCGATCTACAATTGTCCGTTGTGTATAATATATCCGTGTGCTTCAATTGCTTCCCTTGGAGAAAAGCCTTTCTCATCCAGAATGGTATGTACCTCGTCCAAAAACAATTTTACTCAACGTTGATAGAAATAGCAGACTTTACGTATATGGTTTTTGATCTCTTACCGCTATTAAACTAATAATAATAATAATAATAATAATAATAATAATAATAACTGGTGATAGTAGTAGTGGTGATAGTAGTAGTGGTGATAGTAGTAGTAGTAGTATAATAACAATTATATCGATATCAATAGCATTATTAACATAAGAATTGACCTCATCATTTCAAACATGTTAGGGACACTTTATTGTTAGGGGTATAGAATCCGTTTCTGTCGTCTTAGCGACATAGAAAAATTGTACAACTATGCGTTTCCCTTCTACACATATAAGTAAGAACCCTAGTTAACGAAGGATCTCTTATTATTTTTTTATTGCACAATCTTTGCTACTGTAACGTGGCACATCTTTTATCTGCCAACAAAAACTAGATTTACAGTGAGGGAAAAAGATACTTCAAGATGCGTTCAGAGGACCATTTAAGGTCTCTTTAATAAGACGCCGGTTAATGATTCGTGTTTTCTCTTTAAGAGTGATAACATTGTTTTACTTCCTGTTGATTATTACCGTAGATTAACCCTTAGACAACAAAGCAGTTTCTTATGCAATGCACTGTAGCATTACATTCTATGAAAGAAGGGATTATTGTGTTAGTTACACATCAACATTCAGCCCTGTAGAATCTACAAGAAGGTTTACTCTCGTCCCACGTCAGTTTTCTTTAACCTTTAAAATAGACAATTTTAATTTGTATTTGATATTCTCCACAATAGTGACATAAAGATGGAGTTTCAAGTAATTTGTGTCGCGTCGTCGTCATTATCGTTGATCGCCCACAACACACATTTTGTTTTCAGTACGAGTCAGCGTATGTTGTTATGCAGCAATATAAACATTTTATACACACGCGTTTACATTGCTTCATTCACAGGTAAAGACTCTAGTTTACTAAAGTTCCTTTCCGTATTTGTCTGATTGCACAATCTTTGCTAATGTAAGTCAAGTGGCATGTGTTTTCTTGGCCAAGAAAATGCAGATTTTAAGCTGCGAAAAGATACCTCAAGCTTGCTTTATATGGCCACTTGTTGTCTCAGTCATAAGGAAAGATGACTGAAATGGTGTTTGTGCCCTCTTGTAGACTGCAAAAAGATATTTTATTTACTGTTTAATCTTCACCTATAATAACCTATGTCAACAAAACGAATGTCTCAGAAACATCTCTCAACAAATGTTGAAAGTCAGTTGATATGGATATATCTCCATTCAATCCTTTTATATTCGAAAGAATCCCTCTGTCTTGTGTTGTATCGTGCGTGTAGTTTCGCAACTCTCTATGAAAAAGAGGCATTATTCGAAGTTTCCGAAAAATTCCAGAGATTATCTATAAATGTTCTAGTTTCAGAGTAAAGTTCGTTTTTCTCTTCTTCAATAGCATGATCTTATTAATATAAATTGGCTTTTTTCTTTGAATAATTTGGTAAAATTTTGATATTAATGAAATTTTAACATGAATTTCATATTAAAATAAAATCTTTCATTATTGACTATATCAGTGTTTAAAATAACGTTGATTGGCCTGTATAAGGAAAAGATCATGGACAATCATCAATGACTCCCTATTGTTTTTTTTTTAAATGTACAATATATTAAATGCCTGAACGATGTGATCAGAGTTGTCTTTGCTCGTCGATAGGGCAATGTTTTCTGTGGCGAAATCTCGATAGGAACATATTTACATACTAGTAATTAATACTGGATAGGAACATGTTTACCTATTAGTAATTAATACTGGATAGGAACATATTTACCTATTAGTAATTAATACTGGATAGGAACATACTTACATACTAGCAATTAATCCTGGATAGGAACATGTTTACATACCAGTAATTAATACTGGATAGGAACATGTTTACATACTAGTAATTAATCCTGGATAAGAACATACTTACATACTAGTGATTAATACTGGATAGGAACATGTTTACATACTAGTAATTAATACTGGATAGGAACATACTTGCACACTAGTAATTAATACTGGATAGGAACATGTTTACATACTAGTAATTAATACTGGATAGGAACATGTTTACATACTAGTAATTAATACTGGATAGGAACATACTTGCACACTAGTAATTAATACTGGATAGGAACATACTTGCACACTAGTAATTAATACTGGATAGGAACATGTTTACATACTAGTAATTAATACTGGATAGGAACATGTTTACCTATTAGTAATTAATACTGGACATAAACATGTTTACCTATTAGTAATTAATACTGGATAGGAACATACTTACATACTAGCAATTAATCCTGAATAGAAACATATTTACATACCAGTAATTAATACTGGATAGGAACATGTTTACATACTAGCAATTAATACTGGATAGGAACTTATTCACATAATAGTAATTAATACTGGATAGGAACATGTTAACATACCAGTAATTAATACTGGATAGGAACATGTTTACATACTAGCAATTAATACTGGATAGGAACTTATTCACATAATAGTAATTAATCCTGAATAGAAACATATTTACATACCAGTAATTAATACTGGATAGGAACATGTTTACATACTAGCAATTAATACTGGATAGGAACTTATTCACATAATAGTAATTAATCCTGGATAGGAACATGTTAACATACCAGTAATTAATACTGGATAGGAACATGTTTACCTATTAGTTATTAATACTGGATAGGAACATGTTTACATACTAGTAATTAATACTGGATAGGAACATACTTACATACTAGTAATTAATACTGGATAGGAACATGTTTACATACTAGTAATTAATACTGGATAGGAACATGTTTACATACTAGTAATTAATACTGGATAGGAACATGTTTACCTATTAGTAATTAATACTGGACATAAACATGTTTACCTATTAGCAATTAATACTGGATAGGAACATACTTACATACTAGCAATTAATCCTGAATAGAAACATATTTACATACCAGTAATTAATACTGGATAGGAACATGTTTACCTATTAGTGATTAATACTGGATAGGAACATGTTTACATACTAGTAATTAATACTGGATAGGAACATACTTACATACTAGCAATTATCCTGAATAGAAACATATTTACATACCAGTAATTAATACTGGATAGGAACATGTTTACCTATTAGCAATTAATACTGGATAGGAACATGTTTACATACTAGTAATTAATACTGGATAGGAACATACTTACACACTAGTAATTAATACTGGATAGGAACATGTTTACATACTAGTAATTAATACTGGATAGGAACATGTTTACATACTAGTAATTAATACTGGATAGGAACTTATTCACATAATAGTAATTAATACCGGATAGGAACATGTTAACATACCAGTAATTAATACTGGATAGGAACATGTTTACCTATTAGTTATTAATACTGGATAGGAACATGTTTACATACTAGTAATTAATACTGGATAGGAACATACTTACATACTAGTAATTAATACTGGATAGGAACATGTTTACATACATGTAATTAATACTGGATAGGAACATATTTACATGCCAGTAATTAATACTGGATAGGAACATGTTTACCTATTAGTAATTAATATTGGATAGGAACATGTTTACATACCAGTAATTAATACTGGATAGGAACTTATTCACATAATAGTAATTAATACTGGATAGGAACATATTTATATACTAATAATTAATACTGAAATTAAGGCTTTATGTCATAAACTCTATGCAATTAGTAATTTGAACGTTGTGTCGGCCGTGCAAATGATAACGTCAGCACTTAAAAGAGAAAAGCTTATTACAAATTCACTAATTGTCAAAACCCATGTCAGAATATTTTGAAATGACAATAATTCCGAAACTGAGAAGAAGAAGAAGAAGAGGAAGAAGAAGAAGAAGATGATGATGATGATAATGATGATGATGTTGATGTGAACGATTATGATTTGATTGATGGTGATAACATGGGTGGATTATTTGAAAGGAAATCATTCGTTGTTTTATGATATTGAATCAAATTATTATTATTATTATTATTATTATTATTATTATTATTATTATTTAAATTGTTACAGAAACAATTTTAATATTTCTTAACTGTAATATCCAACAATTAGTTTATCACTCCTTCTTAACATAGTGCTCAGCACTGAATCTTAAAAAAAATAAAAAAGGCAAGAGTTGCGCTTTAGAAATTAATTTGTATGTACATTGCATGAGCAAACATAACCCGACCCCACTTGTAAACACTAACCCCATCCTGTTGCAGATAGGAATGCGGAAAAAATGTACAAATATACGTCATCGGGCGCAACGCACGGAGAAGGACATAATCAATGTCGAGAGTACTATTAGAATAGAAATGACTTGTGCAGTATTAGTACAAGAGCTGGACTATTATACAGAGCATGTGTCGACGCTTTTAGCCAGGAAAACCAAACATACAGTTCTAGTCAAATTTCGGCCGTTTTTGCTATACTAATTACGATAAACTAGCCATTGTTTCAGCTGAAAAGAAACCAAGCATTACCCGCTACTTATGAGAACTGGCAAGGTGGCAAATAATCTGATGGCAAGAATTAAATTATTGAATAAATAAAGTGGTACAATTACTAATATTATGTAACTAAGAGAAGGGTAACATCTTCTCATTCTATTTCACTCGCTCATATGGTCCTAACATTTCAGTTAGATCTGTTTCACTTGCTCCTTTGGTCCTAACATTTCAGTTAGATCTGTTTCACTTGCTCATGTGGTCCTAACATTTCAGTTAAATCTGTTTCACTTGCTCATGTGGTCCAAACATTTCAGTTAAATCTGTTTCACTTGCTCGTGTGGTCCTAATATTTCAGTTAAATCTGTTTCACTTGCTCATGTGGTCCTAACATTTCAGTTAGATCTGTTTCACTTGCTCATGTGGTCCTAACATTTCAGTTAAATCTGTTTCACTTGCTCATGTGGTCAAAATTCACTCAGATATACGAGTACTAATATTTTAAACTTAATGTTTCAAAATTGTGTTAAGGGTCACATGAAAAAGAAAAACAAAACTTCACAGAGAATTCTGTACTAAAAATGGACTATTTGAGGACTTTGTCCTGAGAAGATGGATTGCTTGCGCCAAATGTCCGGCGTTTTGATGCCAGAAGAAGAAAGAAAATATGGAGAAAACTTAGATGTTCCATTTTGTTTTTCATTATTCGTGTTATACAGTACACGTCAATTTATATTATGTAAATCTCATGACGTTGGAGTTTTCACTCGATAATGTAAAATTAAATGTAGCCATAGTACGAATCTGCGTGGTTACGGTCGATAAAAACTATTACACTAAAATAAAATTCTAACAACAGGTATGATGACAATGATGGCGATGAAAATGATTGGAGAGTGTCAGTATATCCTGTTATACAGGCAAGGAAAGTTGTTTTTATTTTCACGTTTTGGCAGTGAGCATTGCAATGACTTCCGTCTGTCCATCCGTTGTCATAGCTACTCTTAAAACTTTGGGTAAAAATATCACGATAACTCACATTTTATCAACCTTTGGTTAACCATCTGCATCCTTAGCCCCCAACATTGGATCTATGCTGGGAGAAAACAAAGTTTCAGATACAATGACATTTGAAAATATATTTTTCTGACCAAACTTTATATATGTAGTCTTAACTGGAAGACGCATCAGATGTGTGACATAATTTGCATTACGACTCCTGGGCCGGGGTGGGGTGGGGTCATGGGTATAGAATTTACAGTTAAAATCGTGGAGATCTGAGATGGTGGGTCCGTTTGATCGCAGGGCTGGGAGAGGGGACATTATGGAACTTAAGTGAAAATCGTGGGGAATTGAGATGGAGATCAGTTATGACCACTAAGATTGGGATGTAGTATGGATTTTACAGTGCAAATCGTGTGGGTTTGAGATAGAGATCCATTATGACCGCAGGGCTGGGATGGAGGTTGGGTATGGAGTTTCAGTGAAACTCGAGGGGATTGCTGGTGAAGATTCATTATGACCGCAGTGCTGGGATAAGGGAAGGGTATAGCTTTACGTGAATATCTTGGGGATTTGCAGTGGAGAACCTTTATGACCACAGGACTGGGATGGGTGGACTGTATGGATTTTACAGTGAAAATATTAGGGATTCGCAATGGAGAACTACTACGATCGCTGGTCGGGGGATGTGTATGGGATTTGCAATGAAAATCATGCGGATTTGCGATGGAAGCCATTATGGGCTGGGGGAGGAGAAAGCATGAAATTTAAGTATAAAAACGCAGACATTTGCGATGAAGCGCCATGGCAGTTGCTTTAGTTTCTTTTATGAAAGTTTATTCTCTTTCATAGTTTCTGAGTGGAATGTGTTCCTGGCGCTGAAGCCCAGTTTCGAAAGTTACGGAAAGGCTGTTCGAGCTATCATTAGAGTGCCGTTTGAAGTTTCTTTTGCGAGTGCTTATTCCCTAAAATCTTGCGCGTTTTCTTTTGAACAATGACAAAAGATCGTATGTCTCTTGATTTCACCTTGGGTCGACAATCTCGATACAATTTTATCTTCAAAGAAACCCATTTCTTGTTTCATTAGGATTACCTATTTAACTTTTGATATTGAACAAATCTAAACGGTATATATATATATATATATATATATATATATATATATATATATATATATATAGATATATATATATATATATATATATATATATATATATATATATATATATATATATATATATATATATATATATATATTTACGTTTGAAATACAGAGTCCGAAACATTTATCTATATCACCAATAATACCAACTAAATAAACAGTACTTGGTACTGGTAAAGCTACATGATAACAGGTAAGAATCTGACTAAATTATATACCGTATGTACTCACAGGGTAAATCCAAATGCAAATTGGATAGGCACCGGATTGTTGTCGTTTTATCCGATGGTAGATCTTGGCTTATGTTGTTCTGCAGTTAGCCTCGATTTATAATGGAGTAAATACGGTACTGATTATCATTTATGCAAATTTGCAACCAGAAGTGTGTGATGTTTAAATCACTCTTCCAGAAACATATTTTTAACTACGAAAATACAAATTTCCACGCATATGATGATGTCGACATTATACTCTTTTAAGGAATAATTTTACTATTGTGTCGTGGCTTTTTTTCTTCTTCGAAAAATATATATCTTGATCACTCGATTGATATATATATATATATATATATATATATATATATATATATATATATATATATATATATATATATATATATATATATATATATATCGACAGAAAGTTAGATAGATATGTGGATTGATATTCATTTATTTTTTTGGGATTGGCCTACAGTATTTATGCATGTATATGGTTTAATAGCACGTCAGCACATTATTAGCTGTAGCGGCAAGGTATACCCTATCCTTGCACGCGACACGAGGATTTGGGTTCCACGCTAAGCATATAAATACCCATTCCCTTCACAGGACATGATAATTGGGTTACCGGCTAGGCGTGTCAATACCATTTCCATGCACACGGCACGAGGATTGGGTTACATGCTAGGGTATAAATACCCTATCCCTTCAAATGACGGGGTTATGGGGTTATGAATAATAAAAGCCAATAGCTCAATATCCCAACAGTGATCGGAGGGAGTACACATTATTAACATTCGCATATGTTGTTTATCTATTTACCATGCATAATTAAAAGGTATAGACAGAAAGAAAGAAATCAGGATAGATAGATAGGTTGGTTTATAGTTAGGTTGATAGATAGATATATAGATATAGAGATAAATAAAGCAAAGAAGGTGCAAAATGTACATGAAAGCTTTTCGTACTTGTACCATTAGAGGGAGAGAGAGAGAGAGTTGAACATTTGGTGATGCCGCCCTTGATCATGCCGCTGACCTAAAATAAGCGACAAAGGGTGGCATCTAGGACCTCCGCCCCAGGTGGCATTTTAGCTCCGTCTGCCACTTAGGGAGGATGGTGTGTGTGTGTGTGGGGGGGGGTGATGGCATATTTCGCATATTGACAAAACAAAGACAGAAAGGATGACGTAACATTTAAATCAGGTATTGTTTAAGATTTAAGTAAAGATATATCGGAAATGCTTTATCATCCCGCACCAAATTTAATCTCTTTAACTGTAGCAAAAACGAACACAAGCTGTTAGATAGCCTCGTTCTGTCCAAACATTGTCGCAAATAACATTCTTAGAAACATAAAATGTTAGTGGGATTGCCTTTGAAGTCGGATCTTAAAGTGTGCTGAGTTCATCAATCACATGCGATATTATGTAACATACACGTGCATAGTAACAGTATACCCAATGGGTCTTTTAATTCTTTCCGTAATAAAACCAAGCATAAACAATACAATATTGGGTGCGATGCAAGGCAAAGAAGACCAATCAAATCAACTCACTTGTTAGATTCGGAATGACGAAGCTAATGTCTAAAAGTTCACATTGAAAAAGATGTTACTTCGTGTAATTTACATGACCAGTCACGATTTGCATAGCTGTTCTCATGGAAGAGGTAGAAACATAAATAGTTGGTTTTCATTTGGTGTTTTACGGCGCCGCAACAAAAGTAGGTTATTTAGTGCCGAGGAAACTGGAGTAAAGCACTTGACCAAGGACACACCGCAGTAGCCGACGCGGGCTGATCCAAAAGTACGATAAGAACTCAGACTCTTTGATTGCGAGTGCTGCACTCTAACCACGGAACCACTACGACTGAATAAGAACAAGAATATATTGCGATCGCTGGGCGTCTAAGATGGGCGAATAGCCAGTCTTCTTTAGTATTTTTGGACAAGTCAGTACTATATCTGATGTACAATAGTATAAGTTGTTGAAGCGGTAGTTATTATTGTTTGCGTTTTGTTATATTTTGTATTGTTGTTGTAAGAGAGGAAATCGCAGAATACGTAGTACATTAAAGGATAACGTATATTATCATCATCTTTGTCTTCATCGTTATCGTCACTCTACATGTAGAACTAAACAAAATGTGGATAGACGATCTCTCATTAAGATATTTTCATTGGCACAGTATATCCAAGTGTGCTGACATACCCTTTAAGATACGTACGTACAACATACATACATACATACATACATACATACTTACGTAGGTCATTGACAAATTTAATGTATCCCATCTCCAAACATCAATAATATATACTAACTAGTGTGGTCTGTGATGTGATATTTTTCTTAATAGTTACTGTTGAATACAATTAATGTAGCATATTTTGAAACAGAGCATAGTAGATTCATTCAGCTTCTTCAGTGTAGTCACATGACTGATGTTTGTTATGTTCCCTACTAGCAGGCCCGGCCTTAGGATGTTCGAGGCCCATAGCAGCATGCGGGCCCAATGCAACAAGCGAAGAGCAGGGCCTCCAAGCAAAAAAATAGCGTTGCGGAGCTGATTTCCTGAAAGCGCGAGGCCCAAGGCGGTTGCCTGGTTCGCCTTGCTTTAGGGCCGGACCTGCCTCATAGTGGACAATAGATCAGCATGGTGGCAGCGGTGACCAGCTAAGGACGCATAGATAATTCTGCCGTTTTAGAGGTAAAATGATTTTAGAATTTCCGCATTTTACATCCTTTACCATAGTGTCACGTACTACTACTACTACTGGTCTAGAGGCGGGAAAACTAACGATAACATGGCAGACGGTCTCCTAATCATATTCCGCTTAGGCCTCACGCTACTAATTCAGTTCCGGTAGTAGACCCATACAACATGATATTAAAAATTCAAAAACTTTACATTTTGAAGTGCTTGATATCAAACCCATATTTATCAGTGTATATACATCATGGATGACAGCTTCTCTGCAGATAAAAATATATGAGCCACGGGATTTTCTTGATCTATTCGTGTTTGAAACACATGCTTTCAATACCGCACCAAACAGTCAGGCGCTAATTTCGGTAATGAGTGTTCCAAACTTAAGTTTGTTAAAAAACTAAAATTCCATCAATAAAACAATGTTTCTCTCATTTATTTTTTTATAATTCATTTAATTTTGTCATCAACAGTTAATATGGATTTCATCTCGTGCCTCTGTTGTATTGGTGTCCTAAGCACGTGCTGCGTGTGCTCAATGGGTAATCCGGCACTGCACATAGGTTCCGGAATGTACCGTACCAAGAACCTTTCGACAGCTTCCTAAATGAGCTTAGGACGAGAGCTTCGTCATGTAATTTCAGCGCAAAAGATGGAATGATAAAAGATAAAATAGTTTTCACAAATACGGGAAAACGTCTGGAACTTTTACTCAGGGAACATAAGTTAAATCTGGACAAAACTTTATAAATGTGTTGTGTCGTGCATTTGAGCAGTCAAAATAGGAAAAGAACTGAGAGAAGCCGACTCATACATTCAGACCGTGAATAAGGTAACTCATGGAAATAAAGCACCAACCCGAAGCCAAAGGAAAATAAAATTTATATACAGTGCGCTGGTGTTTCCAATGAAAGGAAGTTATAGTTTAGAGGAAACAAGATACATGAATAGATACAAAGATATAAATGTATATGTATATGGTGGTGATACAGACAGACATACAGACACATCGGTGTATATATGGATCCTAAATTTTGGAGTAGTAGATGTATTGCTCAACAACCACCACTCTCACGTCATCTTTATTAGAGGGTAGTCTGCCCCTACGACCACCACTCTCACGTGATCTTTATTACAGCGTTGTTGTTGTTGTTGTAGGGTTTAACGCCATTTTTCAGCACAAGATAGGCTATACATGGCGGCCAGTATTAATGGTGGAACAATAACACGATAAAACCCCGGAAAGAACCACCGACCCACGAGAAGCTACTGGCAAGCTTTCTCACATACCAGCATAGGCCGAACCCGCGACTTTAACCCACGCAGACAGAGGTGAGATGGCAGTGATCCGTAACGGTGAGCGTTTTAGACCACTAGGCCACTCGCGCCCCCTTATTACAGCGTAGTCTGCCCCTGCAGTCGTCTGTCCCAAAAAAAGAACAACAACATTTTATTCTCAAACGGCGAAGCTTCTTTAACCACTGCCATATCTAACATAAAATCAGATTTCGTGTATCAAATAAGAAAAATGTTTAACGAATGCTATTCTTTTGACTGTACGATCGTATGTTTTAACAATGCTTATCCTTTTCTAAGAATAAACTTTCAAATGTATGTATGTATGTATATATGTATGTGTATATATATATATATATATATATATATATATATATATATATATATATATATATATATATATATATATATATATATATATATATATATATATATATATATATATATATATATATATATATACTATTGGTATTTCAAAGTATGATCCGTCCATGGCGCAATAATACAACTATATAAACATTCTTTCAACTGCAGGCCTATAGATCAATGATGAATTTCTACTCATTCATTAATCATAAATGACATGGGGAAAATAGCGATAAAAAGTATTACCAGTCCCTGTTTTCTTAATGAAATTAAAATGGTACACATTTTCATCGGAATTCTTCATTCTCCTCTTCATTCTCGTTCGTAAGGAACAAAAAGCAAAATTCTAGAGTGAGACAGAAAAGCATATGGCGCTGGACGAACAAGCAAACTACTATATCTGGTTCGTCATCACGGTATGTTTACGCTTTCCTTGGAATCTGTCTACAGTGTTCGTTATATCAATGATACATAGTTGCAATCGCCAGTCGACACTTGGCCTGTATGTTAAATTTGTCGGTTACGAGGTACACATAATGTAGCGTATTGAATTCTTTGTTGTTTTTGTTTCTTAAACCTATTATAATGTTCTAAAACTCGATTATTAATTATTAAATATAAAAACATCTAAATGGTCGCCCCCATATATATCTCTCTCTGTCTCTCTCTCTCTGGATTACCGTGGCTAGATAAGAGCGAAAATTAATGAAAATACGAGTGTTGGGGTTTTTTTTCCGCTTGTGTCATACGACGATGTCTCTGGACCTATTAATGACGATAAAGTTAAAAAAGTCCCACCGTCCATAGAGAGAGAGAGAGAGAGAGAGAGAGAGAGAGAGAGAGAGAGAGAGAGAGATAGTGAGAGAAAAAGAGAGAATTTTATAATTTTTAGAAATGTTAATTAAAGAATAATGACTTAGACGAATTGTCAATATATCAAATATTTTAATTATCTCTCGTTGGTTCGTCATTTCGCTTAGTTTCTATTCCACGCTAATTTCCATGCGCCATTACGTAAATGCCTGACAGTTCAGGTTCGGTGTACAAGAGGATAACCGTGTTATGCTTTCTTCATAAAAACGATATTTCATGTTTAATAGTGTGTCTTATATTGATTTAAAAAATCTGAATAAAAATAGAAACTCAAGCAGAAAACAATCAACTTATCAATTTGCATATGTGATTGTGAACAACAAGAAAAATCGTAGAACTACATTTTGTGGAAGACAATCGCATGGATGTGAGGAGTTATTTTTTCATAATTTTTCAATGGACATTTTACGTGTTTTATTTTTTTTTAAATGGATGCCTTCTTTTTTTTTTTATTTTCATTTTCACATACAAACATAGATAAAAAGAGCCACTACACTTTTCAGTTTACGGCTGACCCCCTCATGCATAGCTTTGAATAAGTCACCACACCTGTCGACTTAAACATATCCTTTATGAAAAGAACTACAGTCTGCATAAAATATTTATATTTTATTTTTTTATTTACTTCTTGCACCAATAGTATGCCATATTACTGACAAATAAGTAGATAAATAAATAAATAAATAAGCAGATAAATAAATTAATATAGATATATGGAGGGGTCGAGAAGAGGCCAAATGATTTCATGACAATAACATTACATAACTATTAGGAAAAATCGGGACAGATATAATTGACTTGATCGTGTTTTCCATATATGAATATGAAAACAACTTTCTAATTTCATGTACTCTCAAATAGCTTTTAATATTATGTAGCAATCCTATATGATACAATCTAACTAATTGCTGAATAATTTCGTGGAATATAATTTGTACGACGTTAACAAAAATGGGTTCTTTATGAGGAATACTCCAAACAGGCATAACATACAAACACAAACAAGCACCTGCGTTTGTGTGTTCACAAAAAGGACGACACCAGTTCTTTTTTTCCGATTCAAATCGCGGAATCAGTAAGAAATGGAGAAAGTAAAAACCTAAAGACCAGTCGAGAAAACGAATGAAAATGCTCGGTCTTTAAATGGTGTTTTTATATTAAGTACAGCATATACGAAATCACTAACTACAGGATTTCGAGTTAACAAACAGATATGAAATTACATTTAACTGTGTAGAACAGTACTTTATTTTAAATTATATCCTGCTAGCATTGAAGGTGTACTGCTGACAATAACTAAATCATAATAATAACTTAATAATGTTTATTCACATACAAAACGACTAGAAGACTGAACAAAACAATGAAAGAAAAACTAATGTAAGTAATAAGAAACTGAGTTCTCTATTTTCTTAATATAGATAGATTATCCTGAAAACTTTTAGAATAAATTATCCATGCCATTAATTTTATTTATCATATGCCTATCAATTTACTACCTCAGAAAAAGCGATAATTTTACTGTCACTTCCTACAAGTAGGAAAACAATACTATCGTTTTCTGATTCTGTATTACCATACTCTCAAACGAGGCTGGAGGCCACTTTATCCCTTAGGCTTCCTGGTTACAATAGCAGCGCCCACAAGCGATGGAATCCCAATACTATCAGTAAACAACGCTCTCAGAGACGTTATTTAAGAAAACTTTCTTTAAATATAAAATATCTTAAAGGTCCAAACCATGATTCTAGATGTTCATAATTGGTAACGCATAATGAAATTATAATTATCAAAATATTTAGAGGTTATGTAACAAAAATGTAATTGTCACATTAATGCGATTTTGATTGATAGATCATGTATCGTTATCAGTACAAAAATCTGGTTCATAACGTGAGGCTTCGCGTCTCGCAATGATCCGGATTTCTGATGCTGACAACTCGGTGTGATCAAGATACCAAGATCGCGATACTGTGAGTTTTTTTTTTTTTTTTTTTATAAGCCACGAAGCCCTTCTTGGATGGTAAAAATATTCTTTATTTTGATTTTACCGCTCATCCAGTTTTATAATTTAATTTTTTGGGGACAAATCTTAAGTAACAACTTTTACTTGACGTGCGGTATAATTCCGACTGAAAACAAATATGGCAATGTTTAGACGATGCAATAATTCTCCGAGTCCAGGAATCGCAAGGGGCTAATAATGAGTAAACTAACTCCTTAAATGCACAAGTCAATTCATACAGCGGCTTTAATCTAGTTTAATACACGTTTTAACATAATGAGGAAATGATTGATAGGTACAAGCAGTGAGCGCGATTGTAACAGTGTGAGGCAAAGAACAAAGTTCATGGACCTTTCCTGATTTTCTTTCTTTTTATCTCTAGTGAAACCGATAGGCAAAACACAACCAAAAATTACAAAATAGCACTCATAAATATTGACAGAAATCAAAGGTATGATGATTTTTCTTTCCGAAGTTATTTAACCCTGTCTCCTTAAATTGATGAAAATGGCACGCGTAGGAAAAACAGACCATATACGTTTAGATTACACATCTTTTCGTAACATTGACAAAATGAAAAATACACAAAATCATACTAAATTACAAAATGCAATTTGGCACCCGTTTCTCCATTATCTGGAAAGACCTAGAGCTCATTTCAAAATATTTAGAATATATATATATATATATATATATATATATATATATATATATATATATATATATATATATATATATATATATATATATATATATATATATATATATATATATATATATAATGCTGTCTGAAAGAATATTTAATTTACAACCTATTCCCATATAAATTTTCAAGAGGAAGCGTAAAGCAAAGTACTCGAATTAATTTTGTAAACCATAAATACCTTGCATGACTTAGCTAGGTAGAGACCATTGACATTTATAGAGGGTACTGTAGATCTACGATAATAATAAATAAACATTCCTTGTTAGGTTGAAGCTCCGTCAATCTTTACAGTTCTATTTATAATTGCTGTTGATTGATCAAGTCATATGGTACAGAGAATCATGAATTGTGGTCATTTTTATAGCAACGATTACTACCAATCCAAGTTCTCGTTTTCGAACAATTGATTTTGTTCTATCTCAGTTTCCTTGGCCCGATTTTAGGCTCAGCCATCCCTCCAAACCCGTCAGTCGGTGTTGCCCATCACCATTCCCTTTTGTGGGTTCTGTTTCGTGAACAATGGGTACAACCGGTCCCTCCGTATCTGCATCGCTGCCACCTCCGTTGACGGGAAAATTTCTAGGTATTATATTGGACACGGCGAACGCGTAAGCCAGCGCTGCTTTGTCCGATTCCAGAACGAGTTTGAGACTTAAGACTTGCCCCGTCTCGTTTTTCTCGATTCCAGACGAGAAAACAATCAGCGAATCCAGACTGTGTACCTGATGTGTTAGGTTAGTTAGTGCAGATCTAAAGCTAGCTTGACCAATAGTGAACTTTAGCAGATCATTTCCGATTCCGGTCACATCCTGTTGGATTTGGTTAAGGTTTGTTTTCAACATGAACACGTCCACAGTACTGTTTTGCACGAAAGTTCCCAATCTATCCCCAAATACGGTTGCAGCGTCTCTGATTATCGACGCATTGGCATTTACCAGTGGAGTGACAGAATCAACAGTCTGCAGCGTAGACTTTACCTTTTGTAAATTGGAACCGATATTACTAACGTCATTGTCCGAAACTTGCACACGCCTTTCCAAATCCTTGAGATTGCTATCTGTCAGGATCCTTACAGTTTCCACGCGAACGCTTAATTTGAAAATTTCATCGCTCAGATTTGACAAAATAGATGCGTTCGGTGCATTAGCGTTCACTGTTGCCACCGAAGCGGTCGCTAGAGCGCTTGTGATTGCTGATTCCAGAGTTTGCACATTTTGAACAGCTTGGTTGATATTTTGTTGATTTATTTGTAACTGACGCTCGAAATCTCTGTTCAGCTGTACTCTCATCTTTTCGTTGTCTTCCAGAGCTTTGCTCAGATTGGTCAACTTATTTTCGAGATCAGCAACAGCTCTTGCAAAGTCTTTCCTAATCGTGTCAATCATGTTTAGATTCGGCACCGTAATCGCAACTTCTATTTCTTCAACCGATTCGTGTTCGGCCACCAGCGACTGCAGATCTTGAAGATTCTTCATCAGCTTATACAATTGTTCTTCCGTCTGTCTATCCTGACTGTTAAGACCATGAAGATACGTTTTTAGAAAATCATGGCTTGTGTCTTGAAAGGCCACTAATCCTTGAAGATTTCCTTCTAATTCGACAAAGTTTTCCTGGAAATCTTCAGCCAGTCCTCCACTAAGGTTGCAAACCTCCACGTTTGGAACTTCCAATTTGAAGTTGCAGATGTTTTGCGATGTTCCATAAGGAATGAAAACGAGTAGAGTCACAGCAAAAATAACGCCGAATTTCCCAGTAGCCATTGTTTGCTCAGTAATCCTTGTCATACAAAGTAGAAATGCAATCGCAAATGTTGGTCCTTCTTTTGTCAGTCTGTCAAGGGATTTTGCGCCAGATTGCGAGACCACTCTATATACCCTATACATTTAACGGATTACAGGAAGAGGTTGTTAGGGGCGGAGACTCGTCACTTTTTGAGCCAGTGGAGCCCACTAGTGGCTTGTTTACATAATCCTCGTGTTGATAAACTTGCTCCAAGCTGAATTGCCAGATAGTTGTAACTCCATTCATGGTGGGTTGTTTCTATCGCAATACCAGGAATGTCACCGGCACCATTGATAGAGATACTTTGAAGTCGGACTTTCTTTTCCCCCTTGGAACTGAAGTACCTTGTAGTATTAACAAGATCATCAGAACGAATTAATAGGTTGTGGGGGTCATATATTTTGTACAAAAATTACATGGTAATTGATTGGTTTACATATAAACATGTCCGTATTGAAATTAATGTGCATCACGTGACCGGTCGTCATGGTGCCGTCACCAATGAAAATTGCATTTATCCAAAATTTCATGAAGTCTTATCCAACAGTTATACGAGACTTGTTACCCCTCCCCCTATTAATCATTCAAACATAACCTTTCTGATATCAGTATATTTTTTGTATAAACTTAAGCAGCTAAACAGCAGCCGGCAGCTTAAGACAAATCCCCTACTTCCGTATTTCAAGAATTAATTTTCTATTTTTCCAATCAAAATCCTCGATCGGTTCAAGTGTAATTACTCATACGTGTCAATATTAAAGGTGTTACTGATATAATTTTCAAACTTTCCTACTCGATTCCATTGGAATTTGACCCCCATCTTTGAGCTCTACATATTCATTTTCTTTAGCGACAGGTATGTTTTCTCCAAAACATTATAATGACTTGGATCTCCGTGTAATCTATTTCTGCAAAAGTTCTCTAATCTGACAGAATTGTTACAAACTTCAGTCTCCGTGAGCCCCGCTGTTAAAGCTGATAAGAATCAAATAAAAGACGAAAACTTCAAATAATTTTGGCTTCCAATGATTAAGCAGAAAACAAATCACGAGTTTAACCATATAGACTGTTCTGGTTACATTTAAACAAAACTAAATCATTATAGGTACTTGCAAAAATTTTGATTACTAATTAGGCTTTCCATTTCGCTTGAAGGGTCTTTTATTCTAGTTTCTTCGTTTCCCACGCCACTTTAATCTTGTATGGGTTTTTTAAAAAAGTATTATTGTCTCACGATTATTTTATAATTTAGTATTTATAACTGTTAAACATCGCTTGAATATGAATGCAGTTTTTATGGCTGCAAATGCTAATTAAGTAAAATAAAATTATTTAAGGCCAAATAACACATTTACAAACTGTTTAGGGTTAATATGTATATATTTTTAGTATCAACAATATTTGAAAGGCATGCTTCAATGAACCAATGCTATTTCATTTTATTTTATTTTTTATATTTCAAAATATAGTATTTGTTGTGATCAATACAGCTGTCGTTATCTTTATTAAAGGAAGCAAAAAATACCACATTTGGAGAAAACAAATATCCAGAAAGCTTAAACAAAACCTTGGCATAATGCAGTAACTTAAGTATCATGGCAATTTTTATTTCGAATCCTATTAGCATAGTTACACGAGACGATGAACTTCAAAGCGTGTGTCTCTCTGTATGTATGCTCTTAATCCAGAGACGAATTTCCTTCTCGGAATATATTCCCTGCATCTTCGTTATTTGTTTATCGCAATTTGCAACTAGACAATAATGGTACAAAATAATACACACAGTCATCACTCAAACATGAAAAAGATTACGAAATGTGCGGAATCGTCGCCTGCATAAACTGCAACGTCGATTCATGCACAAATGCACACTTAACATTAGCTTCACATAATCTTTCTGTATGTCTGTCTGTCTGACTATTTGTCGTTCTATGTATGTATCTAGGTAGGTAGGTAGGCAGGTATGCATTTGGAAACTTGCAAAGACTTTTACTAATAGAACTATCAATACAATACGTTGGAACTGTGACGCTTAAGCATGTTCACGAAAACAGTCTCAGTCTAGGAGACTATATATATTTCTTTCTTCAACTTTCCTTAATTGGTTTTTTTTTCGGTAATAAATTTTCAAAACCCTCCTTGTTATTTGCTCACAGGTGGTATTTCTAAACAAAGTTTCTTCTTTTTGGAGGCGCTATTTATTTTCTCAGTAATTTCTTTTGGGAAATTTCATTGTTGTACAGTCCTCCAGAAATGAGGGCACCGTTAAAAAAAAATACGTGATTGACTGATCTATAAAGTATACCGACGTGTTTCATTTTGTTGCCATATGTGAGTATTGTATGCATATTTTATTACCCATCAAGCAGATGTCAGATTGGACACACACAAACACACACACACACACTCGCGCGTGCTCGCGCTCGCACGCACGCACACACACACAATAATAATTATTATAATAATAATAAACTCCAGTACGATCGATTTGTGCAGATTTTAATCTGAAATTAGCTTACAAGTACCGACTGTGATCTTGTTTGTCCCAGAAATCGAGAACTAGGGAAATTCTTTTCCCAAGAAAATAGCGTGATCATCCTGACTGACACAAATTCAAAGATCATTCCAATGTCTCTGTTACTAAGCGGAATCACTGATATATCCGTTAAAGATCACAGTTCGAAAAAGGGAGTTTACCCTGTGAGCGTGACCATTGCATAAATTAACCACGTTGGCCAGTATACATCAACAACTATTTCCTAACTTCCTAATTGCTCCACATTTTCCGCTCCAAACTTCGGAATACCCATCCCTCCACACATCATGACTACCTTGTCAAGTTTGATCAACATCCAGTTTTTGATAAACCTGGCCATAACCGTTAACTTTTAATCCTCAATGTATTGGTCAAGTTTGGAAGTAATGGCCGATTGTATTTGTTTAATGCCGTTGTAAACAAAGACATTTTGTCAGGTACACGGGCAACTAAGATTCCATTGGTTTCAGAACTCTGCCCTAAATAGACCCCCTAAAATCGTGTTTAGTACAAACTCCGACACACCATCTCTGATTGCCCTATTTAGATAAACAAAACATTTACTGGCCGGAGAGGGCTGTGTTGTACAAACTATTTTAACTGGAAGGATGCCGCAATATTTATCTCGGATATCATTGTATTACCTCCCGGTTCCTGATACGCATTATACAATATTAATACATATTCATGTACTCAACACCAACCCACCTCTACATCCCGAATAGAAACAAAACAAACAAAACAAAACAAAAAACAAAAACAGACCTTTATCTATTATAAATGTTGGATTTGCAGACTTTTTCAGCCTGTATTTGTTCGTTTTTAAGTTTTGTCCTTTTTAAGTTGCAAGCTTTGAAAAATTATTTTTTTATTATTTAAGAGTGATTGCTAAGACAGAAATAAACTGTGATGATTCATTATAGTATTTTAATAGCTGATCATAATGAAATGAACACATACTTACTTGATGCTACCTTTATATCCAGATACGTATATATATATATATATATATATATATATATATATATATATATATATATATATATATATATATATATATATATATATATATATATATATATATATGACATGCTTAAGAGATTTTTCCCCGGTTGTTTTATATTTGGCATAATCCTGTATATAAATAGTTTTCTTTTTTTTAAAAACTAGGAATCAGGAGACTGCGCTTACCCCACCCCCACCCCCACCCCACCCAACCTCAGCCTATCCTCCAATTTTATCAGGATCCGAACTTATAGAAAGAAGTTATTACAAATGTTTATAAATCTATGTTTATGTGTACAGGTCAACATGTCACAAATTGCAATAAACTCAACGATAACGATGGCAGTGTCCGTCGAGACCTCTGTACAATTTTATTGCAAAAAGGTTAAATAACTAAAAATAAAAATAGTATTATATCATTGGAGGATTATTAAAAAGCGTTTAAAGTAAAAAATTAAAATTTCAACTGGTTGTAATTTTATTGTTTTCAACGAAAACTTTGCTTTCATTTTAAGATCGGCTAGACACACGTGCTTTTGGATTGGTTAAAACCATATATCTCTCTAGAATAAAATCCCTTGTAAGCACTTGCTATCACTATCAGGACCAGTGAAATCTCGTTTACACCCGGTCTTATGGGTGAGCAGAGAGCGATAAATTGAGAATGGTTGTACATTCCAGGCGCCTGTTACTTACAATTTTCGTCTAAGCAGACTTGGAACGAAGAAATCAAACAAACAAATCCCGAAATAAACAAAATATTCACACACAAATTTATTGTTCAGGGGATTAAGTTTAGTCAGTTAGACGGTTTATACGACGATGTATTACGCCACTGAAAGGAAAAAAATATATTTCGAAAACATCTTTTCGAGATAACTAGAATATTTTCTGTTAATGGCGGCAATACGTCGTGGAAGCTTTCGTTGTCTTATATGGGGAATTCAATATTCTATAACACATAGGCTGGTAACAAAATAATTCGTAGCATGCAACCTACAAATAAGTCAAGATTTTTATTTTCTCTGTTTCTTCCATCTGCTTCAGATCTGTAGTCAAAACCATTTACTCTCAAATAAAGTTTGCCAATGTATATTAATTTCGGTTTCATCGACAACATTTTAAGCAACGAGCACTAATTAGATATCTGAATTTAATTATTCTTCCTCTTCTTTCCTTCAGTTTTCAATTTTGTAAGTTGCTTGATTATGTAACCTCTTTTATTTAACTCGCTGTCTCAAAGATTTGCGGATTGTTGTGTATCCGTCGAAACCTTTGTAATATTAACTGGAACGGTTGGCTAGAAAGACAGACAGACAGAAGGAGACATACAGAAAAAATAGATAGCTGGAAGTAGCGAAGGCTGGCTGGCCGGTTGATGGATGGATGGATAAGTATATAAAAATATGGATATACGGATTGACTGATGGACAGATTACAAGGTATGTCACAAGTAGAGCTTTTTTTGGTGAAATTTCGATGCATTTCTTTGTTTTTAAATAGCATTAAGAGGGAGCTCACCAGTTATTATGTACTTTTGAAAGAGTGACGTATGTAAGTTGAAGTTGTTTCCATTTAAAATATGCACAATGGAAAGAATGTTGGCATATCTCTATGCTACATTAATGTAATGTGGATGATATTTCTTTGGATATTGTAATTTTGGAAATTGTACATGATCTAAGCACACTGCTAACTAAACTGACTGCTCCCTTGTGCTAAAAAATTAGTCTAAAGCACACTATCCATAGCAGCTATTAAAATAGGGAAAATGAATTTTGCCAGACTAGACAATACCATCTTCTGAAAGTGCAATGAATGAATTCCAAATATATAAAATGTATAAAAAAAAAGTTATCGGCTATTTTTTATACAACTTAGCTCTGAAGTGAAAATGACCAAGTGGTGTTAGCACTTTTTTTAAAAGGTGCATATCTGGAGTAAGGCCGAGCTGTATACTCTATAACCCATATTACACTTATCAATCATACACCAAAATAAAGGGAATTAAAGGTTCTTTGAATTATATCAAAGATATACAAGGTCTTTGTTTTAAAAAAGTAGCCAGCATAACCAGTGAGAAAGCGGGGGAAATTCTTTTTCTTTAAAATTCTAACCTATGCAAAATACGAAATTGTAGAGCGCCACTAAAAATAGCATTTTTAGGCCAAAGGTCTTCATAAAAATTTTCTGCAATTGTTTACAACCACCTGGATAAGTTATCTATGCAATCTGCTCCACTGTAAACCATAGGATATGTTTACCGTTTACACACACACACACACACACACACACACACACGCTAATAATAATAATATACACTATCGGCTCTACGATACTTTCAAAATCATAATAGAGAACAAAAATTAACTCTATGTTGATAGGGACAATTTTGAGATTGAACAACATAACCATTTTCTGGCATTGGATCAATGGAGTTATCTATTTGAATGCGTACGTTTTCGCACTGTTGTAATTTAAATTAAAAACGAAATTGATTTAGGCAAGTAATAGTCTATTGCTTACTTGAAAACTATTTGATAGGTTTTTCTATAGCAACTATTCTTTTAACTCGGTTGCAGGATTCTTTCCCTTTCTTTTTCCCCCCTTAATTTCGCTCATTCAAGATTTTTATGAAAGTGTCGTGCATGTCGTCTCCCTGTTTTCGTTTTCACTTTTTGAGCCCTTGTGTTTTAAAGAAACATCCATCACTGTTAATCCAAATGTGTTTGTATCCAGTGGTGTGCTTTCATACGCTTGGACTTTAATATTGTCCACTGGTAATCCACGTGACTAACATAATTCGTTTTGTACGTAAGTGTTGGTTTTGTCTTTTATTGTTAGTTTGTGCACTGTATTTGTAAATTAGTCGTTTATCAGTTCTTTCAGGTGAGAATTTTGTGTGTGTGTGCTTAATGAGTACACCGAATTTATTCATATCTGACCTGTCAGAATCGTGGCCATTATTTCTTAAATACAAATAATAGTTTTTTATTATCCGTTTATTTATTGTAAAGATATTGTCACATTTAATACGAGCTGCATTATAATTAGTCAAATATATTTGAAACATTGGTATGCATATTTTCCGACTTTTGTTGTAAAATAACGATATCTGCATGTGAAAGTAATGTTTCAAGCGTGGATGGTGTAAATATATGGTCTGATATATTCTTTTTAAAAAAAATTAAGATACTAGGAAATGAAAACACTATTGTACCCATTTCAAACATCAAGAGAAATATTCGTCCATGCTTAAAAAACTCGGATATTTGGATTGAAATCTGATTACTATCTAGTAAAACAAACATGGATCAAGCGCAATATAAGAAAATGTATCAAAAATGAAACACGTATTCATTACTTTTTTCAGCCGTAATATTACAGATTCAAAACGTTTTGGATTTTGTCAGATCTCTCCGTAATGACTAGAGCAATACCGAAATTTAATATTTAAAAAAATACAGCTAACATTTTCTACGAAGTTTCAATTCTGGACACCACTAAATTATATTCGGTAACGGAAAAAAAAACCGATTAGCATCTGCAGGAGAATTTATATTGGCCTACGATTGCTAAAACTGTAATAATAATCCATCCTTTAATTGGTATGATATTATCCACTCAAGTTGAATTGTAAGAGATTAAATATAAATTTCATATATTTACCATGCGATATTGGTGTTATCTCATAATTCCCGCTGGCTTTATTTACCTTTCAGCATTTTGACCTTACCCTTTTTCATAATCTTTAACCTTCGATTTTCATGGATGCGTAGTAGTTACTAGAGTACTCAGAAATGAACCAGGCCGATAAGCAGTATTGCGAACACCTGACCTGACCATTTACCTCTATTATACACGATCTGTTTACTATCTTCATTACCTAGTAGAGGAATGCATACGCTTATTGTGTTCTGTTAACCTGTGGTTGTCTATCGGAACTGACTTTCTTGCATTTAACAGAATCCTTACACATGCGTCTGATTGCGATTAAACAATAATTTGGTTTGTTTTCACGGATACAAGTGATGGTTATTTTTTTGTTGTCCGATTGCACCGGAGCAACCACTGCGCAATAGGACGGGATCAGGTCAAGTAATTGGCGCGGGATGGGCCGGGGGGGGGGGGGATTTTACTAATTTCAAATGTGCTCGAAAGGGTGCCAAAGCAAAAGTTTATATGTTTATTTACTAAAAGTGTGCACAATACCCAATAAACTTGCGCAAGAATAAAACGATAGTCAAATTTCAAGTGAACAGTGACTGTGCTTGTGTGTGTGTGGACGTTCTTTTTTTGTTGCAGGGGTGACCAAGGACATTCTGGACCCACGCACCCCTCCCCGATCCGGCACCACAATCTAACTTCCGTCTAAGTTGGAACAAAAGTAATTTAAATTTTTTTTATCTTACGTTAGAAATCTCGCACAATTCTTTTCAAGATTTTATAATTTACGCAAAGCTTGTCATCTTTAATTACTATATTGAAAGGTAGGGTTTTTTATGGAGTTTTCACTGTCAAACTTCAATAAACTACACCAGCATTCCCGTTAAGTGTATTTTTATATATTATATACACCTGCTTCTGTTAAATTTTATTTACTATTATCATGTTCTTTGATAGAGCAAGGTTACAAGAACGTGCCATGTTTTTTCTATGGTAATTCCCGGATATATCAATCGAATAGATTGCTGATTAGGTAAATTAGGTTTCTTTTTAATTTGTTTGTATCGACAATTTTTTAAAAAATACGCCAGGGTGTAGCATAGCGATTTGTCATATTTGTCGTGCCACTGTGACTGGCATGTTACCCTGGAAGTTTCACCCTCCCCTCCCTAAGTGATGTTAATTTCATAACACCTGCAAACTAGCTGATACAGGTAATCGTTTGTTTACCTGTTTGGCGTAGGCTCACTTGTCGTGGCGTCGCGTAACAACGATGGTGGCATGGGAAAGTTTGCGTCCCTAGTTCTAAAAAGAATAAATACCTGTCGATTATGGCGCAATTTCTGAACCTTTCGTACAACTGAATGAGGGAATTTATATAGTTTTTTTTTTCTAATTGTAAATGTCTGTTTTAGAACCTGGAAATTTTATTTGAATGAGGTGTTTCAAGAGCTACTTGAAAACATACGCTTTGTTTCGATTTGCGTTTTACTGCATTTAATCAAGTCTCTACAATACCATGTTATTTCGCTCCATTTTAAAATTCTTTGTAGAATATAATTTGAGGATATCTTCATCCCATATATCTTAGGTTACAAGATTTACAGTTTTATTTTATTTTTTACAAAAAGGGAAAAATAGCTTACTAACGGGTAGAATTCGGACAGGACATTTGCCGCGGGCGCCAGAGGTCCTGGAGCGCCAAAACCCCTTGGGCCTTCATTGTTGCCCTTGCACCTTTTACCCTTAGTACGGAACTATACAGAATACAGCCTTACCGGGTCTTTCCTGTTGAAAGTCGCGGTTCCTGCTGAGCACGATATTAAATAATATTAACCAATTGTGAAAGAATTAAAGTGCAAACATAGATACATACATACATACATACATACATACATACATACATACATACATACATACATACATACAGACAGACAGATAGACAGACAGACATATATACATACATACATACATACAGACAGACAGACAGACAGACAGATATACATACATACATACATACATACATACATGCATGCATGCATGCATGCATGCATACATACATACATACATACATACAAGAACAAAGGCACACCATTTAGTAATTTCGTCCTTTTTATTTCTTTGCTAAGTAAATACAGCTTTATCTACTCTAATTTTAGCTTCACTTTAATTTTGATACATTCCAAAATGCACGTTGTTTCTTGAATTCTGATTCTTATTCATGAATTTGTTTTTCAACCTTAAATTATATATTTGAAAACACACACACACACACACACACACACACACACACAAACACACACACAAACAAACAAAAAACAAACAAACTTAATTAGACAGCAAGTTTTCATCTCTTCGCAGTGGTGGCTGTTTCGGTTGTTGGTATTATCTATCTTCGTCATAGTGTTAATGTTGTTTATTTTTCTATTATTTTGCTCTGCATTTAAATATCTGATAATGATTTTGCTAAATCTAAATTTTCCATCTCCTCACCATTTCATCAAGTCAGTTAGTGTTACGTGTATCATTAATGTTCTGTGTATCATCAGTGTTATGTGTATCATTAGTATTATGTTTATCATTAGTGTTATGTGTATCTCCTAGCTGGCGATAGGTTAATTGTAGCCCTTACAGAAGTAATACATGAATGTAGATTGAATTGCAGTTCCCTTGTTTCACTTTTTTGCACTTGCAGTTATGTGCCCTAGTTCGATACTAGTTTTTTTTTAAAAAAAACGAACAGTTAGTGTTATAATAGTATTATTATACTGCATACCTAAGTCGATTCCAACCGTGACATTTTGCGCCGGCATTTATGGGTCCATGCTTTTTATTAGGAGATATCAGTAGAACAAACAACATAGACCATGATGCATTTTGCAAAGCAGGATCAATATTGTTTGCAGCTGGACGCGACTAATAAGTGAGAACAGACGGTACACATTTCCTTCTTAAAGCAACACACATACCGATTGTTTAAATTACGTTGTCTTCGCCACAATAAATGAATGCAAAATCTTCTTAAATCATGTAGATTTGGCGATCACCCATAAAGGTTCGTGTTCTGCTCATTCCCAGTACGCTTATTTTTAGTAACATGTCAGCTAAAGCGACTCATTTCGCGTTACCAATGGAATAACGTTAGCAACATTGCATCCCGACTAACACTTTTCACTTTCCTAAATATTAAAACTTAATCGGTAAATTGAAAGTCCAACATGTTATGACCTCGTACTGAGGTCATCAGATCTTCATTATGTCGGGGATATCGAGTTTAATGATATATAGATTTTAAGGATATATCGATTTTAACGATATCTGGATTTTAATGAGATATATATTTTAATGAGATTAATGTAAACGCATTCATATACTCGAAATCTTCATTCTAGTCTCAAATGAATAACTTACCAAATAACTTAAAACTATCATTAAATCACCAGCTAGCTAACTGACAGATAGCAAGCTAACTAAATATCTAAAAATAATGTAATTCAAAGGTTCTTTTCCGTGGGTGACGAAGATGAGGAATGAGATTACAGTACAAAGTTTACTTAATGCTATGAAAGTTTTGTTAACTCGTCAGATCCCATAGCTCGCAAACGTAAAAGAACCAAAAAAATCTAATATAACACTATTTTATTAAGCTATAAGCGCATGAAAAGCCAAAGCATTTTCACAAAACAATATACAAGCTTTCTGATTGTTCTTATGCAACAGTTGTACGAATCATGATGTACAAGTTTTAGATTTAAATAAAAAGACAGCGTATAAGTCTCTGTTGCACCGAGAAAGATGCTTTAACTAGACGTGTTTGTTATTCGCCAGCGATGTAACTGAACAGTCTAAATCCTATGTGCATGAACGCTAAATTGTCAATCAGAAATCTAAAAGATAAGTTCTGCTGAGCTAATATCGTCTGAATCCCTTGATAACAAACAAAACACTGATATGATCACGAAGAAATATTTATTTATTTCGACAAAAAGCCAGAATAAAAAGCTATTCAAAGAAACGTGCAAAAAGTACAGTTCTTAACTTCAACATATGGATGCAGTCTGGTTTTTAAAACTATTTTCCACTTCCGGAAACCAAAGGATATCACCGGTATCAAAATACACTAATAAAGGAACACTTACAGATATAATCTTCGGTTTAAAAAGATCAGGTATAGAAGAAAAAATACGAAGAAAACGGAAGCAGCAAAAATGTTTTCAAAATATATTTTAATGTAATGATGTAATTAATGTAAGGTTTATTTTTGAACAGTTAGGGTGACACTTCACATGATCAAGTAACACATGAATTTCTGCACCACAGAATTGCTATAAAAGTTCTCTCTTTTCAAGGTATATTTAACGTAATCTCTAGTTCATTGGACATGAAACAGGGTTATGTACACGTTAATAAGCAAAACACGTCATTCTGCACCAGGCAACCATACGTAAAATTTCTCGATGTGATGATTTATCCAGTGACTCTTGCGATCCCCGGGACCCTCGTCAGCTCAGACTGAATTTCGGAAATCGTCCTTTTCAAGGTGGATATATCCATGAGGTTGATGGCTCCGGCCTTCTGCAGATTTGTCAGGATACGGTTCATGTTGGTCAGCTCGGTCACATTAACGGCCTGCTTGAGATGAATCTGGTCTACTGTAACGTTCCTTAGTTGCATGGCCAGACCAGACAAATCGCTGCTCAGCTTGGTGACTTGACCCTTAAGGAGTGAAGTCTGAAAAAAGGTCAAAGGTTGAGAGTTGTTTGGATATTATTATGGAAAATTACAGAGTAGAAAACGTGGTATTTGGACATTGTTTCTTACCAAACATATTTTTATATAAAAACTTGCTTTTATTTCTAAAGGCTTAATGGAAGTCGATGAGTTCGAGGAACTTTGACAATGCGTTTTTATTCTGCATTTTCGATTTCGAGAAAACGCGTTGTGATTAGAAAGTTTAAACAAATAACAATGTTCACTTTCTCTTTTAGATGCATGATAGGTGACAAGATTCCCCCTTGTGAGCCACAAGTTCATCGAAGCTCATTAACCACCTCCACCCCCGGAGTTGGTCGACACAAGTGACTGGGTTAAAATATCTAGCTGAAGAGTATACAAGCCAAGTCCTCAGCCCGAGTCGAAGTCACAGTCCCTAATGTACGAATATACAAGCCAAGTCCTCAGCCCGAGTCGAAGTCGCAATCCCTAATGTACGTGTTCAAGTTCTTAGCTTGTAACTTGCTCAATACTCGTTCAAGGACTATACAGGTTGAAATATCGTATACTTTTTAATTTCGTCTAATTCTTTTCTAATTGTTTTGATAAGTCATGTGTGCAAAGAAATATGCTTGTCACCACTGAGTACTTTTCAACTCTCCACGTTGAATTTTGTCAGTTTGTTCCTTTTTTAAAGTCACTTCTATGACAAATACACACTCCAAAATTAAATTTCCCATCCCCACAAAACAAAGTGACTTGGCTAGGGACGAGCGTGGTAGAAGACGATAGTGGGGAGGGAACAAAGCTGTGACTAAAGCTTGGATAAAAAAAATATATGGTGCTGTTGCTACAAATTTTCGAGTCAAATTTATTTTCAGTAACAACGATCACTATGAATGTAAATGATGTCACCCTTTCAGTTGTTACTCTCTTAAAAAAAGAACAATAATGTCATAATCACGGAAATAATGCATTTGGTTCTTCATAATGATGGAGTATGTTAAAATACTTGAATCATAACACGTAGTTGTTATTATTCTATATTGTTCAGGAAAAAATTATGGATCTTGAGATATAAGCATTAGCTCAGAATTCCCATCTAAATGCCGAATATATCTACTGTCCAAAGCTCCTTTCATGATTTGTATTCCTTAATTTATGATCCGAAACTTTGTATATTTTGTTTCCAATAGTTTGTAATTACAGGAACCTTTATATTTATATTATAGAATTCTTTATATTTACAGACCTTAGTTTTCATTTCGCATCATATAACCTGTATTGTGGTGTTATACCGTTAGACTATAATATCTTTTGGTGTAAACTTTGACGTTGCACAATTCCACTGGAATCGATTATAGGAGAGAAAATCAGTAGACCTATAATTTTTTAAACTTTAGTTCCACGGAATGTACATTTTTGGAAATCGAACGATGCCGTACTTTACATTCCGTCCTTTAAATTTTTTCTATCAATAATGAACAAAGCAATCGATTAATTATCCAATCAAAAATCAAGCCGTTGGTTTTTTTTTTCTCGTTTTTTTTTCTTCTATTGCCATATGCTCAATGTTTTATAATAGTCTTTCAAAGAGGTTTGAACAGCCTTAATCACTACTTTGGTTGGTTGTACTTTTGCAAATATTTTGTCGTCATTTGTCAATATGTGAAGTGGCAAACCCGAATTTTCTTACTTTCTTTAATTATCTGAGTTCTCTCCCTCATAAAAATGCACTCAACTTTTCGAATAACATTTTGTTACTCCAGGTATGGAAAACTGAAACAAAATGTACTTATGGCGCATTTTGATTGGTTAGAATAATTAGGATTAGTATATGGAATCAAATACAGTTTTGTAATTTATGGACTTAGAGACAAACACTTATGTGTTTAAAAACAACAACAACAAACAAAACAACAACAACAAAAACAAAGCCTACATACGATCCCATAGAAAAAGAAGTAGCCGGGTAACCTTCTTGATAATGTATCATTTGAGTTCGGATAATTTTAATTTTTTTTAACCAATATATATTTTATGATGGCTGACCATCAGTTGATTATGTTTGCATTTCAGATACAGCTAATCATCGTTGTCCATGTTTTGCTGTTTTATAATGTCTCCTAATTAGTAATTAGCGTTACTTTGTTTATTTGTGATCATTTATGAGACTGTAAATCTTCAAAAACATATCAAATTTGTTTAAGTTAGTATGGAAGATACATTTTTAGAGGTCTCGAAATTGTATTACCTAGCACAATTTTCACTCAGAGATCTATGAATATTCGTTTTTACATTTGCCTTTTGGTGATTTTGGGAAGAAGACAGAAAGAAAACAAAACGAAACAATTTTAAAGCCTAAATAAATATTTCACTCAAGGTAGACTCGTGTAATGGGACGAAAATTAAACACAACATTAACGACTTCCTCGATAAAAAACAAACAATTACGAATAAATTAGTATAGAAATTCTAACAGTTGAGTGTCAGAATCAACATTTAACTTTCTGAGTTTTCACAAGCATTTTCAAACATTACTTCCTGGAACGTACGAAACTTCCATAGCTGTAACGAACGTGTGAACCAAATTTCAAAGCACCCCATCATTTAACAAAACAGTTCCTAGTTTTCTTAATTTCAATGCTAATCTAATCGAAATTTACCTTTTGCTTGTTCGTTTATTAGTGGTTACGTTAGATATGTCTGTCAATTAATAGGTTATCTAATTGGCCAGTCAGCAAGTCACAAGCAACTCTGTTGCTGCATTAAATATATATCGTTCTTGAATGAAGATGCATCAAAGCATTAAGTTCTCTGTGGTATTCAATTCTGTCGTAGGAAACATTTTTTGATGTACAAGGGGAAAAGAAATCAAGCCCGTATGTTTAAATGAAAAGAAAACTTCCTACCTGTGTTTGGAGATCTTTCAGATTGGTAGTGTCTTGCGCAGTACTGCGTTGAATATTGAAGACAGCCCGACCTAGCTGCGTTATGGAGACGTCGAGAGCTGAAGCATTACCCTTCAGTCCAGAAACCTGGATTGCCAGATTCTGAATCTGAGGTTCGAAGCGTTGACGATACTGTGCAAGCTGGTCGTGAACGAAAGTGATGTTGGTTTCGGCAGCCCTAAGGCGGGAGATAGCCATCCCAGCATTCAATTTAACTCCGTCGATTTCTGTCTTCTGAGCTTGAACTTGCTGCGATAACGCATCGGTTTTGTTTGCTACCAATCTGTATTCTGCAACTTGTGAAGTGTCAATGGAGTCAATTTTTTTAGTTAAGGCCTGGATCTGGGCTTGCATTTTCACAACTTCTGCACTGGAGATCCCTGCACTTCCAGAACCTGGAGTGGTGCTAACAGCCTGCAGTTGTCTGAGCAGAACCTCAAGGTCTTGCATTTTCTGATTCACACGGTTGACTTCGCTGGTTTGGGTGCTGATCTGAGTTTCAAGGCTCGTGCGGGCTCTGGTTTCCTCTATGGTTCTGGCCTGAATGTTAAGAGAAAGGTTGAAAAGTTTGTTATTGGTGTCAGTGACGACTCTATTGAGGTCATCTTTCACGATCTGAAGCGCCTGCTGGAAAGCTGCGTTGTCTGATCCTCCGCTAGTTGTGGGGACGGGCGATGAAGATGGGTTGGGTCCACTCACAGCATTGAAAGCAGCAACCAGATTCTTTACCTCGTTTTGGAGATCAGAGATCTGTAGGAGGTAACTATGCTGCTGGGCCTGAAGCTGGGCTATGGTCAGTTGCAAAGAAGAAGTCTGGGCCATGCTCTGAGCCTTCGTGCTGTCAAGGTCCTGCTTCACTTTATCCAGCATTTGCTGTAGGGCTGGCGAATTTCCGGAACAACCACCATTTGGAACAATGAAGGAATATTGGCACCCTGATGATGAAGACTGCCTTGCTGCGCCTGATGCCGTAGTGCTCGGTTCAGTTGTTGTCGCGGGGTTTTGAGTAGTCGATAGTGTTTTTTGATCCGCGGTTTGTTTGGGTGTAGGTTTTATCTTTTGCGTCTCTGGCAGAGGTGGGATTGGGACGAACCCTTCTGGAATCCGGTCTGGTGTTACCATGTCAAGAATGCTTAGGGCAAAAAGAACTATAAGTACTCTGGAATTCATCTTCGATGTTATTAAATGTTGCAAAGTTTGCAAAGTCTCTATTCAATTATCTAGTCTAGTCACCCCAAACAAGCTTATAGACTCAACTAGTATTTCTTTCTGGCGCTGAAGTTTGATACAATCGCCTTGCTCTGATAGAGATTTTATATGAAAGTCCCATGTATGTGTCCAAATAATCCTCCATTTAAACCAATCTAGTATTAAGTAGGCGTGTTTGATGGCTCAAGCGCGATACTACCATTGGTAAACAGAGGGCGGGGGTAAACGTCACAATGTAACAAACTAACATAACAACAACATCTCATACAGCTGCCTTATCTATAGCTGTCTGCAAATATCAGCCAATGAGCATAATGATATTTTTGCATCCTTTCAAATACCAATCGAAATTTTGTCTTTATCTATTAGTGCATTGTTAGCTAAAATTGCATAGTTTAGGACACGATGCCCAGAAAAAAGAAACAAACTCTTACATGAGAATTTTGATCTGAGAGTGTATCTATGAGATTAAGGTAGTTTGGTTAAACATGTAATGAAAAAGAAATTTAGACAGAGTTGTTGCCCAGCAATAAATCCTTTTTGAAACCGCTTCTTTCTTTGATAGCAGAGACAAACCCTCTTTTGATTCACTCCGCTGTTAATTAAATCAATCAAGACGGTAATAAACTGGTACAAAATTTCTTTAGCTTACACACTTGTGCCGTTTCATTTTTTCTGTGCAAAAACATCTGTTAAAAAATTACGAACTCGGCATCTTTTGTGTAACTCTAGACTGCATAGTTGCTAGGTTTTATCATACTTCCACGGAAACAAGGTAGTTTTCAAAGGTAAAAGGTCAAGTTGCTTAATTGTTCACGAGAGGCAAAAGAAAACATCGACGAATATAAAATATGGTTATTTGGATCGCACGTGTATTTTGGGATTCCGAACAAAAACAACAGTAAAACATTTTACTATTTATAACATCTGATACTTCAATAATTTAAACTCTTCAAGTACAGTGTATTTTTTTAAAATTTGTATGACGAAGGTCACTAAGCACAGTTCAAAATTTCATTTGAAAGTGCATTGTCGAAGTGACATACCTACAATATTGCATTTAACTCTCTTGACTGGTCATAATGAAGTCAATACACACAATAGTCTTCATTTTTTAGACTAAATCGCATCATTTAAATGATTTTATTTTTATAATAATATAATGCAAATACCTTGAGATGTATTTATTAAGGGCTAAAGCAGAAGTTAACAACTCATATAGATACAAGCAATAGTCACGTACGAAACATTATCAGTTGCCAATTATGTGAACTGTTAGTGTTTTTATATATAATTTAGCACAAGTCTCCCCCTTTCTTGTCTGTCTATGTGTATATTTCTTGCATTCAAAAAGAAACCTAGCGATAAATATTTTGAATTACTTTTTGATAAAAACCAGTTTTGTTAAACAAAAATATCCCTAATTCTAGTATATATTGAACTCAAAGTATAAGTACGATGGGTTGATGATTAGACGAGACCAACAGCCGTCCAGCTTGAATTTTATCAGTACAAATAAACTTGTCTTAGCGGACACCTATATAGAAAAGTTACCTGCACTTAAAGAACAATAATCAAGGACCCAATTTTTAATATCATATAAATACTTTACCTAATTGATATATAAAACACAAGCAGGCCTTCCCATCGCCAGTTTCACAATTTGCGTTTCCCCCTGAATTTTTCTAAATGCATTTGTGCAGTACATAAACTGCACACCCTGATACTGACTATGTCCTCCTCCGCCCGCCCACCCCTCAAATAGCGTGTCCCTCCCCCCATACATACACACAAAATAATTATTGCGGACGTCTATGAGTGCATTACATAGTTTGTGTCTTCAAGAAATTTCGCTGCCGATAAAGAATTAAGATGCGCCCACTCTGACTCGACATAAAAATTATTTCCGGGTCAATGCCCCAAAAATGTTGTATTCTATATTTTACTTAATTTTTTTTCTCTCTCTCATTTGGTAGTAATTCTAGGATTCGATTTATGCACTCTTGCTATTGATTTAAAAGAAACAGATTATTTTTGGATTATGAGCATTATGTGTGATTCTATGTATATTTTTGGCTAAATTACATTCTGAGTAATCAGACCTCATTGCTGCCATATGTGTTAAATCTATGACCATGGCAGGTTGCATTGTTAACTGTTCAGCGTCTCAAAATAATGCCAGATAAATCTGAATAGTAAAGGTATTTTCAAAGATGCTTCCCGATAAGGTCTCTAGCAGACGATATTCTGCCCATTTTACATGGACGATGGGCAATCTGGCAGATTCTCCTATATGCGACCACCAAAACTGACCATTTTGAACGAGGCACACGGAAGAAAAATCAACTTATAAATTGCAAATATAAATAATAATATAAAGTCTGATTTGCTTTATGTTCATGTGTGTAGGCTTTGTAACAGTATTTTGAGACTGAATGAATTTATTTCAGCTTCCAAAAACCATTAACTTTCTCAGTGACAGGTACAGCAAGAAGAAAACAACCATATGACGTTTGTTTTGTTTGTCTCACATGCTGATCTTTATTCTTCCAAAAAGGAATTTATATTTGGTTTTGCATTTACGAGGGATATTTAAAAAGTTCTGCGCTGTACAGCAACATTATTTATGAGCAGCAAACTTGAAAATGTCCGGTGTTTTTTTTTCTAATTAATTTAAACCGACCACTTCTACTTAGAGATTATGGGATTGAGGACTACATACACGATTTACTTACCTCCAAAATTTAAGAAACTGACAGCATACAAAACAACGTCCCCGAAACTGAATATTTGACATCGGGAGTGCTACATTAAGCATGCGCAATTTTACGTTTCGCAAAAAGACATGTTAATATATATTGTTCTTTTGCAGGAAAGAGAAAGAGAACATAATGGTGTTTTCTTGTTGAGAGGCGTTTTCGGGGGTGGTGGTGGAAAGAAGATGATGATGACGATGACGAGCACGATTAGGACGATAAAAAAGAATGATGATGATACTGAGAGAGCTACTACTACTACTGGTGTTGTTACTACTACTACTCTAAATGACGATTGTGATTATCGTCATTATCATTGTCTTCCTCCCCTTCCTCATCATTGAGTACTTGGAATTTAAATTAAATATGATCATTAATGAAGATGCAGCATATTTAATGAGATACAAGTGACCTTTGGTACAAGTGACCTTTGGTACTAGTTCTTCATTTAAACGGTATTTAAAAGTATACAAAAAGGATCCCCATAACAGAGAACAAAAAGCTAATGTTCGCGATTGACTGCCTTGCGATACAGGTTGGTGTATTTTTGATAGCAGTAAGCCGATAGGTTTATACTCAGAAGTTTTATAGTTAGATAGCAGCCTTTGTTTAAGGGCACAGTTGCATTATGTGATTATGGTCAAAAGTTAAAGTCAATAAACAAAAAATAAAAAATATAATTGTGTAACAGGACTTGGTGTTTCTCCCAGCACTTGACTTGGTGTTTTCCCAGAAAATATAATGATAAGTTGTTGACATCAGATGTTTAATGACACAGGAAAATTACACACGTTCAATTTTCGTTTTCGAGCACGAAAGGAAATTATCATAAATCTCTATCGCGCGCGCGCGCACACACACACACACACTAAAGATCTCCTAAGACAGCATTCGTTAATTCATTCGAATCCCCTACCGAGGAAGTGATTAGTAACAAAGGAAGAAATTTTGTTTAAAACATTTGGACACAATATTTGCAGTTAAAGGACCTGTGTAAACACGCAGGCCCTCACTGCAGGAGAAATGTATTAGTCTTAAAGTCTAAAAATTTAAAACAAATTTAAAAATCCCTATACGAGCCAGAAAATCTAAACAGGTGATCAGCATATGACACAAATACGCATTTTAAATTTTGTTTGTTAAGATTTTCATCTCAAAAGGTTTAAATCCTAAATATTTTTCTTAAAATGTGAAAAATATTAATGGCTACAAACACCAATCAGATAATCAAGGCGTAAATGCAAACCTGAATACTATATTTCATTCGTGATTTTCAATTGGTTTTTGCTTGATCGTGCTGACAATCTTTTTGTAAAAATATATTGAAATGAACAAAGTCCAAAGATGTGGTTTAACAATGGAATTATTGCAATACAGGCCTGAAAATCTAAAAAAGTCCATCAAGATATGGATTCAAATCAGATTGCAAAACTTCATTTACGTTGAGAGGTTTGTGAGGAATATTGTTAACAAACTTCTCACAGACCCACGGACAAGACCAAATCAAGATGCCAGCAGTGGGGGCCATATAAATGTAGGCAGAGGACCATAAAAGTGATTGACAGATTGTAATATCAGCTGACCTCTGCTTTGCTGCCATTTAGATTTTTTTATGATTTACGGTCTTGAGCCACTAAGTACTGTTATATATCATGGTTGTAATGCTGTCAACACACACACACACACACACACACACACACATACATACATACATACATACATACATACATACATACATACACGTTCCTGATCTATTTAATAGGCACGTCTGCTTGATTTGAAAATCCTATCTTTAAGCAGTTTACTTTCCTACATTGATATAATCCATTTTAGTCGGTATATTTTACCAATATATTTTCATTTAACTTTGCTTAAAAGATGTACAATGGTCGATGCACTCTCTGTATATAAATAAATTTAACTGACACAAATAAAAGTTTTGTGATAAGTTTATATTCATAAATAAAATATGAACAGAACCGAAAATAAAACGAAAATGGAATACTCGCCGATCCATTGTCTTAGTTTAGGTTAATCATATTAATGTCAAAACTTTCATTGAAAAAAAAAAACATATTTGACCTTAGGATCTGGAATCACGTGCAATTTGCACTTACATAAATCCCTTTCCCAAGTAAATAACATACGATACATGTAAAGATAGCATACACAATATCCACATGTGTGTAATACCCACTCTGACTAGGTGTAAGTATGCTATGCAGAATATTCATATGAGTGTAATATTCAGTCTGAGTAGGTGTAAGTATACTATGCAGAATATTCATATGAGTGTAAAACTCAGTCTGAGTAGGTGTAAGTATAACATGCAGAATATCCATATGTGTGTAATACTCCGTCTGAGTAATACTCCGTCTGAGTAGGTGTAAGTATAACATGCAGAATATATATATATATGTGTGTAATACTCAGTCTGAGTAGGTGTAAGTATAACATGCAGAATATCCATATGTGTGTAATACGCAGTCTGAGCAGTTGTAAGCATCTATATGTATGTGTAATAGTTTGAATAGGTGTAAATATAACATGCAAACTATTCAGTTCTAACATTGTAGAATTACACTGCCTGGTAAAAGAGTAGTTTATTTCTATACAAGAACATCATGGAGAATCAGCAATATTTCTGTTAAACGAAATGTAATTGTAATTCGCAGTAGGTGATCCTCAGGTGCAAATGTAAAATCTGTCATTCCCTATTACTCGCATTAAAATGTTTCGAAAAAGTGTGACGTGGTATTTAAGAAACTTTCCAAGTTCATACTAGAAAGATTATTTCTGACGTGAACGGATACTGAATACCAGTCCCTAATAGTTCTGACGTGAACGGGTACTAAATACCACTCCCTAATAGTTCTGAGGCGGACGGGTATTGAATACCAGTCCCTAACAGCTGCAGGGAGAAAGGATAAATGGTACATTTGTATTCTACAGAGTACAATGTTTATATTAGCATTGTTGTGCCGAGTTTGCCCAGTTACATTCTTCGTTAACTAGGCAAACTATTATATGGTTAATGAGGACATTTTCCTTGATAAATTTGAAAGAAGTGTAAGAGTTTGTTTTTCATGTCCGTCTTACAGTTTATCCCGCCCTGGTTCATATAGTACTGAATTAGAATTTGCAAGCCTACTTGCTATAAATATAATTATGGTGGCCTCTAGATTTCTTTTTTCAATTTCCTCTCATTCGTATCGTGCAAATCTATCGCATATTAAGCCCGCGTTTTCGAAAAGAGGAAAGTGCAGAGTCGGTACTGATGATCGGGTTTGAAGTTTTGAAGTACATCAAATACGTTGAAGCGTCGTGTATGGTATTGAATATATGATTGTGCCATTATATAAGTGATATATGTACCAAGAACGGTCTTGTATAAGTGCCCACGCAAGATGAAGGGTAAGTATTGGTTGATTTTAGTTCGTTTGTTTCATTTCATCTATTCATTTATTACTTTATTTAGTTACCTAGTAAATATTTGATCATTAGAATGTAATAAAAACCACTAAAACAACGATTCAACACAGTAGACAACACAGTCTCTAATCAAATGACGTCACTGTTCATGACATCTAAAAGAGAAATTGTATATAGGTGCCCTGAGCATGGACTCAAATCACACGCACACACCTCACAGTATCATTGCTCTTCAACGGCCACACAACTTTTGACTTGTCAATCATTGGCCTGAAAATGCTACCAGCGTAAAAACACTATCCAAGTATCTAGACAGATGTCAACGTGCCAAAATGGCCTTCAAATGGCCCTAAATGTTAAATCATCATTATCGATGTTATAATAAAACTGAATCTGATATGATATTATAGGTTGGTGTATGCTAAGTTTAAAAACTCTGAAGACGACATTTTCACAACCAATGTGCTTTGTTTTTTTTAATGGTGTCCACGACAACCGTATACAGAGCCGAAAACAGAAGGTTTGATTCTTCTATGATAATACAATATTTTTGCCAGACAATACTATTGTCAGACGGAATTAGAGAGTTAATTTGCAATCAGTCAATCAGTATATAAGGATCTTTTACATATTTCAACGAACCAAGCGCTAAATGAAAATTTAATAGGCAGATCAAATAAGTGTCCAATATATTATTTACGAATTGCGGAAATAACCAATAATTTGATAACTCTACAGAGTAATTATCCACCCCCACCCCCAACTGTGGCAAATATGAAAGGCATACACTGTCAAGAAAAAGCAACAAGCGACAAGAAAAGGAGTTAATGGCTACATTTAAATATTTTCTTATATATATAATTCCAAGACAACAGAACAACGAAAGCACTGACATAAGTCTCGGATAACAAGACGGCACTTCCAATAATAAAGGTGAATGCAGTCTCTTCATGCTTCGCACGCTGGATGCTTAGCATCAAGGATATAAAAAATAAACAAAGATATTGGTCATTTCATTCCTCATATTATAATTCTAACAAAATTGTCGCCATGAGGTCCCAAACACTGTCAACTTTTTGCCGTTTCGAGTAAAAGTGGAGTTTCTTTGGTAATGCGGTCGACATATTTGCAGAGTCGGGTTTGTGAATCAGGCAAGAGATTTTGAAGTAGTTCACCGCGTTTGACATTCTGAATAATTTCGTACATTTTGGCGTTTCATCTCTTTCAACACGTGTATACAAGATCTCATCTTTCTTTTTGTTTGTTTGTTCAATTTGTTTTAGAAATATTAAAACTAGAGATTGGAAATATAAGAAGGAATACGATATATATATATATATATATATATATATATATATATATATATATATATATATATATATATATATATATATATATATATATAACTGAAATAGACTATTCTAGAAAACAGAAAAGACACCGAGCAGTCTGTCTACTTGCTTGCGTTAAGAGTTGTTTAGTTTGAAACGCTAATACGTTGACAGTGTTAAGGACCATCTGGCGCCAATCAGGTTAGAAATTATAAATTGATGAATGAAATGACTTAGTTTTTGCATATGTTTATATTCTTGATGCTTTTCGTGTTTAAAATCGGTGGGGTAGGGTGTGGGGAACAAACAAGCGTGAGAGTGTGCGAATACTTAGACAAACATGCTGTCATATGTAGCTACTTGTATGTTAATGCAAACATAGTTCATCGCTTTGGCAGAAAATTGGAACACATTCGGATCTTTACTGCCAGTAACCGGGAAGCACCTTGGAAATTATGCAGTGCCCGCCGTTACCAAACTACATAAGTTCCGTTGTTTTTATTTTGTTATATATTTTTTTCTTTCTGTTTCTTTTTTGTTTTTGTTTTGTTTTGTTTGTTCTTTTGTTAAATTGTCTCATCAGAATCAGTCATTTTTATGTAAGCATTATGGGGTTGCGGACTACATGTAGTTTACTCCGAAACCGAAGAATTTGACCACGTGCAAAATTACACGCCTTCGAAATTGATCACATGACAAATGAACAGCTTAGACGAGCATAGGACAGATCATGTTTTCAAATACACGTGTTAACACATTTTTTTTTCAAACAGACATGTTAACACATTTTTTCAAACAAAAAAATGTTAGTTTATATTACAATCAAGACATATATCTGACAAGTCATAAAAATCTTCGGGCCAATTAATTTGTTATTCTTAACATCCAGTCTGCTTAAAATCAGACCACTTTCTGACACAACGTAGGAGAGTGGAGATCTGATTTTAATCAGATTGTCTTAACATCTAGTACTCTAGACAGATCCTCCGAGTTTGTCAACGTAGGGATGATGTCCAAAATTGGATAGTAAATCGCATGAGAGCGTAGGCGCTCAGTTACAGATGATAGAGCTGAGTCATTTCTAGGTCGCACAGGTCATTTATTATGGCATCTCGATTGAGATGATTTATTAATGGCAGAAAAATTCCAAGTACTTTTTATCAAGTATGAAAATTACTGTAGAACTTTTCGTTTACTAAAATTGTGGACATAATTCAATAAAGGTATAATTATGCTTTTGACACGGTTCGATTTTGTCTTGTTGCTTTAGCGTGGGATTGAAGTATTCTAACGATTTTCCTATTTTATCGCTATATCGCTCAAACGAATAATTTCTGAGCTGGCTATTGGTAAAATATTCACGAGGTGTTCTGCTTTGGCTTGTTGCAGCACATTGTCGAGCCAATGAAAATGATTTTGTTACGTGGAACCACGTGATCGTTATGCTAGTGGCACAGACCCTTAGAAAACTAAAACATTCTCATGCGTGAACTCGGACTAAACAAAAATTATGATCACTGATTGGTTTAAGTCAAATCACTATCCAATCAGCAAACGGAATTTGTGGTCGAATCTGCGTTTTAGCATGAAAATATGGTTAGTCTACATGCCAGGTCTAGAGATAAGAAACTCACTATTTTCACGAGTGGCGAAGCAACAAAAACAATTCACCCAAGTTATTCATTCACTCGTTAAAAGCAAATTTTATTTTCATTTTATGCTTAAACGTCTTCTTTACAAGATTTGCTGCTTAGCAGATTGAAAAGCTTATTTCTTACTGGATCACGCGCGATGTCAGTGGTTTACCGTTTATGTTCTTCTCTGTTTTGTGATAATTTACACAGAAAATATGAACAGTTACAAAATTCTCCTTCCCAATTAAAGATACAATAGGAAAATTAAGATAATAAAATATCACGCGCTTTAATGGATTTAAATTCGAGTTGTATTTAATTGCAATACTAACCTCTCGACTACTTAAGAATAACTTCGAATTTCATAGCTATAATGATTTCCGTGTCTATTCACGCCAGTAAAATATTATCATTATTTTTCTCACATATGCTACAGAAAAATCTAGGTGTTTTGCTAACCTTACTTTTCATATCTTAGTCTAATCATCTCAGACCAGTCGTCTCATTCAAGGTGTCCACGCGCTCAGAACTACTTTAAGAAAAAAAGAAACCCTTGTTGTCTTCTGCTGTGACTGACGTAGTTGTTCTAAAATCAAACAATAACAACAACAACAAATATATAACAAAAACATAGTAACTTAAGGTAAATCCATCTTTGAGAACACACCACACAAAAACATTTCGAGAAAGACAAAGACAAAAGCATACAATTTCGAGCTTTTTGGTATTGTGCTAGTTCGTTCCACACAGCATGGTCACTTTTATCGTATATACAGGCCTGGCTCAGTATATTTTCAGGTCAGCGTCATTAAATGTAGCTAAAGTTACGTAACTAGTTTTAAATACTGCGTTTGAAACGAATTATATACTGCTAGCTACATTTAATGACGCTGACCTGAAAAATGACTGTTATGGATAGGATACAATTCTCTATGCTATGTGAAATGAACTATGACAGAAAACACTGATTCGTGCACATAGACTATAGACATATACACTTCATAGCCTCCCAACTCTCTTAACAACATGAGAAAACTTAGTAACAGCCAGAAATGTGTTATGTCAAACATGCTTTATTCAAATTTTGTTAAGCATCTCCATTGTGCCCCAGCTGAATCAAAAATATGTATATAATCTTTAATGACAAATAATGTACTTATCAGCCAGAAGGAATAATTTATCCGTCAACACATTAATCCATAAGCAAATTTCACGGTAGCACTTACCATATTTCCGAGCCAGAAAAATGAATTTTCAATGAATCCGTGAACTTGAAATTTTACTACATGATTATCCGCTAGGGTCCGTATTTGGAGGGTCTTTTATACACCTGGGTTATTTTACAATTACTATTAAGGACAATATAAGTATGTCACAAACAGTTTCACCTCCTCTAAAGAAAAGGAGAGTTATATACGATAGTGGCACAGATCACTAATTACCCGTGAATAACGTAAGCATGGACACTCATGATACATGTAGCTTGTCGTTATGATAATAGCCTATACACTAGAACAGAGGCGTGGACCCAGTATCTCTTTATTATTTATAACATAATTTTCAAATTTGGAACTGATGAAAATGAAACATTTTCTTGTAATACATATTAACTATTTAGTGTTAATTTCATATAACATCCATATATTAAATGTGATAATACCTCAATACTATGCAACGTTTTAAGTTGTTAGTCTTTTGGGTTCACGTATAAAAACTGTGTACTTCGGATGACACGGTCACGCCACAGTCCTCATTAACATATTTGTATTAATGCACCGCATGTAAACATTGGCGCGTGAACTATATTGCACAACTGAGAAGTTCTCTTTTTACGTTAAAGGAAATTATTGGGTGAGAAAAAGAATCTACGTTGGGGTTTGGACCGAGACAAGGAAATCCTAGTCGCGGGATTACATTATATGTAACCCCTTCACTGGGATTTCCTTGTCTCGGTCCAAACCCCAACATAGATTCTATATATCTCAGGAGAAGAAAAAAAACCAGTAACTCACGACCTAGCATAAAATAAATTAAAGAGAAATATAACACGAGCTGTTTTTCTGCACAATACTGTTTGCAAATATAATGGATTCTAGTCAGTCTTGAACAACCCTGACAGTAGTGCCTTAAAAAATGTACGAAAGCCTGTATTGGCTATACGCAGTAGTCATGTGATAAAATATAAGAAGTTGGTTAACTCGTCTTAAGCACTGTTGGTAATGTACAATTCAGTATAGGTGGGTGGGTGATTGTACTCTGATTGTAAAGAAATGGATATAAAATTATGATAATCGTGACGTCCCATTTCTTTCCCTTAAGTATCCGGCAGCATTTAGCTGTGAGTGTGTGAAAAAATAGCTTACAATAAAAAAAGCCATACCTTTTTGTACGCAGACTTGGATACAATGTATAGCAATACGCAGACTTGGATGCAATGTATAGCAATATGGAGTCTGTATGCAGTGAAATAAAATGGCATGGACACTTAGGAATTATCTATTTAGTACCAAGGAGAAGTGGAATTTTATATAACTTGGAGAAATAGAACAAGGGCTGTTTTTCAGCACAATACTGTTTGCAGATAAAATGGATTCTAGTCAGCCTTAAACAACCCTGACAGTAGTGCCTTAAAAATGTATGAAAGCCTGCATTGGCTATACACAGCATTTTATGACGAAGACAATAAGAGTGCACACATTATGATGACCCCAAAAATAAACAGTCTGGAGTATTTTCAGATTCTGTACTCACACATCTTTCTGTGCATATTGTACATCTATCTATCGATCGATCGATCTGTCTGTCTATCCATCTAAAATTGGAAATTCAGTTTTCTACATTTTATTAATAAATGAATCGTGAATTGAAATCTCTAATCCATTTCTTTGTATCCTAGTAATGGGTTCACGATAAAAAGTACAAAATATAAGATTTTGGTCGTTTATTTCCCCTTTATTTAGACCACCAGCCATATTAAAATTGCCTCCTTGTGCCTGGTTTTTAAAGCACCCCACGACTTCCAAATGACTACACTGTAAAACGGTAAAAACTAATTTGCCCACAACAAATGCCATGCACAAAGCAATTTAAATAACTTCTTATCACAAGTACTGAAAAATGTCAATAAGTCATCACGAATATGAATGTAACTGAGTGTACAAATAGGTGTCAACTCTTTTCTTATACGTGGCCTATTCGATCAATCGTAGACTCCAATTAAGAAAAGCACCTGGTTATATACATGCGCACGACATATACCATAATTGAGCATGTTGCGCTATACTTAGTTTAACATCCACGAGTAGTGACAATCATGACATCCACTAGAACTGAACGAAGTACCATCTTGTAAAGTCTGCAATTGATCATGTATCTTACCTGATCAGTTTGTAATTTTCTTAAAATTTAACTTTTACTTTATTTAAATCTCACATTTGCTTTGCGGGAAGTTCCCTGTCACACACCACTGGAAACACACCACAACCAGGCCCGGTCCTTGGATGTGCGGGACCCAAGGCAGCATGCGGATCCCAAGGCAGCAAGCGATGAGCGCGGAGCCCCAAGCAAAACAATTACATTTCCTGAAAGCGCGGGGCCTAAGGCGGTTGTCTCGTTCTCCTTGCCCTAGGGCCCGGACTGATCACAACTACACTAATTTTCATACTTACAAGCAGATTTGATATGCATCTCATTTAAGCATAAATATAAAGTTTATTTAGGATAAGTATCTAATGGCAAATACTTTTATTTAGAATGGGTATTAAGAGCGACAGACTTATGATACCCGAATATATAAACGTTGCTGGGACTAGTACTTAGAGAACTACACGCGGTGCAAGATGAGATGAAAAGAACTAAAATGCAAACAAGCAAATAAGTCATTTTAAAGTATGTATTCCAGGAATGTTTCGGAATTGTCTTCACTATTATCAGAACCGACTACAATAGTACTTTCAGAATGGAAAATTTGATAGCCATCGGATTACTGGTATGCGTGTATTATGACTGTCAGTCATGGGACCGGGCTGACTGGAAGAAAATCAAATGGCAGCACCCAATTACGTGGCATCGTGATGTTTTCCACGTACATTGTACGCAAGTACGCAAGTCCCAATGTATATGAAAAATGTATGCATCTTGCAACAAGATAATTACAATGCAATAGTTCAATACTATATCAATGCAGTGATCCATTGCGTGTAAAATGCAAAATTAAATTACTTATTTTAGTTCATATAAATAAATTTCTGTAAAATATATGTTCCCTGAATATTTAAAAACCAGTTTTTGTTGTTGTTGGTAGATTAATAATATATAGCTTTAAACTCATTACGTACCATATGTGATATTTGACTGTATCACACCTATCGACACTGAAAGTCCATTCTTATTACCAAATAGTCCTTAATCAAATCAATACAACAAAAGCATTTAGCACGATAAATGTTATATTACCATACTTAGACATTTTCACGTGCAAGCTATCGAATCTTTTTGAGTGCTAACTTTAACCTGTAACTTGATCTGCAAAAATTTAAAAAAACCGCCACATCATGACTGAAGATTGCTGAAAAAGAACCACAAAATGTAATTAAATAACAAAATAAGCAAACAACAAATATTGGACCAATAATAAACTTGAGCAACATGAAAGTGTTCGCGACTCTTTTGGGAAGCCTATATCAGTTGTTGTGTTAGCTGCATGTAAACGTAAATATAACCACGGACAGTGCCAGATTAAACCTTGTGGAGGCCCTTAGGCTTTTAGGCAGTCGAAATCTTGTGACCCCCTCGCAAATTATCTCTAGTACGTTTTATCAATATTAATTTGATCCGTTGTCCCATAGCCCCTAGGTCGGTGCACTGACCACGGAGAATGTACTGTTGTGTTAGCTGCATACAAACGTAAATATAACAATGGAGTATGTCTGTTGAACACTGGAAAACATTGCCAGGAAGTCAAACACATTTATGTGGCAGAACAAAGACGAACCTACTGGCTGCACTTTCTTCGAAATAGCAACGGAGGAACAGATGGTGGTATTGCAAGGATACATAAATACAAGGTCTTATGTAGTCGGTATATTAGGTACACAAATTCCCAACAGAGGATTTATTACACGGTATATTGGGTATTCACTTCCCAACAGAGCATTTAATACTCAGTCAATTGGGTACACAAGTTCCTAACAGAGCACTTATTAAACGGTCTATCTGGTGCACAAATTCCCTAGAGAACATTCATACACGGTCTATTTCGACAGTATCAGACTGTTTTGCTTGTATTGGGGTAATACATTATAAGAGGGCAAGTTACGACATAGATGGAGAAGAAGAAAAACACTATGGTAAAATTTCATCAGTACTTCATAGATATAAGTAAAATTAGATTATGTTAAGGACGGAAAATATATCTATATATTGCCAAGTGAACATCGGCAGTATAGTTGGACACAAAACGTTACAGAAATCCAGTGACTTGTTTAAAATGTGTTTTAACCATATCAATAATACCGATGTAAAAAAAAGCCTGATATTATAAAGGCTAGAAAATAAGCTGTGGCAGTAAGACAAGAGGACAAAACGGAAAATAAAGTGCATAAATTTTAAGTGGAGAAGAAATATAACGAGGACATGATTCATACCGCCGAGCTGGTGAAGCAGGTGCAAAACACAAATGTATCTCAGGCACAACATTGCCAGATATTTCGTGCCGACGTCCGTGAAGCAGAGCTAAATGCAATAAGTAATTAAATTAATGACGCCATGTCTAAATGTATTAAGTACCTAAATTAATGACGCCATGTCTAAATGTAATAAGTAACTAAATTAAACCATGTCTAAATGTATTAAGTAAATAAATTAATGACGCCATGTCTAAATGTAATAAGTAACTAAATCCATGACTCCAGATCTAAATGTAATAAGTAACTAACTTAATTACGCCATGTCTAAATGTATTAAGTAACTAAATTAATAACGCCATGTCTAAATGTATCAAGTAACTAATCAATGACGCCATGTCTAAATGTATCAAAAAACTAAATTAATGACGCCATGTCTAAATGTATTAAATAACTAAATTAATGACGCCATGTCTAAATGTATTAAGTAAATAATTAATGACGCCATGTCTAAATGTATTAAGTAACTAAATTCATGACACCATGTCTAAATGTAATAAGTAACTAACTTAATTACGCCATGTCTAAATGTATTAAGTAACTAATTAATGACACCATGTCTAAATGTATTAAGTAACTAAATTATTGACGCCATGTCTAAATGTATTACGTAACTAACTTAATTACGCCATGTCTAAATGTATTAAGTGACTAAATTAATAACGCCATGTCTAAATGTATCAAGTAACTAATCAATGACGCCATGTCTAAATGTATTAAATAACTAAATTAATGACGCCATGTCTAAATGTATTAAATAACTAAATTAATGACGCCATGTCTAAATGTATTAAGTAACTAATTAATGACACCATGTCTAAATGTATTAGGTAACTAAATTAATGACGCCATGTCTAAATGCAATAAGTAAATAATTAATGACGCCATGTCTAACTGTATTAAGTAACTGAATTAATGACGCCATGTCTAAATGTATTAAGTAACTGAATTAATGAAGATATGTTTAATTTTGACTAAGCTTGATTAGCTTGGAGTAGGAGAAAGCGGACTAGCAGGTGAAGCGGGAGGAACACGAGAAGATGGATTAGATGAAGTAGCACGAGGTGGAGTGGGTAGCTGGGGTACAGCAACCCTTGTTATCAAATTTACTAACGACAAAGCAATGATTGATATAATCATTGTCATTGCTGCATACATATTAACTGTTAAATATTTCTCATTGAATAATATTTTCATTTTTCTCCCATGGTTACGTTTTATAACTTAACACTTTCCAGCTATGTTTGCAATAAAGAATTTTGTTTCGGTCTGTGCTTTTGTTATTGCTCTTTTTGAGCTCTTCGATTTTTTGGTTCGTACATTTCAATATTAGATTGCCCCTATTCTATGACTGATTGGACAACTTGGGTAACGTTTCGTTTTACTACGCTTCTATCTGAACTTGTATATTTACATCATCTTATATACAAAATTTAATGTTCAGTTTAAAATTTTCTCCACCTTCAACTATTTTTTGGGGGCATTGGAATAACATACAGTGGATAACGTTTAATTTTTAAAAAAATATTTCAGATTTCTGAAAGGCAAAAGTAGAAATAACTCCATTTTTACAAAACCAAAACCCAAAGAGTACAAACGAGAGTTTAACATAGTTATTGCAAATGAAACATGCAATGTGATAAACGCTAAAACTTGGTTGGAAACAAAAGGAAGAGAAACCAATAAAGATAAATATGACATTTCAAAGAAATCTGCTGGCTATTATAATTTCAATATACATTGAGAAATGTTTTAATTTACTGCGTTATTAACAGATTTCTAGCTATATTCAATGACAAAGCCTGCAAAATGAATGTAATTATGATAACATGACATCAAACAGAATTAGTTTAATGGGGCTGGAGGTATCATTCAAACTGGTAATCCCTTTATCTTCACTAAGTGTTAGTTTTATTGTATGATGATTTCATACCTCGTACAAGTACTGTCAAGACAAGTCTTGTGTTATTAACTTCCGTCTATTATGCAATACAATCGTACTGGAAAAACATACCAAACAATGCAGTTTGAAACATTCTCAGTAATAAAGTTAGCTCTCTGGAATGTTTCAAAATTATTTTTATACTCTTCTTTCTGTCTTTAGAGACCAATAAAGTGAGCACTACTCATGAATAGCAGTACGGACTGTATGAAGTTGGACTTATTCTAGTCTCTTCTTTTCAGTTCGATAAGACTATTTCTAAACACAACACAATCATTAAAATTCTTACAACTTTCCAGTTAATAAATGCATAAATTTTGCCATCAAACAAATGTCGAGTGCAGCAATTTGTTTTAGTAACGCTGTTGACGATACGACACTTAAATTTGCTCTTCTAGTCGCACACACCGTAATTTTGAAGATGTCTACCATCGAATATGGATATTAGAGACATTGCAAAACATCATATCATTTTCATTTAACTAATTCACAATGATGCACCCGATAGAACATGATTTTTTTACCTGAAAAAAATGTTAACTCTGTAGAGGGAAAAGGAAAATCAGACTAAGGCAATGCATGCCAAAAGCACATTCAAATTAACATCGGAAAACATAAGGCTTGGTCCTGACATTTAAGATGCCAGATACGTGATAAAAATTTAAAATAAAGTTCACTAAATATGTAAAGTTATTTGCATTTCAGTTTAAACGTATGTAGAGAATTATTATAACAAAGCAGTTTTTGAAAATAATACATTTGATCAATAATGACGCATATAGTTTTTGCAAACAAGCTGTAAAAAGCAATGAATACTTAATTTATCACTGTACAGTTACTGAAGTTTTTTGGAAATCCTTCATTGTTTGGAATAGGAATAATATACCAAATATCACGGTTTCTAAAACTGACGCCTTTCTTGGAAATGATAAATTGGGCTAATTAGTTTCTTCATTCGGATTGCAAAGTATTAGATTTATCGGTCCGCTGTGCTTCAAAACCACACACTTTTGCACGTTACATAAAGCATTGCTTTATACAACTAAACTATTGAGAGAAAGAAATATTTAGCAGACTTACATAATAAAACGGTTACCTTCCAGAAAACATGGACCTGTTTCTATAACTTTAACACATTGTGGTTTAAATATGGTCAACAATCAAGCACTGAAGATATTGAAGAAGTTGTAAATCTAATAGAAAATGGACCTTTAACCTGACAAATATTTTTATTCAATACCTGGTTTGCAAACGTAAGCTTTGATTGTAACTTTTAAAGCATATCAAATAAATTATATTGACAAAGGGATATGCATGGTGTGAACAGTACACGTGCCGAGTACGAATTAGCACCTACTGAGTCAACCAAACTCCCTCGTTATATCCTACACTATCCACATACAACACTGATCTTAGGTTTAGACGACACACATTAACTAGATTAAAAATGATTTTGCCAGAGAATTAGAACACTCTAGAGGTGTTAGAAAGAAATACAAAGTAGCATACGAAGCTTCGAGTCGGGTAGAGGTTACCATGACAACAGTTTGAGGTTGCATTGGAATAGCATCAGCTGGATTGATTGTTAGAAAAATAACTACCGATGTAGTTGTTCACTGGGCTTTTAGTAAGCTTAGTGAAACATTTATTTCAACAGCTTTGAGAAGTTGGTCTGTAGCAAGCATTTAAAACGTGTTGAAATAGTAACATCTGCAATCAGTACTTTGAACAGTATGGACGATATGATACACACTATAAGACGTGATAATGAAAAAAGGGGTGAGGACTCTACAATCGTCATCATCGAGTATAGCAGGTTCAATCAGGAAACAAATACAGAAAGACAAGAACTAGGAGTTCCACTGGAACTGGACATAGCAGATTTAAAAATAAAACAAAAGTCTTGTTTGGAGGAAGAAAATACATTAAACGAAAAGATATTATGGAGATCACAGCGAACTGAAGTCTGTAAATGTTACAACAAAGGAGGTAAATAACCATACTCTAAGAGAGGATAAAAATTAAACAAAACATTACCTATTTGTTTTTAGATTTTGACTCCCCTAATTTGTCGTATACCAATGTTTTGCATATGCGAACATTTCTGCCATTAAATGGGTATGCTTATAGATCTCCATTTTATTACTCCCTTTCAGGACTAATAAATGGAAATCTATATTACTATCGAGGTTTAATTCATAGCTATTGAACAAAAGAGTAGAACTGAAAAAGCTCCAAAAATCTAAAAACTGCAGAAATAGAGTGAAGTCAGAGAAAGGTCTTAGCTACACAGGAATTCTTTATATCCTTACATAGTCTCGTACAAACATTGTAAACAGTAAGAGCAAGAGTAGACCTACAACGGTCATTGACTGAACTATAAGAGAAAGAGAAGACCTACAACGATCAGTGACTAAACAGTAATATAAAGCGTAGACCTAAAACGATCATTGACTAAACAGTGAGAGTAAGAGTAGACATACAACGATCAGTGATTAAGCAGTGAGAGAAAGAGTAGACCTACAACGATCAGTGACTTAACAGTAAGAGAAAGACTAGACCTACACTAATCAGTGACAGAATAGAAAGGGAAAGAGTAGACCTACAACAATCATTGACTAAACAGTGAGAGAAAGAATAGACCTACAACGATCAGTGACTAAACAGTAATATAAAGCGAAGACCTACAACAATCATTGCCTAAACAGTAAGAGAAAGAGTAGACCTACAACGATCAGTGACAAAACAGTGAGAGAAAGAATAGACATACAACGATCATTGACTGAACAGTAAAGGAATGAGTAGACCTAAAACGATCATTGACTAAACAGTGAGAGTAAGAGTAGATCTACAACGATTAATGACTTAACAGTAAGAGAATGATTAGACCTACAATGATCAGTGACAGAATAGAAAGGGAAAGAGCAGACCTACAATAATCATTGACTAAACAGTGAGAGAAAGAATAGACCTACAACGATCAGTGACTAAACAGTGAGAGTAGATCTACAACGATCAGTGATTAAACAGAGACAGAAAGAGTAGACCTGCAACGATCAAACGACCATTGACTGAACTATAAGAGAAAGAGTAGAAGTAGAACTACAATGATCAATGAATGAACTATAAGGGAAAAAGTAGATCTACAACTATACAACGCTAATTGACTGAACAGTATGAGAAAGAGTATGCCTACAACGATCAGTGACTAAAGAGTGAGAGAAATAGTAGACATGCAACGACAGTTGTAAATGCCTGAAACGTGACAAGAGGCGGTTATCAGAAATTGTGACCTGGAGAACATGTCTCCACATATAATTACACCAATGAACAATTCATTAACTATAAATCGAGACATGGGATGGAATCGCTTTTCTTGACGACTACATTAGGCGAGCGGGAATCTTCGACATAGCATCCAATACAACTTAAAAGAACCGTACACTTAATTCTCACAGAATGAACTGAAACGGATTTTTTATTTATTGCAAAATAACGAAAAAAGAGATTCAGAATGATATTCATCTCAGCAATAAAAAAATTAATAATGGCGAAAACGAAAACCTCACAAAAGTTACTAACACGAGTTTTAATAAGTTTTCAACCATCGTATATGACTTGATTGGAGACATTGACATGATATCAGATGCCATGGCAGTGGTCTTAAAGTAGCTAACGTTCAAGAAGTTAACCGCTATCAAATCAGAAAGAAAGAACAACGTAGATATTCACAAAATAAATCTGTATTTTCTTCCAGTGCGTAGGCAAACATTCAACACAAATTATTTCAAATCAATTGTGTTTTAGGTATTGTAAAATGTAACGAAAAAATCTTATCCCACACTAATCTGTGGTAAAACAAAGTCAAATAAATCAAAGAGACATTGAATATAGTAACATATTTGATAACATCATAACATTGATAACATCATTATCATTTATCGAACTAGTCTGGACAAGACTTGCAATATAATGTGATTACCCAAAGAAAGGTGAGCGTGATAGATCCTGAGCATAACTTAGACACATGGTTAGAGTTACTGGTTTATATCTTTCATGAATAGATGCTTTGTTTATTTAATGATGACAGTGGCAATGATGAAGATATAAAATAGAAAGCAACTAACAAACTAGACTTTAAGGAAAGATATTTTGAGATCAGTATCTATGATTGTACAAAACTATATATCTTTTATAAAGGACATATGTGAAAGTGTTAGGCTTTATTGTGGTCTTCTACGACAAGAATACATTTTCCTGTAACTAATATACATTCATTGAAATGGTCGTGAAGTGTAATAGAATCCACAAATCCACTCCAGTATCACAGTTGTTCGTCGTTTTTACTGGCATGTATCGGCTTACGTCCCACATGCAGAAGTTGTTAGTAATTAGGCGTAAAATGAATCACCTTCACGTTTTCATATTCACCTTCATGTTCTATACATTGTTCCATAAATTTAAACCAATCTACAACTATTTAACTGTTTCTTTTCCTTCTTTAATTAACTAATCAACACCGTTAACTAATCAACAATGAAATCCTTAATCAATGAAATATATTGTCACGTTTGTTTTGTACGATTTGCACCCGGTCATTTGAATTATCTGTAATAATATTTTACGAAACAGATGACTATCACAGTCAGACATGTTATGCATAAACAACGGCATGTCTTTTCCAAATTTACAATTTAAAATGCATTTAGTATATGCTCCATCTCTGTACTGGCCTCTTCGGCATTCATGATCGTGAACTTCACATACTTAAAATATTTGTTCCACACAGATGTAGGATATGTTGTTAAATAAAAATGATGTCCTCTGTGAAATACCATAGATTTTGCAATTTACATCCTACCTATCATACCCTAAAACACTCGAATACAGTCTATACCGATATAAACTATTGGTTTCTGTGTATCATCTATTGGTTTTTAGGTACAAACAAAACCCCGATGGAATATATTTGAAAAAAAGTGCATGGCAAGTTATGTTCACAAGGTTCTGTCTTACACAATTTTCAGATGCAGGATCAATACACAATTGCAGGTGCAATGAAATTTGTTTATTTTTGCATCCTTATGCGGTGACTATAACATTTAAATATTTTCATCGCAATCCATCAACCACTGCAAGACTACTTGTTAAGCTACATTAAGGTACAAGACAAAAACGCCAAAACCAAAGTTATGGGAGCAACATGATTCATTGATATGCACATCTAGTGATGATTATATGTGCATCTTCATGTGATGTCCAACTTTCCAAGTGATTTGTTAACATGAACATATCCAAAATATTTACATTTCAGGCAATCCATCAAAACCCGAGGAACTAGATGTTCTAACGAGATTGTGCATTGAGATACTGGAGAAAAATTGTGTGAACAAATTGATTTCTTAATTAATCCATCATAATGTGACAATGTAATACATACTCTCGGTGTGAGACTAGCCTCACTAACCAAACTGTGTCCGGCTACAAGACAAAAAAGGCAATAACTCAAACAAAAAAGTGTGGGAAGACAGTCATTTGCTGATGTATGCATCTTTAAATAACGACGATAACATGTATACAATTTCAGGCCAGTCCAATTGTGCTAAAGACTGTACCCGATGGAGAGATATATTGACATACATGTGGATCCCTATATATCACTGCTTGATAGGTACTGTACAAATGAATGGTCCACAACTCTCAATTTCATTACTACTTTCTATTTTTAGTAACAGTAAACATATTTTGTTGCAGATATACACCATTCGCACAAGTTTAAAAGCCTTTGACTCAGGGATGCATTCCGTCACATGTGGTTCAATTATGTTAAGCAATTTTTGAGAAGTCATTTGATTTTTTTTTTCTTTCTACTTTTAGTAATGGTTGAAATATTTTATGCCAGATTTGCATCATTCCTAAAAATCAGAAAGTCTTTATGTAAAAAAAACTTTTCTTTCAATATTGGTCAAATTTTGCTTCATGCATTTTGGAGAAGTTTAAAGCTTTTTCTAGTTTTATTAACTATGATTGTATTATATAGCAGATTGGTGATAACATTGATAGGGAAGGGGAGTTAACAAAAAATACTAAAAGTACAACAGAAACAGAAAATATATATGTAGACTGGAATAGGGCATGGAAAAATTGGACGAAATTAGGTTCGCTAAAAATTCAAAGCCTCTGCTTCAAATACATGCATAATGCATGGTTGACAGGAGAGGCCGCAGTGAGACGGCGCATGGTCAGAGTACCGCCGAGATGTCCACTGTGTAAAATAGGACCCTTCTCTAAATATCATGTAATGGTACAATGTTCAAAAACACAAACTAATCGTATAAAAGTTATAAGTGAAATTCAGAAAATGAATCCATACAAAAAACAAAATATTTTATTCCTGGATGGAATTTTCACTAAAAATACGTTATATGAAATTAGTAACTATATCATATCAACAGAGCCTGTGGTCAGGTCATAGTTATTAGGAATTAAGGTGGGGTTTCCCCTCCCTCACTTCTTTTTTTTTACACCCCGAAAGGGAAGAACAATTTTGGCGTTTTGGCATAAAATATCAATTTCAAAAGATGGACCTGCTCGAGATGGGAGAAGTACAAAAAATTAAAAAATGTATGAACCCCATCTCGAACACAGCCCTATCTTATTCTTATACGAGAGTGGGATATAGGCGCACACACAAAAACCAATTGGGTTTTAAATTTATATACATATTACCACTCATCGTCAAAATTCAAAATTAAACATAAACACGGGAAAGCTAAGACAAATGGATTCTTGAAATTCGGCATAGCGGCTGTCCTAACATGGAAACATTTATAGCAATCAGAACACACAGCACACACACATAGCAAACACAGGACATAGGAGACCCTAGCCAGGTCGATAACACACTAGGGAAGGATTTCCGAGAGGATGACAGAAATCACTCTCGGAGAAACAACCCTATAGACACACTTGGGAACTTAGAAATACCCCGCTCTAAATTTCTAAAAAAAAAGTTAAATTCCAAATTAGAGATAAAATATACAAACAACACACCTTTGGGGCAACAAATATACATAAACCATTTACAGCTTTGGCTAGGATAGGTAGGGGCATCTGTCTGGTGCCCTCCAAAATAAATTTTAAAAAAAATTATATAGCAGATTGGCATTGTTTATATATTCTTAAAATTCCTCCATGCCAGGATGCTATCAAATTTAAGTTATTTATTTTTATATTTAAAAAAAAGGATAAAAAGGGAGAAAACAGAAAGAAAAAAAAGAGAAAGAAGAGGAAAAATAAAAAATAAAAAATTAAGAATGAAGAGGAAGAGAAGAAAAAATATTTTAAAAAAAGAATTTATATTGATGTTTTTTTTGGGGGGGGTTGTAGCAAGGGATACAGGGAATCTCTGCGTGGGAGAAGTATGTTGCATAGACGTCGCAGGGCTAAGTCACAAGGCGCTACGCGAAGTGGACAGGCCTGCGAAATAGTGACAGAAAAACCCACGCAGAGGAAATGGACAAACAGAACAGAAACATGGGGAAATACAACAACATTTAGAGAAGAACAAGACTAACAATACTAATATAACTATAACATAAATACAATATATAACTTTTAGAACTTTCAAATTACACTTTCAATAAAGGACAGAGCTCCACTCGGCTAAAGGCGAAACATTCAGAAATTAAAGGAAAATGCGGAACCTTTACCGAACAAGCCTCTCATTCAATCAAAGTAGAGAGAAAACGACACATATGACCACTCACTCAAAACAATAAGTTTCTTTTATAAAAACAAACATTACACCGTTTTCTCTACCAAATTTCGAAACCTCAGTTTAAATAATGAAATAAATATTTTACGAATGCAGGAGAACACAACTGGGGAAATTTGACAATAGAGGCCATCCCAACATATAAACATGTAGCACACACACATATAGCATATACATATAGCACACACGGATCTCTGGCAAAGATCACCAAATACACAAGGGAAGGAATTTCGACATCGGGGACATAACCCAGCGTCGGATGAACAGCCCTTTGGATAACACTAGGGGACTAAATACCCCATAAAAAAATTCAACAAAATTAAATTTTTGATCAAAATTCTACTATAATTAATACAAAATACACACCTTCGGGTAAGACACAAACACATAACCTTTTTCTCTTCTTTTTTTTTGAAAATGGGGGGGGGGGGATCTGTCTGGTGCCCAAAAAAATAACAAATAAAATTTAATCAAACTCTGCTGAGCAGTGTTTGAGAGCACATGTTAAGGTTTTTTTTCCAGTTTTAGTAATGGTAGCTGCAGTGGATAATGAATTAGCATCAGCTGACAAATGTAAATGCCCTGATGCCAGACTTATTCCTGTAAAATCAATAGTAAACAAGACAGACAGTTTTTAAGAAGTTGTTAATAGCAATTGTGAATGCATAATGCACAAGAGAAATTACCCCAACCTAGATATGAAAATCCATCCAGGAGTAGCATTATGTGACGGCCGTAATGGACTGCATGAAACAACAATTTCGTTTAGGACTAACCCGACATTAAAAAAAAAAATTCTGGCGAAAACCCCGTGTTCATACAACGTTTCATTCAGATGGAGTAGCATTAACAAGATTTTCAAGATGTCTGCTGTGGAATCACAACTAATTTTTCAGAACCAACTAGACAGCATAGAAGTCTTTTAGTGAAGACCTCCATGTTGATATGACCATCCACTGAGAAGTATCAATATTTTTAAAGATGGCCATTTTAAATTTCTGAGCTGCATCATTTTAAGACCAACCAACTGGGCCATGTGACGAATGCTCAAGCACGGCTTCAGGGCAATTCTTGAAGTAGTTTAGTGGGAATAGCGGTAAAAATTACAGGCAGACAGTGGACAAAACACTATCCCATAAGTTCTGATGATTTATGTCAAAAAGTCTTGACCTTGTGGTCTAAGGTTGACATTGCCCGGGGTGGGAGTGGGAGACAAGCGCCCCAATCCTCCAAAATGCCCCATACGGCCTGCGTCTCCTACTGCCTCTGTCAACTAAAATCCAGCTCCTGGCCTTCGCGAGTGGCTTAGATTTGAAGCCCGGCAGACCATGTTTTCTACTAACAGGAGAACGGGTGAAGGCGGCCCCCTGGCGCCTTAAAACCAGTTGCTTCGGGTAGATGGGACTCGTAAACCTTGGATGGTAGCTCATCTAGGAGAAGGAAAACTCCGATTCCAAACCTCTGCTGCCTTGTGGCTATACCCACTCATGGGAAAGGCTAAGGGAGTAAACCCCGACAGAAAATCCGGAGATGGAGTCCCTAAGGCGGTATGACATTGACTTCAACGTCATTCCGGCAACTCCTGCGACGCCGTTGGTGCCAAGCTGTATCGGCATTCGTCGTTCCCTTGGGCACACCAGCTGCGTGGAGAGGGGGGATCTGCTGCATGGGCAACAGCTGATTCTCCATACCACCCTGCCCAGGCTTCATAGCTCCACTGGAGAGGACACTCCAGCGTCGTCGTACGGCGTCGGCACAACACGAGAAGTAGCAGTTTACCGGTTCTAAGTCAAAGCTCGATTGGCGTAGAGCTTGGCGCCAGGGGTTACTTCTGACGGTGGGAGAGATCATCAGGTCTCACTGGACAGCTACCGCCCGCCTCAAGCTGGGCAGCCCCCAGTCAGTAAGGTGCTGCCCGCCATGGCCTGCCTGCTTCACTGGGTGCGTGGAGCTCAGAGAACCATCTCGACAAGTGGGCCACAAAACTCTGCACCAGGAAAGACTAAAAGAAGAAATAAAAAGACTCCAACTCTTCGTTTTGCAACCTGGAACATCAGGACCATGTGCCCTGGATTGACCACTGACCTACAGCAGATCGACGATGCACGGAAGACTGCCGTCATTGACAGAGAACTCTCCCGACTGAACATCGACATTGCCTGCCTCCAGGAGACCCGACTGGCTGACAGCGGCACCATCAGGGAAGCCAATTACACATTCTTTTGGCAGGGGAAGCCCTTGGATGAACCTAGGCAGCATGGTGTAGGCTTTGCCGTCAAGAACACGCTAATCGCCTTCATTGAACCTCCATCATCAGGTACTGAGAGAATCCTTGCCCTCCGGCTGTCAACATCCTTAGGCCCGGTCAACATCTTCAGTGTGTACGCCCCAACCCTCTACTCCACCTACGAGGAGAAAGACAAGTTTTATGAGGCTCTGGATCAGGCAATATCCAGTATCCCCAACAATGAAAGCCTTTACTTACTAGGAGACTTCAGTGCTAGAGTGGGAGCTGACCATGAGGCCTGGTCCACCTGTCTCGGTTTTTACGGAAGGGGCAAGATCAACGAGAATGGTCAGCGACTGCTGGAGATGTGCTGCTCCCACAGCCTATGTGTGACAAACACTTTCTTCAAATGCAAGGAGATCCACCAGGTGTCGTGGAGACACCCACGTTCACGCCACTGGCACCAGCTAGACCTCGTCATCACCAGGCGTGCAGAACTGGCCAGTGTCCTCCTTACCCGCAGCTACCACAGTGCCGATTGTGACACGGACCATTCCCTCGTGGCCAGCAAGGTGCGAATATTACCCAAGAAGCTGCACCACGCCAAGAAGAAGGGTCACCCACGTATCAACACCTACTGTGCAAGCAACCCAGAGAAAACACAGCAGTTCATCAGCAAACTGAAGGAAGCCCTCACCAAAGTGACACCTGATGACACCATTGATTCCAAGTGGTCCCATATCCGTGACTCTGTGTACAAATCAGCCATCACAGCGTACGGGAAGAGGGAGCGAAAGAATGTCGACTGGTATGAGGCAAACTGGGAGGAGATGGAGCCCGTGACTGAGGCAAAGAGGAAAGCCCTTCTGGCATACAAGGCTGCACCTAGCTCAGAACACTACAAGCCCTCAGGATTGCAAGGAATAACGCCCAGAAGACCGCCCGCCGCTGTGCCAACACCTACTGGCTGAACCTTTGCAACAGTATACAGACAGCTGCTGACACCGGGGATACAAGAGGAATGTATGAGGGTATCAAAAAAGCGACAGGCCCCCCCCCCAGCTACAAGACCGCCCCCCTCAAGTCCAAGACGGGCGAAGTCATCACAGACCAGGGGAAACAACTGCAGCGATGGGTTGAGCACTATCTTGAGCTATATGCAACCCAAAACAATGTCACTGGAACTGCCCTGGACGCCATTCCAGACCTGCCTGTCATGGAGGAGCTAGACACACAGCCCACCCTGGAAGAGCTCGGGAAAGCCATCGATTGCCTTGCCTGTGGGAAGGCTCCTGGAAGCGACGACATTCCGCCTGAAGTCCTCAAGAGCGGAAAACCAGCACTGCTCCAGCCCCTACACACACTCCTCTGCCTTTGCTGGGAACAGGGATACATCCCACAGGACATGCGTGATGCCAACATCGTCACTTTGTACAAAAACAAAGGAGACCGTAGCGACTGCAACAACTATCGGGGCATCTCCCTCCTCAGCATCGTCGGAAAGGCCTTCGCCCGTGTTGCCTTGGCACGCTTGCAGATCCTAGCCTCCCGCGTCTACCCAGAATCCCAGTGTGGATTTCGAGCCGGCAGGTCAACTGTAGACATGATCTTCTCACTACGTCAGCTGCAGGAGAAGTGTCGCGAGCAGCGTATGCCCCTCTACATTGCCTTCATAGACCTGACGAAGGCGTTTGACATGGTTAGTCGGAGTGGACTCTTCAGACTCCTGCAGAAGATCGGCTGCCCCCCACGTCTGCTTGCTGTCATTATGTCGTTCCACGAGAACATGCACAGCACAGTGTGCTTCAATGGCGCAACATCTGAAGCATTCCCAGTCGTTAGCGGAGTCAAACAAGGCTGTGTCCTTGCACCGACGCTCTTTGCCATCTTCTTCTCCATGCTTCTCCAGTACGCATTCAAGGACTGCAGCGAGGGAGTGTACATCCATACCAGGGCTGACGGCAAGCTGTTCAACATCGCCCGTCTCCGTGCTAAGACTAAAGTCACAGAGGTACTCATTCGTGAATTGCTCTTTGCCGACGATGCAGCCTTGACATCACACACGGAAGATGGACTCCAGCAGCTGGTATGCTGCCTCTCCCATGCATGTAAGGAATTTGGACTGACCATCAGTTTGAAGAAAACAAATGTCATGGCACAGGACACAGACTCCCCTCCCTCTGTCTCCATCGATGGGTACAATTTGGAAGTTGTCGAGAACTTCACATACCTCGGGTCTAACATCTCCAGCTCACTCTCCATTGATTCTGAGGTGGGCGGCAGGATTGCCAAGGCAGCAGCAGTGATGGCCAGACTTAACCAGAGGGTCTGGAACAACCCCAACCTCACAGAGAAGACCAAACTGCGTGTCTACCAAGCGTGCGTGCTCAGCTCACTTCTCTACAGCAGCGAAACATGGACCACCTATGCAAGATACGAGAGGAAACTCAACAGCTTCCACCTGAGATGTCTGCGGCGCATTCTGCACATCCAGTGGCAGGACAAAGTACCCAACACAGAGGTTCTAGAACGCGCCAACATGAACAGCATGTTCTCCATACTCAGCGAGAGGCGCCTTCGCTGGCTCGGCCATGTCAAGAGAATGGACCCAGGTCGCATTCCCAAGGACCTGTTATATGGGGAGTTAGCAGAAGGTGCACGACCAACTGGACGACCACATCTGCGCTACAAAGATGTTTGCAAGAAGGATATGAAGACAGCAAACATCAATGTCAACGACTGGGAGAGCTGTGCAAACAACCGTTCCAGCTGGCGTCTAGCTGTCAGGCAGGGAGTTCAAAACGCAGAGGAAAAGAGAAGAATAAAGCAAGCTGAAAAGAGAGCTAAAAAGAAGGATAAGCAAAAGCGTACTTTGGAGCTATGCCATCGTCTCTCGTAGACGGACGGATGCCAAGAGAGCTAATTAGAAATTTACGAGTTATTAAGACGTGATCTTTGACCATGAATTCAATGTTGCACCATGCTAAGTATCAAACTCAACTGAGACGTGATCAAGATGTACCTATATACCAAGTCTGGACAACCTACATTTTAAAAAAATTATTGTGTTCACATGCTAGCTGTGGAGATGTGATCAAGACTTACCCATATAACAAAGACTGGTTCCAGCTTTTTTTTAATTTTTGTGTTCACATACTATCTGAGGAGATGTGATCAACATGTACCCATAGACCAAGTCTGGACAGGTTCCATTTTTTAAAGTTATCGTGTTCACATGCTACCTGTTGAGATGTGATCAAGATGTACCCACATACTAAATCTGGACAGATCCCATTTTTTTAAAAAGTTATTGTGTCCACATTCTGTATGTGGAGATGTGATCAAGATGTACTCACATACCAAGTCTGGACAGGTTACATTTTTTAAATGCCACTTGTGGGGCAAATATTGTCTCTCTAATGCTCTCTAGCTTGAGCACTGTACCCTATTTAAGCACGATTTTATTACTTATTTTGGTTGTTGTTGTTGTAGGGTTTTACGCCATTTTTCAGCACATGATTGGCTATACATGGCGACCAGTATTAATGGTGGAGGAAGAACCCGGGAAAACCGCAAAAAGTACCACCGACCCACGAGAAGCTACTGGCAAGCTTTCTCACATACCCACATTGGCTGAATCTGAGACTCGAACCCACGCAGACAGAGGTGAGAAGGCAGTGATCCATAACAGAGAGTTATCTAGACCACTCGGGGCTCCCACTTATTTTGGTAACTGTGAAGATAATGAAATAAACCCCAAGACAAATTCTTCATTTTATGATTTATTCATATAACACAAAGACACTGGAGGCATGAAAAACTAATGGCATTCTAAGCATGACTAGTAAACAATGACTGAACATCATGTGGATGTTTTCATATATATAATCAAAACCACAATGGATTCAAGAATTTGCAGTATTTTAGCTTTTATTAATGAATGAATTAAACACAAAAAAATTAACATAAAAAACTTTTACATATTTCTTTTACTGTTCAATGAATACTCTTCTGAAAGGAATAAAAGTTTTTTTTACTTTTGTTCAATTGTTTCCCTTTCTTACACTTGTATTTACCAAAGTTCTCCTATAATGATGTCATTCTTGATGTTAAGATCATCTCCCATTTTAACAAAATCTTGGAAAATTTTGTTCTTCAGAGAGCTTAAGCAAAGAGATGATGATCATTAACATTTCACAACAAAGCTGGCATGCTAAATTAAACCCCTGGGTTATCACTGGAGAAATACTGTACTTGATATCTGAGGGTCCATCAGCTGTAGCATAATACAGACAAAGTCCTGGAATTTGCTTTTTATTATTTGGCTGATACGCGTAAAACCAACTCTAAAGTACATAGTAAACAATGCCTTGCAGGAACCTATGACAAGTTTATATTATGGATACATGATTGAAAAGCTGTCATAGCAGGGAATTTCTTAAAATGTCTGAGACAACAGTGATATGAAGAAATGATCATGCTAGATTAGTCCACAAGTTTTAGATATGTATTTTAAAAGACATATCGTCTGTGACAGCAAATCTCCATCCTCATGATCATGAAAGACTCAAAAATATGCAAAACTTAAACTGCTTTTAGGACGACACCGATAATGATGAAAAGTGGTCAGGTAGCTATGTATGCAGGCAATGATTCAGGACAAGAACTCCCAAGATGATACCCAACATATATATATATATATATATATATATATATATATATATATATATATATATATATATACCTCTCCCTTGATAACTTATGCACAAACATAGACTGCACTATAAGGAATGCTTGTACATCGAGAAAAACCATGGGGGGGGGGTGGGAACTGGGCTATTTACAATCACATTGTTGTTGTTGTTGTTGTTGTGGGGTTTAACGCCTTTTTTCAGCACGATAGGCTATACATGGCGGCCAGTATTAATGGTGGAGGAAGAACCCGGAAAACCCCGGAAAGAACCACCGACCCACGAGAAGCTACCGGCAGGCTTTCTCACATGCCCACATTGGCTGAATCTTAGACTCGAACCGCCGCAGACAGAGGTGAGATGGCAGTGATCCGTAACGAAGAGCGCTTTAGACCACTCGGCCACTCGGGGCCCCTACAATCACATTGATGTTAATTGTTAATAATGCACTTTTTATAATGAAGTTGTTCATCATTCTGTATAAATAACATTTATTTTCAAAATGTCCAACATGTGAAAGATCATTCCAACTGGTTTCAACAACCATCTTGTGTATGTGAAAACATCTGTGTATTAAGTCACTGCTTTTTGTTTTGTTGATTAGTCTGGTTCCTGGAGTGGTGTTTAATAATATGCTGCCAAGTTGGGAGACAAAGTAGTAGGGAACTTTTTTTCGCTCAAAAACTAGTGACATTTATTTCGAGAGACAATCACCTATGTCAAATCTCAATTTTTGTATTGTTCAGTTAGTACAATACTGATGTTGTGATTTCCTTGAAAGCAATAGTGAAACTTCTTATCATCCTTGAAGATATCTCTAATTGCAAGTTCTGGAATTCTCTGAAACTCGTTTACCCAAAATGGTCTGTGTCTGTGAACTCAAGCTCTTTATATTACGAAGTATTCATTTCACTTGGCTGCCTTGCTATCTTTGATCGCAGTTATGAAAGAGTTGGTTAGTTTAAGGTAGTTTATGTTACATACACAATATTAATTTTAACAGTGTTTAATTTATCAATGAAGTGAGTTCACCCAATAAACGACCAGGGCCCCTAGATTTTAAGTATGTAGGATTTGCATGCCTTTTAACTTTTTTTTAAATTCCACCTCCTTTATTTGATTCAAAAGACATAATTAACATGATAATACAAAGGAGGCCATCTTTTAATTCAGGGCAACAATACAACAAATACTTCCACAAGTCAGTTATCAAAACACAGCCAGCACTTAATTAGGTTATCAGAGAAACACTCGCAGACACAGCTGTTATGGTAGATTGACACATTGTACATTTAAATACACACAGCATGTATGATGATTACACTTAAAAGGAACTAAAAGATAGAATTAAAACACAAATTTCACTGAATAAAAATTATAAATTTGGCATTTAAATATTAATGTTCTGCCTGCACTAGGCGTAAGTGACATTTTCATTGACCAAACATTGCCTGAATATCTTTAATTACTGTGTACTAGGAATGTCATTTGGAAAGTAAATGTAACTAACTATATGACTTCTTTTTAATAACTGATAATTTCAAAATGGTGATTAAAATTTCCAGGTCATCTCTACCGTTTTTGACCATAAAAAAACAAGCAATATATCAACGTTTCATTTACCAATTTTGATTGCGATTTTTTCCAAGTTCAAGAAATAGGGATCACTTTTTGGGGGTATTTTCTGGATTGAAAAATGAGATCCATGCCGGACCCTGTGGTATAAAGCAGGTTCATGAGTTATCAGGTAGTGAATTATCGAGGGAGTGGTGTGTGTGTGTATACATATATATATATATATATATATATATATATATATATATATATATATATATATGTCAGGACATGATAAAAATATACTGTAAACAAAATGTGGTTACCGTAGAAAACAGACATACAAAAGAGTTTCTAACATCACATCACTGTGGAATTTTCTTTTCAAACCACTGAATATATATATATATATATATATATATATATATATATATATATATATATATATATTATTATTATTATATAAATATTCTTAATAGTATCAGTTTTGATAGTCAAGATACCAGCATGAAATATACTGCACCAAATCCAGGAAACAATGCTCATTTCAAAATACTCAAAATATCATGACTGCTCTCTCTGCTGGTGTACATTTTGACCACTCCCTTGCAACTTTGACCTATGTTAGTAATTTAACTTCATATCTCAGTCTTTTACTCAGGTTACTATGAAGTTATGGATTTGCCATTATACGTGTCTTTTTGTTTTCTTAAAATGCAGATCTCAGCTTTCAATGCTTAGATGTATGTGTACAATTTGAGTCTCTACAGCCATGATAGCTACATTGTAAAATTTTGTGTTATCTAGTTACTAACTTTGAAATATAGTCATTTTTGTTGTAGGGGTGGAAGAGTGAATTTATAAGATTTTGTATCCCCATTTTTGCTGTGTATTAAGTACCAAACTACATTTATCAACCTAACTGATATTTTAAATTGAGATTATTTCATCTTTACTTTACTACCTTTTAAAAATAATTTTTCTTATCATTTTAATATGAACTCTGCATGCCAACCACTATAATGCCATCAAACAAAGGATGCCTGTCTTACCTATGCATTGCAGAGGAGACAAACATAGTATAAGGTGGGCATTTAATTTAAAAAGACAATGTACCCACAAAATGACCTAAACTCCAGACATCTTCATATTTTTATAAAAATGCAATATCAAGCTCACAAAAAAACACAAAAATTAAATAGATTTAAATATTCATACAGAGAAGAAAAAGAAAAAAGATATCTATTTGGAGAGGGTAGTATAAAAAAGTTGCTAAAATACCCTAAAAGTTACTTATTATACAGTATATGGAAACTAAATAAAAAAATAACTCAAGACTAACAGAAATAAAGAAATATACTAAAACAAAAATTAGTTTTAGATACATACAAAAGTAACAATATATTAACACATAATTCGAAATATAGAAAATTGTGATTTTCACCTTACACTCCTTGTCACATAATTAGGTACACTCAAAAATAAGAAGAAAACTCCCTGCTGTTACAGGTAGGCAAATGGCAGTAACTCTTGGATAAAATTGGCAAATTTATTACCACATTTCACAAAACAATACACTGCTGCGTGCCAGATTTGTATGCAAGGTAAAATGTTACAAATGAACACAATAAAAAAAGATGGCTAGAAATTTCATCCTATTGCAAATTAATTCAAGATCCACAGACTTTAAATCTCAAATTGTGACCATAAAATGCAGAACAAAACTTCAAAGTCTTGAATGATAAATGCAACTAAAATTGTTAGCAAGCATGGTAACATGCATTAGAATCTTTATGTATATATTCAAAAAACCCTAGCAAATGGATCAAAGCTGCCAAGTTGTGGTGCATGGCACGCCTTCATCCCAAGATGCACCCTCAAAACAGGTTTGGTGTTAGTGAGAAATTATTGGAAGAAAAACATCTACAAAAAGTTCTGAGTCATGTTAATAACCCCTTGAAAACAAGTGATAGTGACCTAATTTTGTGATATATTACATCGAATACAAAAGTATTGAAATTATAGTGTGGATTCTAATTTTGACAATTATGAACAAACTGTGGAAAGCAAGTTATAGTGACCAAGTTTTGCATCATCATTGCTAAATTCATCGCAACAATGGAAAAATTGTTCAAATTATAGCCCAGAAACAATTTGTAACCAATCTTAAATAATGAGTAGGGATTCAGGCAATGATGCTATGCTTACTTTGAGATAATATCAAGAAAATTAGGAAGATCAATGCTAATGAAATAAACAAAAAGTAAAATAATTTGTGCCCATCCAAAAGAATAGTCCTCAAAATCAAAAGCATTTAATTTTCTTAGAGAAAATCCAGAGATATCCAAGGCTCAAGTTTCAAACTTTGAGAAATATTACTGAAAGAATTGCAGTATGTTTGAGTGGTATTCAAAGGTTTTCTTTCTCTCTTATCACCCCTCCCAATTTACAGAAATTCATCCTGAAAGAGTTTTTGCTGAAAGTTGTGGCAAAATAGGTTTCTGATGCACAACAAAATCACAAAAAGTATGAAAATGGTGGGGGGGGGTAATGCTGTTCAAATATATCGAAATTAACACTGCTGCACTAGTTAACTTGCAGAATTATGCAAAAGAATTTTAGGAATACCTGATATAGGGTTTATAAATGATGAAGAAAAAGAAAAAAACAGTTTAAACAAATACCACCATATTTTTTTTTATCTTTAAAGTATTAGAGCGATTAGATTTTTGTTTTTGTTGATGTTAAATGCACTTTTAACAACCAAGTGCATACAACAAGGGAGCCAACCCAGACTGGCCTGAGCTTGGATAACGAGTATGATTCTCAACCCCCAGAATGATTAAACATAAATATTTTGAACTGAGGAAATATTACATCACAGACTTCAAAGGATTACCCTGTACAGAGAGATCAAACAGGTTTAAATCAAATCAAGTGAGACCTTTGTTTGAATACTTTTAAAACAACTGAATGAGTTTGGAGTACTTTTTAACCAACTGAATGAAATGAGTATTTTTCAACTTACTGAATGTGCTTGAGTACTTGCCACACTACTCAATGTGCTTTATGTTATGTGATAACAGGTCAATTAGGCCAAACAATTTTTAACAAATATGCCTTCAAATAAAAATGTGCAGCAAAATGCATGCAAATGAGACAAAATGTAGGTAAAACAAAACCTACCAACCTCCATATAAAGCAAATATTAGGTACATAATCAACACATAATAGTCGATGTAAAATAAATTAAATATAGCAATGTCAACAAAAATACTGAAAACAAGAAATGGAAAAGTACAACAAAGTTATGTAAAATATTGCACACAATGGATAATTAAATTAAAATATACATTAATACACTAATGCAAAAAAGGATGGTACGATTCATGGTTTAAACATCTATATGGACGGTGTTTAATGTGAGATTCCTCTTCACAAAAAAACTCCAAAAGAAACAACGGAGGTTGCTCACCTATTCGACATCTTAACAGCAACATGCAAGAGCTGCTGGCCAAGAAATCTGGACCAAAAGAATGTATTTTGCTGTCGTTTCTTTTAATGCTGTTGACTGCATATGTAAGTAAGACAACTGTTTTAAGGTTTCTCACTTTTTTTGTATCTTCAGCCATATTTGATAGGACATTGGCATCATCTCTATAATAATGAAAGGCCATTGTTCCATGATGCTTTCTGCCAAAGCTGGTCAAGTTCCAGCATCACTACTCACTTTTGTGATACATATATCCTCATATGGTCCAAATAGATGCCAAATATAAATTTTAGGGACACCGAGTTGGAAAGCCAAATCTGAGGTAAACAATAGTGTAAAATGTGTCAATAATCTAGGTAATATGTCAATCATCAAGTAATATGTGTCAATCATCCGGTAATATGTCAATTAGCAGGTAATGTGTGAATCATCAACTAATACATGTCAATCACCTGGTAATATGTAGTAATCATCTGCTAACATGCTAATCATCAGGTAATATGTGTCAATTATCAGGTAATAAACATATATTATTCATAGCATATTTTATTAATTAAAAGTGATTTCAGATCAGATGTTTTTGCTTTCATTGTTATGTTTCTAACCATCATAATAATCTTGATAATACACCAAATGTTTCAACTGATCTGGTAACTTGAAATTGAATAACTGTATAGTATTACAATAATAACCCATGTTCACTTGTTTTGGTATGTAGTTTTTAAGTTTATTTTCATCATACCGCAATATTGGACCCACCATATATATATTCTGCTTCTCAGTAGCCGATATTTTCAAATAAATATTTGTATTTTGTGATCTGCATACACAGATAAAGTCAACATACATAGCTTCACAACAATAATTTAATGTACTCAACCAATTAGCAATGATGTTATATTTCCATAAGAGTTTCTTGGTCTACAATGTGCTTGATAGGTAGTCTAGTCTACAAAAGGCAAGCAGCTGATTGATCATGATCACAAATCTGTATATGAATAATGGAGTGATCTTTTAAGTATGGGTGAAAATGGCTTTGTGCATATTAAACAAAATTACAAATTTTTAAAATAAAGTTGTTAAATATGTTTCATTTTTAGTAATCACAGCCATATTTGATAGCAGATAGGCATCACTGTATACAATGAACAGGACTAGGAGCTTAAAGTCCTCCTGTCAAATTCTATATGGTGCTTATTAAATCAAGTCATTTAAATATTTTTACTTGGCAAAGGCTGTATTTGTATGATCATGAAAGCTCTTTATACTATGATGCATTCCATCAAATTCAGTTAAATTCTGAACAGTGGTTTCATGTATAAATTGATCTTTCATATATATATATATATATATATATAGTTATCAGGTGGGATTTCAATATGTCCCTTGGTATCTAAGGGTTAAACTAAGGTTGATGTCACTTAAATAAGTAAATGTGTCCTCTGAAGTCCAGTAAAGTGTATACATGGTTACAGTGTGGGAATATCGATAACTTCAATTTATAATCCTGGGGCAAAGTTAATTGTGGTGGGGAAAGACCCCCATGTTCTGACCAAGGGTTCCTATCTGCTGACATGTGACAATACTTGGGTCATACATGCCAATTTGTTTTACATTTGACAAACAGCTTGGGAGTTAATGTCAATGTGTGTAAAATCACCCTTACCACCCACCACCCACAAGGTGAGAAATAATTCCAGATATGATGGCACAAACTACACCTATGGGACTATCAGTGACCCAAGTTTCATCTGTCAAGCCTGAACAGTGTACTAGAGTTCAAGGACATTATACATGTATGTACAGCTGGAAAGACTGCATCACAATACCTTTGCCTTTGCAAAGCATGTGAATAAATAAAGTCAAAAATCAGAACCTGTGTACAGAAGTTATCAGATCCATGACAATTTAATTAATCTTACATTCACTTTCAACTTATGAATGTTGCATACAAAAAATATAATTGCACTAAACAATGGCATATACTTAGCACCAGTTATTACTGCCCTTGATTTGACATCAATATAAGAATACAAATTATTCAGTACAAAGGTGTTATCTCTGATGTACAAAATAAATAATGTATGATTGAGAACGACTTTAACACTATTTTTAAAATACTGATAAATGAAGTTTAAGAAGGGAACAAAAGTAGTGACTTTATTAATATATCGTGTAACTATGAAATTCACAGTATCAACTAAACACTATCAACAGGTCCGCACACTGAAAGAAAATCTTCATCCTTCAAATGTTGAAGAATTTAAAATATGCCATAAATCTAATATTTCAATTACATCAAGTATTAGTTTGTTTTGTACTTAATGTTATATAAAGCACAAGATAGGCTGCTAAACATGGCAGCCAGAATAAATGGTGGAGGAAGAACCTGGGAAAACCCAGAGAAGAACCACTCTGCTATTTTTGAGATCACATTGACATGTGAGATGCATATCTTGTCTCCAATACAAATCCTATTTTCTGAGAAATAAATAAAAATTTGTTAAGTTTTGGAAAAAAATATTAGTTACAATAATTTGGGTTGTCATTTATGTTCATGGACTTGTACACCAAAAAAATTTCATTGGTTTAAAATGTATCTATTCAAAAGCAACTTCACTCAGTAAGGTTTAAATATTAATATTCAAATAAATCTGAAACAACCCAGATGTTTTGAGTAAAATAATTAGCTGCTGATTAAAACTTACTATGTGGCCGGATAGTCACCATTTTCCACTTATGTGCAGTTTGATACCCTTATAGACAGTGTCTAATTATCTGTTTAAAATATTGTCACACCCTTGTGTAGATGTCACCAACACCCTTGTATATATTGTGTAGCAACCTTGTGTTAAAAATATCTGCAGAATTCTGTGAAAAACCTATTAGTTGCAAAATCCCTCTATGTGGTTACCCTCCATATATTTTATACATTTCCAGAAAACAAAAGACAAGAAGCCACCAATATCGGTGTGGTTGGACTGAAAGCCAAGATATTTAGGTCAAGATAACCTAGTTTTCACTGATGGTTGTAACACTTATCATGAAATGAAACATTTAAATTCAAACCCATGTGACTCGTTCAACAATTATATATAAACAGTGTATATATATATATATATATATATATATATATATATATATATATATATATATATATATATATATATATATATGACCACTATGCAAACCCTAACCTCGGTATTGAGGTCAGGTCGATAGACTTCCAGGCCATAAGCTGGAATTACTTTGAAGCCTGGTCCAAAAATTAAACATATAAGTCTCACTATCTGCCAGAGCAGATGAGAAAATAAACCATACAAATGTCTGCTGATATATAACTAGATGTACTTGGTATATACACACATTTTCTAAGTAACACATTAAATAACTAAAGCTGTATGTTTAATGTCTAGCACCATTTGTCATACTCCATATTCTTATAAAACTTTATATGAAACATCAAAATGGTACCAGGCTCTATAACATACAACTATACTACTCATTGCTAATAACACTCTCTGAACACTCACATATACTTTTGGCTTTCTTAGTTGCATAACATCAGCGCATTGTACTTGCAAATTATCCTATATACCTATGGTGTAATAGTAATTTCACATGCTAATAAAATGTCATGTGAACTTTACACTTGTCAATAATAGTATGTAATAGTAATGTCACATGTCAATAAAATGTCATGTGCACTTTGCACTTGTCAATAATAGTATGTAATAGTAATGTCACATGTCAATAAAATGTCATGTGCACTTTGCACTTGTCAATAATAGTATGTAATAGTAATGTCACATGTCAATAAAATGTCATGTGCACTTGTTGGAATATACATTCTCTGAACCTCACCTTTTTTGGACAACCAGTAAAACATCCAAGGCAAACTAATATAAGCAGAAATGAAGAAAAAATGCCCACAAATTTTTTAAACATGTTAGTTTTTATACAAAACATCCATTGGAATATTTAATTTGTACTGTTAATTTTTTTAAAACTATCAAAAATGTATTTAAAAATCTGATGCCCAGTCTGTAATATAAAATGCTGAAGAAATCCTTAAGTCATAAATCATACGCTTGATTACTGACAACATTTTATGAATGAAATACAGCTCTTGTTTTCAAATAGAGACAGCAGAATACTAAGTGAGCCATTGTGAATTTACATCATGAACCAAGCAACTATTTTGTTTAACCTTGCTGAAGTCTAAATCACATTAAGAATAAAGCAAATGATTACATCAAAATTTGAACCCAATATGCTATTTGATTCTGAAAGTACCATTAAAATAAAGAAAAATTCTCTATTATAGAATAGCTCTTTTTTTAAAAACATCATTATTAGCACCAGGTTTATACAAAAAGTATTTAAAATAGATACAAAAAGAATCATTCATTTTTATGCCTGACTCTCACCCTAAACTGTCTACAAAATGTCTTGGCACTCATTTTTACCTTACTATAAAATATTTCTTGATATTTGACATCTAAGTGCTGAAAAGCGTAAAAAGTCTCCTTTCTGCTTGAGCTACATGCTAATAGCCATCAAGTATCCTTAACCCTAAATTTATGGTCAGAGGTTAAGGTCAATGTAGTCCATTTTCATGCCACCACCAAGGCAACAAGGACATAATCATGATCCAGACTGGTACCCTATACTAGGGTAGACAGGTCCTCCAAATGGGCTTGAATCACGCTAAAAAGAGAATACAACATTTTATAAACAGTCAAATTATACATTACAAAAATGTATTTATTTATTTACTGTAATTGTCCAAAAATGTTTTACAATTTATATGATGGTGCCAGAATTTCACAAGGAGCCACAAACTGAATCCCCCAAACAATGGAATTTTCCATTACCCCCAAAACACTGAAACTTTCCATTACAGATCTGGATCTTTTTCAACTGAGTCATTACCAATAGGCTAAAGAGAAATACACATTCCCATTTACTTGGACCCAGACTATGCTTAGGACATCTGAGCAGGGTTGTCAGAAGGAATCTTGCAATAGTGACAAATGTATTGCATTCTGAAATTAGTTTTACCCCTCAATAAAAACAGTATCTTAATAGCAGTATTAGTTTCTCCCCTCAATAAAAACTGTACTTTAATAGCAGTATTAATTTCTCCCCCTCAAAAAACTGTACTTTAATAGCAGTATTAGTTTCTCCCCTCCATAAAAACTGTATCTTAATAGCAGTATTAAATTCTCCCCTCAATAAAAACTGTACTTTAATAGCAGTATTAAATTCTCCCCTCAATAAAAACTGTACTTTAATAGCAGTATTAAATTCTCCCCTCAATAAAAACAGTATTTTAATAGCAGTCAGTTTCTCCCCTCAATAAAAACTGAACTTTAATAGCAGTATTAGTTTCTCCCCTCCATAAAAACTGTATCTTAATAGCAGTATTAGTTTCTCTCCTCAATAACAACTGTACTTTAATAGCAGTATTAGATTCTTCCCTCCATAAAAACTGTATCTTAATAGCAGTATTAGTTTCTCTCCTCAATAACAACTGTATTTTAATAGCAGTAATAGATTCTCCCCTCAATAAAAACTGTACTTTAATAGCAGTATTAATTTCTCCCCCTCAAAAAACTGTACTTTAATAGCAGTATTAGTTTCTCCCCTCCATAAAAACTGTATCTTAATAGCAGTATTAAATTCTCCCCTCAATAAAAACTGTACTTTAATAGCAGTATTAAATTCTCCCCTCAATAAAAACAGTATTTTAATAGCAGTCAGTTTCTCCCCTCAATAAAAACTGAACTTTAATAGCAGTATTAGTTTCTCCCCTCCATAAAAACTGTATCTTAATAGCAGTATTAGTTTCTCTCCTCAATAAAAACTGTACTTTAATAGCAGTATTAATTTCTCCCCCTCAAAAAAACTGTACTTTAATAGCAGTATTAGTTTCTCCCCTACATAAAAACTGTATCTTAATAGCAGTATTAGATTCTCCCCCTCACACAAACTGTACTTTAATAGCAGTATTAGTTTCTTCCCTCAATAAAAACTTTACTTTAATAGCAGTATTAGCTTCTCCCCTCAATAAAAACTGTACTTTAATGGCAGTATTAATTTCTCCCCCTCAAAAAACTGTACTTTAATAGCAGTATTAGTTTCTTCCCTCAATAAAAACTTTACTTTAATAGCAGTATTAGCTTCTCCCCTCAATAAAAACTGTATCTTAATAGCAGTATTAGTTTCTACCTTCCATAAAAACTGTATTTTAATAACAGTATTAGATTCTCCCCTCAATAAAAACAGTATTTTAATAGTAGTCAGTTTCTCCCCTCAATAAAAACTGTATCTTAATAGCAGTATTAGTTTCTACCTTCCATAAAAACTGTATTTTAATAACAGTATTAGATTCTCCCCTCAATAAAAACAGTATTTTAATAGTAGTCAGTTTCTCCCCTCAATAAAAACAGTATCTTAATAGCAGTATTAGTTTGTCCCCTCAATAAAAACTGTACTTTAATAGCAGTTAGTTTCTCCCCTCAATAAAAACTGTATCTTAATAGCAGTATTAGATTGTCCCCTCAATAAAAACTGTACTTTAATAGCAGTATTAAATTCTCCCCTCAATAAAAACTGTATTTTAATAGCAGTATTAGTTTCTCCCCTCAATAAAAACTGTACTTTAATAGCAGTATTAGTTTGTCCCCTCAATAAAAACTGTACTTTAATAGCAGTATTAGTTTGTCCCCTCAATAAAAACTGTACTTTAATAGCAGTATTAGTTTCTCCCCTCAATAAAAACTGTACTTTAATAGCAGTATTAGTTTCTCCCCTCAATAAAAACTGTACTTTAATGGCAGTATTAATTTCTCCCCCTCAAAAAACTGTACTTTAATAGCAGTATTAGTTTCTTCCCTCAATAAAAACTTTACTTTAATAGCAGTATTAGCTTCTCCCCTCAATAAAAACTGTATCTTAATAGCAGTATTAGTTTCTACCTTCCATAAAAACTGTATTTTAATAACAGTATTAGATTCTCCCCTCAATAAAAACAGTATTTTAATAGTAGTCAGTTTCTCCCCTCAATAAAAACAGTATCTTAATAGCAGTATTAGTTTGTCCCCTCAATAAAAACTGTACTTTAATAGCAGTTAGTTTCTCCCCTCAATAAAAACTGTATCTTAATAGCAGTATTAAATTCTCCCCTCAATAAAAACTGTATTTTAATAGCAGTATTAGTTTCTCCCCTCAATAAAAACTGTACTTTAATAGCAGTATTAGTTTGTCCCCTCAATAAAAACTGTACTTTAATAGCAGTATTAGTTTGTCCCCTCAATAAAAACTGTACTTTAATAGCAGTATTAGTTTGTCCCCTCAATAAAAACTGTACTTTAATAGCAGTATTAGTTTGTCCCCTCAATAAAAACTGTACTTTAATAGCAGTATTAGTTTGTCCCCTCAATAAAAACTGTATCTTAATAGCAGTATTAAATTCTCCCCTCAATAAAAACTGTATTTTAATAGCAGTATTAGTTTCTCCCCTCAATAAAAACTGTACTTTAATAGCAGTATTAGTTTGTCCCCTCAATAAAAACTGTACTTTAATAGCAGTATTAAATTCTCCCCTCAATAAAAACTTTACTTTAATAGCAGTATTAGTTTCTCCCCTCAATAAAAACAGTACTTTAATAGCAGTTAGTTTCTCCCCTCAATAAAAACTGTACTTTAATAGCAGTATTAGTTTGTCCCCTCAATAAAAACTGTACTTTAATAGCAGTATTAGTTTGTCCCCTCAATAAAAACTGTACTTTAATAGCAGTATTAGTTTGTCCCCTCAATAAAAACTGTACTTTAATAGCAGTATTAGTTTGTCCCCTCAATAAAAACTGTACTTTAATAGCAGTATTAGTTTGTCCCCTCAATAAAAACTGAACTTTAATAGCAGTATTAAATTCTCCCCTCAATAAAAACTGTACTTTAATAGCAGTATTAGTTTGCCCCCTCAATAAAAACTGTATCTTAATAGCAGTATTAGTTTCTCCATTCAATAAAAACTGTATATTATTAGCAGTAATAAATTACAATCACTACTGCCTTGCTGAATTTGCTTGTTGAGAGAGGCTAATGGACTCAAGAAACTGGTAAAAAGTGAACATAATTATGTTTCTGGTAGGAGTATAAGCTGTACAGTTGGGTCACTTCGTCAGAGGTTATTATAGTTCCCATATGATAAAATGCTTGCACTAAAGATCGAAGGTAAAAGGCAAAGAAAGAAATGTGCAACTGCCAAAATGTTGCTATCATAATATCCTCCAATCAAAAATGATAAAGACAGGTGAGGAAGTGGTAACAGCTCTGATTTCACATTATCCTGACACCAGGCTGACCAGTTTTAACACTAACCTCTTAATGCTGAGTGCCTAGCGAGGCAGCTAATAGTACCATTTTTATAAGTCTTTGGTATGACTCGGATAGGGTTTGAACCCTTGACCTCTTGCATCAGAGGCAGATGTTCTAACCACTAGGCCACCCAAGTGGTCCCTGCTATGCAAGAATTTAATTAAATGTACTGCTAAGTACCTATAAAAAATTCTGGAACAAAAACAAGGAAACAACTAGTTACCCTATCACCTTAATTGGGAAAAGGGGATAAACGAATAGGGCACTAGTTATCAGCATCGTGAAAAGAACTCCTTAAAACTAACAAGCTAGAAAAGGAAAAAAGTTTTAAATAATGAGGGGACAGCTACTTGATCAAAATGGAAAATATGAATAAATGACCAAATATTACTTCTGAGCATAAAATATAGGCCATTTTCACAAGCAAATTTATGCAAAGCTGAGTGTATGTCCAAAGAAATGAGGTGTATTCTGCATCGGTCTACAACATGGGAGGCATTCTGGGTATCTGTTCCTATTGTTCTAGGTTTCCAAAACTTTCCATCTAATGGGAGGACAGAGTTATGAGCTTGGACGAGGAAGCTTGCATCCCAAAGAGAGTTGGCAAGGCAATAGTGATAGACATTGTATTAATGCTATTAAAAAAGGTTTGAATTTACCATTTTGGTCACAACTTTTGCTCAATACTATATAGCCAGATTTGAGCTGATGAGCTAATAAACACTGTACGTGATCCGCCTATCTGACTGTATACATACATCATCATTGGCGACTTGGTCTCGAAAGACCATGCGAATAGCGCCCTTGGGGTGTTGTCTGTCTCTGTTGGCAACGTCTGCTGTGGCTGTGCAGGCCTATACGTGAGTGACAGTCCCTACTGCAGTTGGTGCAGACATACTGGGAAGTCTGCGTTACTGTGGTTGTTGTTGCGTTCTTCTTTCTCTTACGTTTCTCTGCCGCCAACTGGCCTCTCCTCGCATCAGCGACTGATATGCCATTGTTTACCATCAGTCTCCAGGTGCCTCGGTCCTCAGCCAGCTCTTCCCAGCCATCGGGTGAAATGTTGCATGCCTTCATGTCCCTCTTGCACACATCTTTGAAATGGAGTGAGGGGCGTCCGACTCTTCTCATGCCAGTGGCCAGCTGTCCATATAAGATGTCCTTTGGCAGCCTTCCATCCTCCATGCGTCGGACGTGACCCAGCCATTGAAGGCGGCGTTTAATTAGCAGGGAGTACATGCTGGGGGTACTTGCACGCTGCAGGATCTCGCTGTGTGGAACACGGTCTTGCCAGCTGATTTTCAGGATGCGTTCTAGGCACCGTATATGGAAGGAGTTGAGCCGGCGTTCTTGCCTCATGTAGGTACTCCACGTCTCACTTCCATATAGAAGGATGCTGAGAACGCAGGCCTGGTAGACTTGGATCTTGGTGTGCTCTGTCAGCGCGTTGTTTTCCCAAACCCTCTTTGTTAATTGAGCCATGATGGTGTTTGCCTTTCCAAGCCTTCTGTCCAGCTCCATATCAATCAAGAGAGTGTTGCTGATGGTTGACCCTAGGTAGGTAAAGTTGTTGACTGCTTCCAGGGTGACACCGCTGATTTTGATTGAAGGGGCAATGGTGGTATCTTGCACGCTGACATTTGTTTTTTCCAAGCTGATTGTGAGACCAAACTGCGTGCAGGCAACAGCAAAACGGTCTCCCAGTCTCTGGAGGGCTTCCTCGGTGTGGGCCACAAGAGCTGCGTCATCTGCAAAAAGCATCTCCCTGATGAGCACAGCTCTCACTTTGGTCTTTGAGCGCAGTCGTGCCAGGTTGAACAGCCTCCCATCAGACCTGGTGTGTAGATATATGCCATCCGTGGACGTGTCGAAGGCGTAGGACAGGAGCAGGGAGAAGAAGATCCCAAAAAGTGTTGGTGCCAGCACACAGCCCTGCTTCACACCACTGTTAATTGGGAAGGAAGTTGAGGATGATCCATCATACAGGACTGTTCCCTTCATATCTGCATGGAAAGAGATTATCATGCTGAGGAGTTTTGGGGGGCAACCGATCTTACTCAGAAGTTCAAAAAGGCCCTTCCTGCTGACCAAGTCAAAGGCCTTGGTGAGGTCGATGAACATCATGTAGAGTGGTTGACCTTGCTCTCTGCTCTTCTCTTGGAGTTGTCGTAGGGAGAAGATCATGTCTGTCGTTGACCTGCCTGCTCTGAAGCCACACTGTGATTCCGGGTACACACGGTCTGCCAGCAACTGCAGCCTGTTGAGTATGATGCGGGCATACACTTTACCAACAATACTCAAGAGCGAGATCCCTCTGTAATTATTACAGTCACTGCGGTCGCCCTTGTTTTTGTAAAGGGTCACAATTGTGGCATCACGCATGTCTTGGGGGACTACTCCTTCCTCCCAGCAGCGGCAAAGTAGGTCGTGCAGTGGTTTAATCAATGCTGGTTTTCCACGTTTGATAGCTTCGGGCGGGATGCTGTCACTACCTGGTGCTTTGTCGTTTGGAAGGCAGTCGATTGCTTTGCTGAGCTCCTCTAAGGTTGGCAGTTTGTCGAGCTCTTCCATGGTGGGCAGATTCTTTATGCTGCTGAGGGCTGCATCAGTGACTGACGTTTCTCGGGAGTATAGTTCTGAGTAGTGCTCCAGCCACCTGGCCATCTGTTGCCCACGGTCTGTGATCTTCTCTCCCGTCAGGGATTTCAGGGGAGCGACCCCTTTCACTGTAGGGCCTAGAGCCTTCTTGATGCCACTGTACATGCCTTGGATGTGTCCGGACTCGGCACTGCGCTGGATTCCTTCACACAGTTGTTGCCACTACTCGTTCGCACACTGTCTAGCAATGCGTTGGGTGTTACTTCGGGCACTTCTGAGAGCAGCAAGCGTCCGTTCATTAGGGCATTTTTTGTAAGCTATGAAGGCTTTTCGTTTCTCCTCGATTTGTGGTTCCATCCTTGATAGGTGTGCATTGAACCAGTCCTGGCTGGGTCGTTCCTTCTTGCCAAACGTTGACATAGCTGTACTGTAGATGGCACCCTTCATGGCGTTCCACTTGGCTGTAGCGTCATACTCAGGCAGGTCCTGGAGAGCCTTGTTCAGGGCAGACACATACTCCTCCACCTTGGCAGGGACTGACATCTGTGCAGTGTTTATGCGAGGACGTCCTTTTGGTTTTGAGCGGTGTAGCGCGTGTGGCTGTAGTCGCACTCTGCTGCTCACAAGGGCATGGTCGGAGTCACAGTCTGCACTGTGGTAGGTTCTGGTGGAGAGGACGCTGTTAAGGGCAGAGCGCCTGGTGATGACCAAGTCGAGTTGGTGCCAGTGATGAGATCTGGGGTGTTTCCATGACACTTTGTGTTGTGGCTTGCACTTGAAGAAGGTGTTTGTGATGCACAGGCCATGGTAGGTGCATAGCTCCAGCAGTCTCTGGCCGTTTTCGTTGGTCTTTCCAGTGCCATGATATCCGAGGCAGGTAGGCCAGGACTCCTGGTCGCCGAGGAGGAATAGTGGTTCATTTTTGGGGCATCCTTTGATCTGTTCGTCCAGCTACCCATAGAACTGATCCTTCATGTCTTCTGATGACGTGAGGGTTGGGGCATAGACACTGATGATGTTGACAGGACCTGAAGTAGTGGTGAGGCGGATGGACAAGAGACGCTCAGTGCCCCCTGTGGGAGGTTCAACCGAGGCCAGGAGATTGTTTTTGATGGCAAAGCCCACTCCGTGCTGACGGGGCTCCTCAGGTTCTCGACCCTTCCAGAAGAAGGTGTAGTTTTCCTCTCTGAGGGAGCCACTAGAGGCGAGCCTGGTTTCCTGGAGGGCAGCTATGCTGATATTTAGTCTGGTGAGTTCTCTATCGATGATGGCCGTCTTTCTGGTGTCGTCCACTTCTCTGAGGTCGTCGGAGATGCCTGTACACATGGTGCGCACATTCCAGCTTGCAAATCGAAGAGCTGGAGTCTTCTTTATTGGTTTCTTGTTTCTTTTGTCTGGTGTGGAATTACCGTCTGCTTGTCATGCTGAACAACACACTGAGCTCCAGACACCCACTGGAGCAGGCAGACGATGACGGGTCAACACCTTATTGACCGGGGGCTGCCCGGCTTGAGGCGGGCAATAGTTGGCCAGTGGGACACGATGATCCCTCCCACCGTCAAAGCTGACTCGTGGCGCCCCTTCCCTACGCCAATCGGGTGGGACTTATAACCCGTAAACTGTCAGCTTCCGTGTTGTTTCCTCACTCTGTAGCGAGACTGGAGTGTCCTCCCCAGGGCGCAAGCCTGGGCGTGGAGTATGGAGATCCTGGGCTGCCCAGACGTCAGGATCCCCCTCTCGTCCTTGCTGGTGGGGTCCAAAGGAATGCTGAGCATGACATTTGGCACCAGTTTGGATGCAGGAGCTGCCGGAAGGAGGTCGTAGTCGACCCCCAGCCGCCTTAGGGGCTCCACTCCTGATTTTCTGTCTGGGTTTACTCCCATAGCCTTTCCTTCTCCCGAAGATATCCACAAGGCAGTGGAGCCATAATCCAATGGATGGGACTTGGTTGGTTTTGAATCAGAGTTTCCTTCTCCTAGATGAACTGCCTGACAAGGCTAACGAGCTTCATCTGCCCGGGTTTGGGGTCAGAGTTTCCCTTCTCTTAGACTGGTTGCCTGCCAAGGCTAATGAGCCCAGTCTGCCCACCCAGTTATACCGCCGGGTACTCGGTCGCGCCACACAGCAGGCTCTGTTAAAAACAGGGGGCACCGCGTGAAGGTGCTGCTGTGGACACAATAGTGTAGGAGAGGCCATATGCAAGTAACCTCCTGCCCCGCAGAGCGAGACAGTGGTCCTGCGGCGATCACTACACCTGGGAAGGAGAGGCTATGAGAGACGCTTCACTTTCCTTTGGCAAGCGGGACGTCAGGCCCAGGCCACGCACCCCGCAAATATGTGTATGTATGTATGTACATACATACAAATATGTGTATGTATGTATGTACATATGTATGTACATACATACATACATATGTACATACATACATACACATATTTGTATGTATGTACATACATACATACACATATTTGTATGTACATACATACATACATACATACACCGCTCCCTTGATAAAATTGTGTCTGGATAACTTGCAAACCCCCTTATAACATGGGGCAGGCATGTATCCAATTTGTATAAAAATTGCCAGAAGAATTAACCCTTGATTGCTGACTGTGAATAAAACTGCTATAAAACACTGATATACTGCTCATTTTATTGTCAAAAACAGCATGTATTGTCTCGAAATCTGAATCAACATCATGAAATTCTCACCTTATACAAGGAAGTCATGTATGTTGTAATATTTTCTTTATAAAAAAATTTCAGTTTGATAAAATTTTGAAAAGTGAAAATGTCACTAATGTCTACTTCTGGCAAAACTTGACCAAATAAATAGCAATTAAATGAATTTTATCAAGCAAAATTTGTGTTTTAGTCATCTATTTTAATTTGGTTTCAGTGTAATCAATATATATGTGATATGCCCTCTTGTATTCAAACCTGAAAAATGACACTAAAATAACACCAATTTGCAGTGGTATTTGAATTGTTACACTCAGTTTAAAGTAGATCTGCATTGTATTATCACATTAATTATGTCTTTTGTATAAAATCAGAAAAAGGGAATGGAAGAAAAAAACAGTTAAAAGGCATGTAAATCCTATCTGTGTACAAGCTAGCATTCATGGTCATTGTCAGTTCAACTCATTTCAATTGACCACTCGACCACCATTATAAATACTGCGTAAGTAACAATTAAACTACCTTAAATTATCCTAGTCATTCTCAAATGTGATCCAAGATAGCAAGTCAACCAAGTGAATGGTGTAACTGGTGATTACAAAGCTGTTGATAGATATGGTTCATTATGGAGAAGTGAATTCAAAAGTTTGTACTGAATTTAAAATTCCTGAATTGGCACTCAGCAATTCCTCAAGGATGAGCAGAAGCTTCACTATTTCTTGGAATTAAATCACAGCATCAATATTTCACTTTTACAAAACTGAGTTTAAATGGTGACAGTGTTTTTCACGAAGCATATGTCTTCACTTTTTTAACAAAAGGAATCTTGTTTTGTTGTGCAAAATGTAGTGACATAATACACAGTGTTTTGCTGGTAACAATGAGGCACACATGTACATTATGCATTTAAACCTTTTGAGTTACGTTTTTCAGTGGCTGGTTATCTTGAAAATAAAGGTAATTTATACCAAAAAGCAATAATTTCATTTGAGAAGCCATTTATCAACAATTATACCCAACATGATTATAAAACAAGTATTCAGCCATTAAACAGCACCTCTAAGAACCCTTTCCACAGTAATCTGGATATCTAGCTAGGATGGTACTTGCTTCTTGATTTTTCAGAGGTCCCTCGTTAACTTTTATCCTTGCTTATAGTATGATCTATGTTTCTGGACACTATTGAGTGCAAGTTATTGAGGGAGTAGTGTACTTACAATATACATAGCAGGAATCCCCAAAATTCAAATGGCTCATGTTGGATTTTTTCCCACAAATTAAAATTTTTATATATTTATATTTTGTGAGAAAAAAGAAAACTTTGTTCTATCAAATTATTAAATTGGACAAGTCATCATTTATCCTTGTTCCTGCATCTCTCAAAAGGCGAATAATGAAAACAAACTGTTTATTATGAGGAATATGAAAATTAGTCATTTTTGTTTCCATCTTTCATGACCTGGGTTCACTTTGTTTCTAATTCTAAGACCCTACGTTGGCTTCATAACACTTACAGTAATTTAATAAAATGTTAACTGTTCAACATTTAATTTTATCATTTCGTTCACTGATTCAGAAGAGACATCTATCTGAAAATATCACTCTCTAATAGGGATGATTTGTTCTTAGTGAAATGAATTTAAAATAGCCTTAGACTGGTGTAATAGTAAAGTTTCACAATTTGAACAATGTTTATTTTTTAATCAAGAAAAAGTAAATTAAAAGAGAATTAGATGATGAAACTGTAATAAGTGAAAACAATAGTTGGCAAAACTAGTTTATCTCTACAGTTATTTGTATTATTAAAAAAAATAATCCTGTACACATTATTTAAAGTCTCATGACTGGAAAAAACCTTCTTCGTTTCTTCTTTATTATTATTCATAGAGCTCTACAACACAATATAGAAGCAATAAAATCTTTCCTAGTGAAAGAGATAACACCTTGAGTTGCCTCCCTTGCTGTAGTTCAGAGAGTCACTGTGAACGTTCAAAATGTCTCGTCTTCAGAGAGTCAGTCCAATTTAGGCAATATAAAACATATCAGAAACACTCATTTATGATAAGAAACTGTTTTGCGAACATTACCTTGAAGATGCTTCAATGCCAATAAATCATTTGAAAATATTTAATTTGCATCAATACAAAATTAATTACCTCTGTGTATGCTGGTGGAGGTCTGTAATTATAAACATAGCAGTACATCGGGGTATATGTCAGGTCCCCCATGTTACCTTCATCATTAGTGTTGTCATCTTCATCATCCCACAGGCTGACAGCGCCACCTACACTTTCAGCATACGTTGGTGGATCTACTTAAGAAAGATAAAAAAAGATATGGTAAATTTCCACTAATGAGCTACTTCCCAGTGCCAAAATTTGACGTAAAAAATTTTGGGTTGATTTATAAGAATTTATATTTCCTGCTTTAACATGATACTAACAGTCATAAAAGTGGAAATTATAAAATAATGTTTTTGCTTCAGCTTGAAATTTGAATTCTGGTCTAGTATACCAATGATTTTTAAATCACTGTCTACTGGTAAAAAAATTGAGTTCTAGTCAACAATACAAAAAAGTTTCTAAACCATTATCTACTGGTGAAAAAACTGAGTTCCAGACAACTATACAAAAATGTTTCTAAATCACTGTCTACTGGTGACAGAAGTGAGTTATAATCTCTATATCAACTGGTGAAACATTTCAAAAATGATTACTCATTTAATCACCTGATATTTTTTTTATAGAACTGATCTGATCTGGATTATAATATGTATAGAATTGTTTTTAAAACAAAATTTAATTCTATTACAATTTTAATCTACCCATGTTATTTATACAAGATATATTTTGCATTACATACTAAAGTACCAATTATATGCAGATCCTACAACCTGTGAAACGATAACGGAATACAAATGGAACACAGAAGGAAAACAAATGGAATGCAGAATAAATGCAAACAAAATGATGAATGCATTATGAACAAAATCCTGACTTAAAATGCAAATGAACTGCAAACATGAATGGAATACAAACTGAACACAAACAAACTGTAACTGGAATGCAAATGAATCTCAAATAGAAATAAAATACAAATCTGGTCAAATTAGCCATTTCAGGGCCTGTAATAATTGATATAATGTTAGGGCATATGCAAGTGTAAACAGTCACCTATTTGCAGTCTAGAACATACATCAGTAGTATTATTTGTAATGTTAGGGTACAAATAAAAAATCTATTTGAAATGAATAAGTTTATCTTTATCTGACATGAACTGAGTTCTTACCTTCAAACGGTGGAGGGGGAGTTATAGTTTCCTGGTATGGAGGGGGTATAGGGGCACAAAGGTAGTCCAAGGCATTGTATTCTTGGGTTTCACGGTAAAAGCATGTTTCTGTGAAGAGGAAAGCTTGAGCTCGTCTGTATGGTATGGTGCCAACAACAATCGGGAGATGCATAGTTAGGTTGTAAGCCCCTGGGATATGTAATGCCACCTGGGGGAAATAAACGTGTTCACATTTTATGTATTTATGAATTACCATGAACATGCAAAGCAATGGATATTTTTCACAAAATCTGATGCATTACATAACAGTGATACACTGTGATATAGCAACACCACTGTGAACCACTGTACACCCACCCAGTGTTTATTAGTGCTGAATGTAGGCATTAGTAGGACATGAGTGTGACTTAGATTTTTAATGTAGTATTAACAATTTTTCAGTCACATTGCAATGTCTGCAGTGTGGCAGTTTACAGTGATGTCTAGCACTGGGGCATCATGCCGCAGACATGTAGGTGGGACATCCACCTAGTCACATTAAACTTACAATTGTCCGACTAGTCCTAACACTAACCTCTTAATGCTGAGCGCCAAGCAAGGCTGCAATTAGTACTATTTTTATAAGTCTTTGGTATGACTTGGCCCGGGTTACAACCTGTGACCTCCCACATCTGAGGGGATGCTCTAACCATTAGGCCACTGAAGCGATAATAGTAGGACATGGTTGACTCACAATATCAGTGACCAAAAAGTTTCACTAATCAAAGAATGCAGCCTTGATTGCGACTTATTTTGCAGAAACCAGTATTTTCTTACAAGACTGTCACTGACCTTTGACCTTGAGACCCCAAAATGTAATGATGTCTTTTGTCTTGGCCTAAGTGCAAACCACCAACATAGTCTGGTCAAAGAACTTGTTCTAGAACAAAAGGTTTGTTCTTTTGCAAAATGAACTCTTCTTTAAGTCACAATGACCCTGACCATTGACCTTTTGATCCTCAACAATGAAAGCCATCTTCATTAAGTGCAAGTTATCAAAAAGCTCTGTTGAAGGAAAGTGTTCTAGAACTCAAGTAAACATGCAAAACTAATTTTTCTTCTTTCAGTCACAGTGACCTTGACCACTGACCCGTACAGAAAGCATTTTTTATTTTTCAGTAACAGTGACCTTGACCAGTGACCTGTGCAGAAAGCATATTTTATTTTTCAGCTTCAGTGACCTTGACCAGTGACGTGCAGAAAGCATTTTTTATTTTTCAGTCACAGTGACCTTAATCTTCAATTATTTCATCACAAAACCAATAAGACTCTTCTTTACTCCAAATGCATGCCATCCACTAGCCTATTGGTTATTATTGTTGTTGTTGTTATAGGGTTTAATGCCATTTTTTATCAGAAGATAGGCTATATATGGTGGCCAGTATTAATGGTGGAGGAAGAACCAGGTAAAACCTCAGAAAGAACCACCGACCCATGAGAAGCTACTGGCAAGCTTTCTCACATACCCACATTGGCTAAATCTGAGAATTGAACCCATGCAAACAGAGGTGAGATGGCAGTGATCCGTATCAGAGAGCACTTTAGACCACTCTGCCACTTGAGGCCCCACTAGTCTATTGGTATTTATTAACTAGTATGAACCTAAAGACATGAAAGTTCTAGGTTGCACAAAAATGTCCCAGTAATACCTTTAATTACATCAATAATCTCAATCTTCTTATTAATCACACCATGTTGATTGGACAATGAAGTCAATCATATCATAACAAATTATTAGCCAGCTAATAGGAACACGGCTAATATACTAAATTATGTGTCTTGTGAGATCACCTCTCAAAATATTGAGAATAAAATACTGTCTCTCAAGACACATATGCTCTCTGAATAAAGGCTATTAACTTTAATAGTAAATGATCTGTGTAATATTCAGAATCTGGTCTAACATGACAGCTATTAGTCTCCTATAACAGTGGTCCTACAAGTCAAATTTCAATGTACATTAGTCTGTCACTTTAAGATCAATACATTTTAAAATTCATTCAGTGAATCTTATTAGGTCTAGGATATGTATAATAATACAATAATTTTTGAGAAACACAATGTCTTGCTAGGAACATTTAAAGCAAGCATGAATACAAAATTATCCTATTGGAATATTCATAAAATGTATTAAGATACAATTATTCTTCAATATTTATACATCTATTAAATTGATCATTTTCTCTTTGCCAACTTTAGACACAGCAAGCTGCATCAAAACACTGTAAACTCAGTCATCTAAATCTACATACTGTATTTACTGTATGTTTTCAGACACCGTTTTTTGGTGGAAAATATAATATTTAAATGCCTTGTAAGTTTTCGGACATTGCTTTGCTATAATTTTTTCTACAATTTATGTTTTCGGACACAATCTAGGAAGATCTGCTGCTTCGTTTTATTGTAAAATTCACAGCGTGTTTACCATTAATTTAACTAAAACAAAATTCGCTTCATTTGGTAGCCAATTATTTATTGTGATCATGAACTTCCATGAACTAATATAATTTAAATTATTTAATTGTATGTATATATTTATGTATGTATGTATGTATGCAGATAGACAGATAAACACTGTTATATTAAGCCATACACAATAAGTAGCAATATCAGAGAATGAAAAAAAATATGATTTAATGCTGTAATATATTTAAATATATTATTCAATATCAAGTAGCTTGTCCATAGCCTTTTGTAGGTCCTCGGGTGAAAAGCCCTCAAATTCTGTATCACTATCATCGTCCATATTGTTTAATTGTTTGTCATTTTTGATCAGCGCGTTTTCACTTCCTCTCAGATTGACACTGATGCCCCACACCTTGAAAGATTTAATTATCATTGTGTGCTTTTCCTTCAATGTGTCCATGGCATTTACAACCCAGTCCAATACAGTCTGTTTGCTGGCTGTCTTGATCCATCCGTTGCTGCTTTCATTAGATGATATTAATGCATTCGTAGCATCCCTGATGTATTCCGTCCAGCTGTGGCAGAGGTAGCTCTTGACAGGTTTATTGATGCTCACATCAAGAGGTTGCAACTTGGATGTGCAGCCTCCAGGTATTATTGCTGGCACAATGTTTCTGCACCACAACTGTTTCTTCAAACTGTGTCAAACTCGTCCTCCTCACGTCTATCCATCACAAACTTGTGGAACGAAGCAATCTTTTCTTCTAAATCCTTGGGTAAACGTTGGGCAAGAGAGGTCTTCAGCAACACTTGTACCTACTTTTGTGAAGGCATTTTTAAGAAGGTAGGAAAGGACTTAATGTGAGTTCATTTTCATGGTTATACATTTTGTGGTTCAGCAGAACAAATAAATTTTGTTTTGTTGGCTTTAACAACACTTTTAACGAATTACTGCCATATCATGATCAGGAAAATGGAACATTGTTCATTGCAGAAATGCTTTCTGGATTTTATCATAAGGGGGATTTCTCCCCTTGTCATACATACATAAGGGGGGAGTAGAACAACACCAAGGGGGAGGAGGAAAAGGCCATACTTCATCATTTACATAACACTTCACTATACAGTCTCTTTCTTCTTTATCCACTCTGTAAGACCCCTATTGAAATCAAAATATTTAAAAGATGTTGCCTCTAGTCGTATAAACATTAATCTGTTCATTGTTTCTCAGCTAATTGGTTTCATATCTATGAATATTGTTCTGTACTTAGAACACCTTTTCACAGCTTACAGGTATTGTCTTTTGGAGAATTCTGCTTCAAAAAATGATTTTTCACTATCATAAGCACTGCCAAAGTCTAACTGTTGTGAATTAGCACTCTGCAGACTACTATGGCTGATTTATTATTCTGTAATGCTGTATTAGGATTTTAGATCCAATTAATGCCATAGTTTTCTTGTTCAAGCATGCATTTTAATCAAATAAATATCTTCACTTTTTAATTTCATTTTAAGATTATTATTTATTAGATTTATCGTAACTATATGGTTTTGCAGCAAATAATCCAGCAGGGCTAAATTGTCAGTAGAAAAGAAACGAAAAGTGCACTCTGCTTTGAAATTGTTTGTATTTTAATCTGGATTGTCTGCCTTTTCTACATCTCAAAATACTGCTGAAATGAGGGGTGACCGACCATCATACAACCTGTTTTAGTCCATCCAGCAGGTACATAGGATTCTAGATTAACACCAATGTTTGGTTCAAAATCACTCACTGGCATCTACTTTAACACTTTCACAGATCCTATAATCTGATATACTTCCTGACTTTAAAAATAAATTCCCTTCATTACTATGATCAGCCTGCATTTGCCGAGCTAAATTGTCATCTATCGAACAAGGCTGAAAATCGGCCATTTTGGGTCTTCTTGATAGCCCGTATGACACACACGCATTTGAGAAACTTTCTTTATGCAAGGTTCAGACTTTGATGCAATGTTTGCTACAGGGCCAAATGTGCCAATCAAATTTATATTAACAACTCATCATGTCAAAGAAACCAGGTTGTGAACAGTTGCCAAAAATACATCTCACGACAAGCTTTTAAATATTTTTACATTTTTACAAGTACTTTAAGGGTGAACAGCTCAATAAAGTTGCACATTGTGCAGAGACTATGTTCATATGTGCAACCTGAAATTAATTTGTGGGGATTATTTCACATCAACGCTTTCCAAGTGTGCAAATTTGTACAAATTTTGCATGAATCACACAATCACGTGCCCATGGAGCATCTCTGTCACTGGGCATTTAAATTTGTGTCTGCACAGAAGGAACATTGTACACTGGACACTAAAACTTGTGTCTGCATGGAAGGAACATAGTTCATTGGCACTTAAATTTGTGCCTGCATTGAAGGAACATGATTGTCTATTGGGCACTTAAATTTGTGTCTGCACGGAAGGAAGACTGTTCATCTGGCAATTAAATTTGTGTCTGCATGGAAGGAACATTGTTTATTGGGCAATTAAATTTGTGCCTGCATGAAAGGAACATAGTTCATTGGCACTTAAATTTGTGTGTGCACGGAAAGAACACTGTTCAATGGGTACTTAAATTTGTGTCTGCATGGAAGGTTGTTCATTTGACACTTAAATTTTTGCCTGCATGGAAGGAACATTGTTCATTGGGCACTTAAACATGTGTTGCTACAGAAGGAACAAAGTTCACATGGCATTTAAATTTTTAGTTTGTGGCAACCAGGAAATCAATAGATAACAATGACTTTACTTCATACAAAAGAAAACATTACCTTAACAAAGTAATCGACCTTCATGACACAGCAGTTCACAATGGACGGGGAAACTGCTGGGATTTTCAGAAGTTGGGAGTCCCAATTTCCACGTGTCCCTGGACCAACAGGCAGCCCTAAAAAACAAGAACAGAGAAAAAAATATAAAAACAGTGTTACAGATGGTCTCTTTTAAATTTCCTAGTAAATAACTGCTTAAAAATGTATCAAAATCACAAAGCTGTATAGGCTGATGTGTATCTTGCTACTCTACGTTGAATTCGATCCAGAGTAAGGAACATTATGTAGAAGAGATGGAAAAAGTACTCTTACAATAATGCCATAAAACAAAAGTTAAGCAAGTACAAATATTCACAAAATTGGCACAGACTGAAGTTTAGACTCCCATTATCAAATGCACATAAAGAAAATGGTATTTTGTGAGCAAGTTTTTTGGTATGACACACTTATTGATGTCTCATTGGTTCGTCGTCAAAAGTAATCCTGCAGAGCCTATTTATGGCAGGTTGTAAATAGCAAACTATTTTCGAAGATCTGGCATATTTTTCTCCAACAAGTTCTTTCACATTATTGTGATTAATAAAATTGTATAAGAATTTTTTAATCATTTCAATACAAGACACTACTCATAACTGTCACTTTATGACCAATCTCTCTCAGCATTAAGTGATGTCATATGAAAGATATCATAAATTTATGATTGCATCATTCCAAGTTGTACACTAAATCTTACAAAAGTGGACTACCACATAAAGGCAAAACTAAAATTCATCACTTTTTGATCGCAAGTCCATATGCCACTAAATCATACTGCCTTCCAGCATTAGATGATAAAGTACATCTAACAAACAATTTCCACAACTGGACTCTTAGAATTAGTTGCTGCAAGGACTGCTATCCACTTTATCAAATTGTCAGTCATCATTGTATTAGTAACTTTCAACACATGCCATTCAATAGGAAATATATTATTTTTGAAAGCATATGAATAACTTATTTAACTAATGAAATATTATGGTATTAACTAATGAAATATGGTATTAACTAATGAAATATTATGGTATTAACTAATGAAATATGGTATTAACTAATGAAATATTATGGTATTAACTAATGAAATATTATGGTATTAACTAATGAAATATTATGGTATTAACTAATGAAATATGATATTAACTAATGAAATATTATGGTATTAACTAATGAAATATTATCTTCATTAAGATTCTTGATGTTATCCTTGTCAAACCTGGCAATTGGGTTGAATACGTGTAACATTGATCAAAGGCTTGAAATAAAAGGAGTTCATATTATACAGAAACTTTTTTTACTGAATGCATATTTCTTTGTTTTATGTATGTTTTGTCTATCTTGGGGATGGGAAAATGTTCCAAATCCATCTCCGACCACACTGCTTTTCATTCAGAATGGAAGCAACCATAATACTTCTTACAGACAACTAGCAGTCGAATTTTACTTGAAATCTCTGACATAATGGAGATCAGATGGACACTGGTAAGAGAGCGTGTTCTTTTGACCCTGAAATTCACATATTAAAAAAGATGAACAACTTCATGTGGAACACATCATTTTGACTGACAGCTCTCCCTAGTACAAAAAGCAATGATTTATCTCATGGGTTACTAAAAACTGGACAACCAGAAAATAAAAACAAGAGTCTCTTGAGGGACTGACACTATACTGAGTGAATTTTTTCCCCAGGAATTCAGGAGCAGACCACTTCTTCCTTATAACTGTCCAGTGTTGAAGCCATCTCCAATCTTCTTCTGAGGTGAGAAGAATTAGCTGTTGTGGTTCATTTATTAAATGTCAGCTTTTCACCATTTGCATTATAAGTCTTATTTTACCTTTAGGACTTGGTGAAAACCGATACATCATTATGATCATCAATTCCAAGGGAATAGTGACAACATTTTTAAGACTGTCATCCTGGCTGCCATGGAAGGAAAGCGTGTGCGATTTCACACCATAAACTCTCTTGGTCATATAGCCAGTTGAGACAATAATTACATTTAACTGACAGGAAAGCATGACTGTGATTCCATACCATAAACTCTCTTTGTCATATTGCCAGGTTAGACAATAATTTAATTATAACAGACAGCAAAACGTGTGATTCCACTATGTAATGCAAAAAAACCTGCACAGACTTGTCATCAATGTCTAAGAAAAAGCTCAGAGATCACCAGGTACCTGCACAAGATAGGTAACTACACAACTGCCCATTTGTACCTGTAAGAACAGTAAACTTGGTCCTTCTTATTCTAGACTTCCCACCAGCAAAGAAGGCTTGAGTCTGGTATAGTGCAGCATAGGGGATGACTGTTCTTCTAGAATGGTTGTCAAACTCTGCTGATATTGCTATGGATTCACCTATAAGAAAATGAAATAAAGGATTCATACAATCCATCATATGCAGTATTGTGGGATATGGTAATCCACTTGATGGTCACACTCTGCAGGATGTAACATGGCTTTTTCAAGTTCCCTGCTCAACAAATTTCATCCTCAAGGGTATATGTCTACAACACCATACATAAGTGCATAGGAATAATTTTTTCTCTCTCATATCTTGGTAGGAAGTGATGCTTAAAAGCTACATGACATAATACCTGTAAGGATACATCTACTGAAAGGTTGGTTGGTTGGTTTTTAATGGCACTTTCGACACATTATTCTCTATATCATATTGACAAAATGGGAGCAAAATATCTTCCATAAGGACATGCCAAGGCAGCTGGCCCAGGCTGGCCTGGGTGGGCATCAAACCAAACATGACATGACCTGGGTGGGTATTGGCCCAGACTGGCCTGGGTGGGTATTGGCCCAGATTGGCCTGGGTGGGTATCAAACCCATGACCCTTGAGATACAATTCTGATGCTCTACCAAATGAGCTATCACCAAATGAAAATTGAAGTACACTATATATATATATATATATATATATATATATATATATATATATATATATATATATATATATATATATATATATATGTGTTCTCAGAATTTACAATAATAACTCTTTCAGGATATTTTGCAGTAAACTGAGGCAAATAAACTTTCACTCAAAATTATAACACATTTCTTTACTACTCTTATTCCATGTCCTACTTGATGTTAACATCTTGTATATCTTTCTTAAATCCTTAGGAAAATTACAAATAAACAAAAATATCTCGAATAGCACCTTTCATGCCTACACTGTGTTGAACAGACTTCTATGAAGGCACTACACTGTGTTTAATAGACTTCTATGAAGGCACAACACTGTGTTTAACAGACTTCTATGAAGGTACAACAGACTTCTATGAAGGCATTAGCAGGGCACACCTAACTCTACCAATGGGTTTCAATGACCCTGACATTTGATTAAGGTATACGGTCTTGAACTAAACTTAATGTCCAGAAACCATTGTTTTCTTTCCAGACTTGCTATAACCTTGACATTTAACCTTCAGGCCTGAGAATCTGAAGGTTTACAAAAAGTACAAGCCATCCAAAAAGTCTGTTTAAGGAATTCACTCTAGAATAGAAACTGCTGTACAAAAACTAATTTTTCTTACAGTTATAATGACCATGACCTTTGCTCATTTTACCCCCAAATCAGTAGGCCTTCATTATGCAAAAAAAAACCCAACATTTTTTCCTTCTGTTACAGAGACCTTAACCTTTGGACCCCAACATGAATGGGCGTCTTTCTTATCTGAAGTTCAAGCCATCCACAAAGTCTGCTGTAGGTGCATGGTTGACATCTGAAGCTTTTGTGAAGAAACTATTTTTTATTTTTCAGCCACAGCTACCATTACCTTAGACATTTCAACTCACTTCTTCCTTACTTCAAGTGCAAGTCATCCACAAAGTTTAGTTTGCAATTTAGAATTAATGTTACTGTGCACATAATGAGGGTGCAAGTGGGGTGGTCTGCCCTAGGTGATAGCCAGAAAAAGGGGGGGGGGGCCATTGGGAGAGTTGAAATACTAGTATTATGACATCACTGTACTGTTTAAAAATCTACTTGCAAACATAATATATTTTTGTATGTGTTTATATTTTAAAAGTATGTGTGGGGGTGTTGAAGGAATGATCTGCCCCAGGTGCCAAATACTTTAGGTACACCTCTGTCCATATCTGACCTTTACTTATTTAAAAGTGCCTAAGTGATCAAGAAACAAACAAATCAGCATTAGCAAAAAAGTTACATGTTGCGATCTACACAAGAAGGAAGAGAGGAGCTCCATTAAAATGCTCAGGTGGGCCCAGAGTTCCAATCTAAGAGAATTTTATAAAAGTAGGGAGTGTGAACTTACACTGGGGAGTGCTACAAGTTTCAAAACACTGGAGTCAATGGATGGACTTGCATGGAGTGTGGGGGACTATAGGTTCATTACATGGAAGAAAGCTCTTCCACATATTTAGAGCATCGGAAATAACTCTTCCAAATGTGCATGATGATCTGTGAAACATGGGAGATAACTCTTTCAAACCTGGACAATATCCCTTCCTGTCTGTCCTGGCAGTGATGGAGATTGGCCCTGAAGTGAACAGCCAGCAACATAGTGTCTTCTCCACGCTGCTCTCCACACACATCTAAACAAAACAGAAAATATGTGTCCAAAAAGTAGATACCTTTTAAACTACAAGATATTTCACCTGTGAACACTTAAAATGACATAGTTTTCATTCTTGTGCTCATAAAAAGGAAGTCTCATAATTTGAATCAAATGCATATGCAGACCCTGAAACAGGTAATATTACCAGTGAAACAAAACCAAAAGCAGACAGAATGTAAATGAAATACTGAATGAAGATACCTGAAATGATGAATGCAATCAAGAATATAGGGAATTGAAATGCAAAATGATAAATAATAAACTAAAATGAAATGGGAATACATTCAATTAATGGAATGAAAAATATATTTACCAGTGACTCAAGCAATAAATTTTCATGGTCAGAAGTCCTTTAGCATGATAATTCATGGTCAGAAGTCCTTTTGCATGATAATTTATGGTCAGAAGTTCTTTTGCATGATAATTCATTGTCAGAAGTCCTTTTGCATGATAATTCATGGTCAGAAGTCCTTTTGCATGATAATTCAGGACAGTTTCTTCATTCTTTAACTTGACAATTTTTTCACTAATTACAAGCTGTGAAATCATTCCAACAACATCTGCTGATGTTATCATGTGATGATATTGCTGATGGTACTATCTGTACATTGGTTTAAATTACAAAACGAAAGTAAAGAAGTAAAGTCTTCTGACAAATATTGTGCAACCATATTTTTATATTTATTGCAATTATATTTTTATTGACCATAAATTCAATTGTCTTTTGAATTTTAAGCCATTTCTATTTTGTTAAAAAACACTTTAATAAGATAAGAAACAAAAGCAATACCTCTTTCCATTTTATACAACTGACAATGTAAACCCCAATTTTGCTAAATGCATTACAAACAAATGAACACGATAGGAAATGATGAATGAATGGTATCACTGCAAAAGCACCATAAATAAAATATAACCCATTACCTGTTTTAGGGTCTGTAGTAACATTGTGCCAAAATTGAATAAAGCAACTAATGAAGAGGTGGTTTTGGTTCGGTGGTTTTTTAAAATGGCACATCAACACTTTGAAGGTGTATCAGTGCAACCATCAATTATCATGCAGAAAATAAATTCAAAATCAGCTAGTATTTTAGGACTGGCAGGAAGATTAGGCCTTGGAACTTTGTGACAACTACCATTTTGTGCATCCTTGCTTTCTGCGTCCACATGGGTAAAACCCAACTCTGATTTGGGGTCAGAGATGTCTGAATTGTGTCATCAGCACTACAGCCTGAAAACTCAGAGCTTGCATGATAATTTCCTACAATCCTTCACTGTTCATAATCACTACCTAAATCAGAAACATAGTCCACCATTTTGTGTAAATAAGGTACATTCACATTGGTTTCCAGGTTGTAATATACTATTCACAGCCCTTACAATTCTCATAGTTTCAAATTTCACAACTGGTTGAAAATAAGAATGCCCCACCTTTATTGGCAAAATCTACCCCCAAAACTTGCACCTATCTTCAAAGTCATAAAATATCGTCATTATGGATGTGCACTACTTGTCAAACATCGTCATGGAGGTAAAAATTAATGTTGTTCATAAGTAGGTGAGAGATTCGTTATTAGATCATAAGGAACTAAAATACTGCAAGAAGTGTTATAGCAAAAGTCATTGCCAAATATGGCAGGATTAATGATAACCAGAGTTTTAAATGGCCAGCATGGTACAACTCTCTATTCCTTTTGAGTAAAGTATTTTTGGGGGTTGCAATATACATTAATTTTCAAATAAATTGAAATATACATAACAGTTTCTTTCTTTCCCCACCCCAAAAGAAAACCAATGCAAGGCAATTGTTTTCAGGCTTTACAAAAAGAATCCTAATCCCTTCTCACTAATCACTTACAACCAAATCCATCTTCCCATGTGATGAAAAAAGCCAGCAATTCATTTTTAATAAAATATATTGAGATAAATATATTAATATACTCATAGGAATAATAAGGTGATCATGAACAATGGGACTTTAATGTCAATGCATCTGCTTCTGACAAGACATACATGTGACAAAAACCTTAGTCTTTTTATTTTAATAAATAGTCACTGGATATTAAACTTCCTCATCAAATATATGGCACTGTTTACATAGTTATTTGGTTTTTAGGGGGGTGAATGAATGTCTTGTGAAAAACTGAGTATCCAGCACATAGTCTCTCACTCCCTTTCCACAAAAGAATTCAATGATTAGATTCATTGTATTTTCATTTGACATTTTGCTGATAACATTAATGTTATAAACATTTTTATTTGAAAGATAAAACTTAAAATCATGATCATTAATTTATAAGGGAAACGATGAATATCATTCAGTGCCCTCACTGTGCTCTCTTTCTCAATGAAAACTCCTTAATGCATGCTTGATGGGGTCATAAAACACACCCACTTTATTGACACATTGAGAGTTCATAAGCAAATATTAGAGAGTCAGTGTTTTTACATGTCCAGGGTTGCCAGCTTCATGAAGGCTCCAGCAAAAAATACTCAGGTCTGAATTTTTATTTTATTAACTTGCATACTAATATCGGTGTGGGAGTAGGGGAGGGTTGCTGTTTTAAAACTTGTCAACCTGTGTGTGCACAAGTTAGACTTCTATGCAAGTTCTACATGATCTAAGATAGAGACTTTAGATTTTAGTTTGCCTCTATGAAGTATAGGAGTTGGCATCAACATACACATGTCAGCGTACACACATGCAAAAACACATCCCTCATTATAACGCAGTAGTTGGGGCCCATATGCACCTACTGCATAATGTATCAAACTACATTGCATTGAGAACCACAAATACATGAAACCGTCAAATATTGAGAACACCTATATATACAGAATCATGATATATTGAGAATAGCATTATATAATGAACCAAAGTATGTCAGGTACTATCAAAATATGACAAATAACATTGATTTGAAAAGGAAATGAAGATATGAGACCAAGCTTTACCTTGTTTTCTTTCAACCCATATTGGCATGATTTTGGTCATGGAGTCCACAGAATCAGAATCAAGTTATAACACAGCACTTTATAATTGCAAACTCATAAAACACACTTGCTGACAAGCAGTATGAAAATATTCTGCCTCTCCCATTTTCTTTAAAAGCACACATATATTAGGAAAAGAGTTAATAAAATCAAACTGTCTTTACTATAGTGACAACATACAAAAAAGCAGAAGCTGGCAACCCTGCCCATCTCAAAAACATTAACAAGGCTGACTCTCCAATATTTCATGCTTATAAACTAGCAGTGTGTTCAAGGAACTCGCATGCCACCAAAGTGCCTGAAATCCAACAGAAACACAAAACTTTACCAGACAGACACACGGATGGATTGAGGAGACACTATTTGCCCAACCACATTCATATAGGTCATTACCTGGTATTCTGGTTTGTTGATATCTATTGGACTTATTACAGTGAATGCCTTCTTGGTTTTGTGGTTAAACGACCAGAGTTTGTCCATCTCTGCTTTCAGCCAGTACCGTATACTACCATGCTTTCCCTCAAATGATGTAGCAATCCCCCTGCAGTGGAGAAAAATATTTTTTTTAAATAGAATATGTGTTTTTGATAATATATACCCAATCAGAACTACATCTGAAGAACATCCAATATTTAACAAACCCAGCCCTTCAAAGTGAAAAAAGATGTCATCCATGTCTTTAGATTTGTTTTAGCAATACAACTGTGTCTCCTTTATCATGTCACCCTTCATGAACGGGTGACAGATTCAGTAAGGGTCCATCTTGTCATCAGCTTTTGGTTTGCTTGAGGATATACTATCGTATTCGATATACTATCATATTCTAAGAGAAAGATCTTATTCCAAGGGTGCAATTAATCAGCAGAGGCACCAAAAATAAAGGTAACAGTATTTAATATCAGAAAAGATGAAGGAAAGAAATCAAGTGACTTACATGAAATGGTTGTGAAATTATAGTGTGACTAATGTATAGATAGCATTATTAGATGCAATACATTATGATCCAAAGCATTGTTAGTGTAAGCTGAATCAGTAGAACACTAATTTGTTAATAAAGCTTGTTAACTGAAGTTATGACTAACAGCAGGCAGCAAGCAATTACATATGCTTTTCTAACTGAAATACAGATGTAGAGCTGAAGCATGCAAGTGCATGTGAATGCAGTGTGTCAAGCAACTAACTAGCAATAAAAACTAAAATACTCATATGTATCTTGTTATTTCTTATATGCTGGGTTAACATGGTTATTATTGGGTCATGCAAGCTATTGGTGTTCAGCATGTTCCCATTTATTCTTTATTCATTGACAAAAAGGGGGGAATAACAAAAATAAAAGAACCTAATCTGGGCTAAGGTTTACTATTTCTGGTGCACCTCAGTCTTTGGTGCTCAGTGTGTCTAAGGTCTGGGTGCAGATGCACCCAAAGCCTATGGTTCTGGTTCACAGTTTCAGGTTTGGGTGCAAGAGTGCACCAAGCATGTCTGGTTCACTACCTCTATGATTTATTACCCATCTTGGTTCAATGGTTTGCTCACAAGCAGAAGACAAGGTTCTATTATATGAATTTCACACAAAAAGTGTACATTATATAAAAGGAATAAAGTACCAAAATAATGTTTATGAATTTAGAATAATAAATTATAAGCGCACTGAATATAAATCGAGTTGTTAGATGCAGATGTATGTTATTCACCTACTATTTAAATTCCAAAACAAACAACAAAAAAGTCCAAAACACATAATCTTACTAAAGTCACAAAATAACACTCTGCTAGTGTTATTTTATGCAATGGAATTAGATGTACAACTTGTGCATTTTTACCACAGCCACATCTGATTTTAAGGTTGGTTGAGCCATAGCGTATCAAAACAGTAGTGCAAGATTTTAGATTTCATGCCTTTGACAGAGACTGAAGAGTGACAAAGGTTGTGAATGCTGACCTCCTTTTATACTATCATTATTGAGCAATCAGAAGTTAGCGCTTGCGATCATTGGGCAAGAAAGAATTACTGACCAATCAAAATCAAGTATCAAACTTTTTATATGCTGAGAGTGACATAATCGTTTAAACATGAAGACCTAAGAACACAAAACATGCTAAAGAATTGATTCTGCAGATTTCTACATGAATGATTACGAATAAAATAAACTACACAAGGCATTATACACTTAAGATGCAAGTAGTCATGCCATGTGATCAAAATGTTTTATGTTAAATATAAAACATCCATGGACAACACATTGTAATGGTAATACACAATATTTGCTCCGCATGAATGAACATTCATGTCACATCTGCCGAAATAAGTCTACATATCTGTGAATTAAAACTGGGAAATTTTAAGTGCAACAATTATGTTTAACTAATAGGGTCATTCGTAGTTACATGAAATAGTTCACGTCATGAACAAAATACATGTTACAATGGTGCATTGAACTAGAAATGCCATGCTGTAAATATGCTAAAGGCAACACTATGACCTTAACCAGTTGTACCAGCATAACACCATGACAAGACAAAAGTCATATCAGTGGTCTCCACATGGACAGAGGGATTGGCACCAAATCTTGTCATTTACTGGACTTGAGTGGAGGTGCATACTTTTCCAGGGATGTAACTGCAGAAAGGATTTGGGAGGGTGCACTCAAAGAAACATATTGTAACAGACAGAATTTTTCTAGTCTTTACAGTAAGTGATGACTGTACATCACACACTATAGTCTATGATGTATACGATTACCCCAATTACCATGCACATGACTTTATTAAGCATGCACATTTTTAAGATAGAAAGAAGAACGTTACAGCTAAGACTAATAAGGGCTGCTGGAATAAGCAGCTGATTGCACACAGTATATGTACATGTATGTGTAACCTACTGATGATTTCGAAGGATGCATGTGCAAGTTTAACATTATATTGGATACAATTGCAGAGATAGCCTTTGTAGTTCACTGCTATTGTTGGTTATAGCTCACTGAGCATGCGGAGAATAGGTCCAGTATAGTACACCCATATGGAGGGCGAAATGAGTTACCAAACTGTAGTTCAGCAATGGATTTTCAGTAAAGTATTATCCCATTGCTGTTAATTATATATCTGTTTAGATGTAAATAATTATCCTTTTAACATAGATTTCTAGTCTCAAGACAAGTCAGGGTTTTCCAACATTTTCCAAGTCCTCCAATATCCAACACTTTTCCCACAGTCTTCCAAATTTCATGGGTTTTCCATCTAAATTCCAACTACACGGTATTTAAGGCCCCGGGGAAAGATCAATTTGGTTTTCCAGCTGAATTCCAACGACACAGTATTTAAGGCCCTGGGAAATGTTCAATTCAGCAGCCAGTATGCTGGTGTACAAACAATAAAACAGTGTCTGAAGCCCAATTTCCTTGTACATCAGCATGAAACAGTCAGGTTTAAAAGTGTCAATAATGAGACAAGAGTGTCTTCTTTAATTTCAGTAACTTCTCTAATTTATTTAATTTCTCTTCTGGAATTATTTTTATCACATTAACAGTCTCACTAGTAAACCACTTTTAAGCTAATACTGTACTGTAATATCAGTATTTCAATTTCGAACTTCAATTTCCCCAATTATTCTCACATTAGTGATATCTTTACTTCTATATTTGATCTATGATCCATATTCATGTCCTTGGAGAAGATTTGCTTGCAACTCGCAGTAGTATAAAAGAGTTCACCTTGATGTTGGGATATACTGCAGTTACACAACTTCATTTGTGTGATCCCTGGTGAAATTTACTCACCACATATCAACCTTTCTTTTTCATTTGTATGTGGTTACTGAGTCCATTTGTATGTGGTTACTGAGTCCATCTGTATGTGGTTCCTGAGTCCATTTTCTCTCCACATACCAAGCTTTTGCCACTGTAATATTGTGTGTGGTCAATGAATGAGTCTATTTTCTCTTCATAAACCATGCTTTTACTGATACAAATTGTGTTATTATTGGATGAGAATAATTCTCTCCTTACATCACACCTGTTAATTTATAAAATTATATTTATGATTATTGAATGCTGTAGTTGTTTTGGGTTTATCACTATTTTTCAGTGCAAGATAGGCTATACAAGAACATAGCAGCCAGTTTAACTAGTGGAGGAAGAACCTGGGAAAACCCTGGTAAGAACCACCAACCCATGGGAAGCTACTGGCAGCCTTCTCACATACCCACAATGGCTGAGCCCAAGACTCAAACCCATGTGAACAGAGGTGAGATGGCAGTGATCAGTACCGGCTAGCACTTTTGGCAATTTGGTCACCTGAACCCCTGATCACTGAATACATATATTTATCTTCAAATATTACACTTTCTTAGACTGAAACTCTCAATCTGATGAACTTCAGTGAATTCATCAAGCGAACTTAATTTTCCTCCAGTTACCACACCAACTTTAAACAGTCATTTAGGTTGTCATTCAAGGGACACAACTCTTCTGTATTGTAAACAATCAAATGACAAGTTCTTTCCCCTGATCAACTGTCCGACCAAAATTCAAAGTTCACATCTCAACTACTGTGATATATTTATGTGAATCTAGGTGATAGCTGCTAATATGATTACTTGCTGCATATTTTAATCCTGCATCTTGAATAAATGTATACAGCATGCATACAAAAGTTATACGTTTGATCCAATTAACTGCATATTTATCTTTAACAAATAAAGTGCCAGTAGTGTCTGGGGTTGTTGTATTAAATGGAGTCAGAGAAACAAAGTACAAATGGTCAAAAACCATTACAATATTTTACTCCAAAAATTGGCTTCAACTTTAAAACCATTATTTATTTGTAACATGTTAAGAGAATATGTAAAAAGTGGTGAGAGTTATATCTCTGTACCCCCCATGCTGGCCCGAGTTTTGGTCTCCTAATGCATGCAAAGCGGCCCCAAGTCTTTTGCAACATACAGGGAAGCTGAAGCACAAATCAATGTCTTAAGGAAAAAAATGTTCACCAAATGTTCCAGCCACATAGAGCATTGGTCTGATTTGTTGTTTTATGGCACAAAAGTAGGTTATTAAGTTCCTAGGCAATTGGAGCAAAGTGCCCCAGAACACGCCATGATACATAATACAGGGCTGACCTGATTGCAAGATTTACAATATCATATGTTTAATTATTAGTCCAGCATGCCAAACACTGTACCATCATGGTTCCAGAAGTGGACTGACCTGCATCGATCACCACAAAGCTTCAGAAACAACTGAAAAGGTAACCTGTTGCAATAGGTGAAACTGATTGTAAACCTTTCATGTGTGTGTGTGTGTGTGCGGTTTAATGACCTGTAAGCACAATACTTGCTATATGATAGATTAAAATGTAAATTCTAAAAATGCAAGAAAAATTTGCATAATAAAAAAAAACACATTAGGACGATAATTCCTTCTAAAATAAACATAAGCACATAGTTCTTCAAGAGAGAGGACAAAAGGCAAAGATGTCAAAATGCTATAAAAGATATACAAAATAAACAAAACATTAAAAAAATCGATATTTTAATGGGTCCCAATTTGATACATACATGACGTTCCTCTACAAACTCCAAGATTTGCCCTGGTGGTACATCATAAAAGTATCTCACAAGGTGGAAGTCAATACCCTCAACAAGAATGTATTTCACTGTCTGTGGACACTTTTGCAGTATGCAAACTGATCTTGAGATGCACCTTCCTGGAGATATGCATGAGTTGTTGTTCTAGGTTTAAAACCATTTTTCAGGACAAGGTAAGATATACATGACAGCCATTATATCTGGCAGGGAAGGAACCTGGAAAAACCCTGGAAACTGCCACTGACCCACAGGATGCTACTGGCAAGCTCTCTCACATACCCATGCTGGCCAAGCTTGAGACTTAAACCCACATGGATAGATTTGAAATGTGAGTGATCTGTAAAGGCAAGCACCTTAGACCATTCAGCCACCTGGGGTCCATAGGTATGCACAAGTCATACTTAAGAAATTCTAATGCCAATCCAAATATAAAAGGAAAGCAAAGTTTTAAGTAAATTATGTTTCTCCAAGAAAATTTACTGAATCACATTAAGTACGGAATATTAGCCTCCTACCTTGCAAATCCAGCCCTACTAAAAGATGAAAATCTTCTTTTTCTATCTTGTATAGACAAAGGGCAATAACTCTTGACCATTATCTCCTCTTGCCACCATCAGGTGTCACTATTTTTAGCCGAGTGATATACTAACAAGAATGCTCATATGGCAGGGTGGTTGGGATGACTTTTATGTAATCTGATTGGGTAACTATTATGCCACAGCAAAGCAGGCAAAATAAACAATAGTGTACTGTGGAATTCTGGTTAATCGGGTTACTTTAATGGACATATTTAAGTACTATATTCTCGGTACACTGTTGAAAAAGGGCTGGGATAAAAAAAATCTAGTTATCCTGAATTGAATGTCCGTTTGGAAAGATTTTTACAAAGTTTGTTCTCTAAAAAAAAAGCCAAACTGTCTTCATTTAGTTTGAAACCAATAGCTATTTTTTTTAAACCAGAATTTGGCCAATTGAGAGAGAGAGAGAGAAAGAGGGAGAGAGAGAGAGATAGAGCAAGAGAGAGAGAGAGAGAGAAAGAGAAAACAGTGCTCATATTCTTACGTTGTAGGTAGATCAAATGAAAAGTTAAACCCATGCCTTCCCTCAACCAAAGTATCTCTGCCATCTGAAACCTCTGAAATAGAAAAAGATGGTTCTTGTTCTCATTATAAAAAGCTTACAAAACAAATCAGAGCTCCAAGTGAGTATAATAAAGATTCCCTCACCTGGCTTACATAAAACATGCTTTTATGTCAGCAACTGGGGGGGGGGCAAAGTTGAAGAATACTTGCATAATACCCCTTTTGTTTTGGTATGGTCCTGTCTATTATGATTCACGCATGAGAACATATCCTGTGTGAACTATTTCCCAAACTTTGTATCAGTGACTTTAGTTATTTTACTGTAATCTGATAAAAATTGCTATTAGAGATAAAGGCATAATTAACATGCAGTCTCAAGGTCATAATCAAAGTCATCTAAAATCTTGATCTAAACCGATTTACCAAGCTTTAATGAAACAGGATGAGAAATATTGTTTCCAGATCTTAGATAGGTCACATGCAGAACCAATCAGATGCAAGGTAGCTCATTAATTTTGTGTTTATCTCACTTATTATAAAACCAATCAGATGCAAGGTAGCTCATTAATTTTGAGTTTATCTCACTTATTATAGAACCTGTCTAAGAGCATAAGATTAAAGTGCACCAAAATCAAGTTGGTATGTAGTCTCCAGAGTGTTAACAGGCCCAGCCAATAATTCACCAAAATCTTAGTTGGCATGTAGTCTCCAGAATGTTAACAAGCCCAGCCAATAATTCACCAAAATCTAGTTGGTATGTAGTCTCCAGAGTGTTAACAAGCCCAGCCAATAATTCACCAAATTCTAGTTGGTATGTAGTCTCCAGAGTGTTAACAAGCCCAGCCAATAATTCACCAGAATCTAGTTGGTATGTAGTCTCCAGAGTGTTAACAAGCCCAGCCAATAATTCACCAAAATCTAGTTGGCATCTAGTCTCCAGTGTTAACAAGCCAGCCAATAATTCACCAAAATCTAGTTGGTATGTAGTCTCCAAAGTGTTAACAAGCCCAGCCAATACTTCACCAAAATATAGTTGGTATGTAGTCTCCAGAGTGTTAACAAGCCCAGCCAATAATTCACCAAAATATAGATGGTATGTAGTCTCCAGAGTGTTAACAAGCCCAGCCAATGATTCACAAGATTACCTCATTAATATGCATAGACCTTACTCTTAATCAAACTCGTCCAACATCTTGCTAATAAGTTTAATCACTATCTGATCAAACTTAGTCACTAGTTGAGAAGCTGAGTAATTATGTAGCTGCAAGGTGACATGATTAATATACATAAATTTATTTTTTACTATATTCAGACTGATATAACCAATTCACCGAGTTTGATCAAAATCCTTGCAAAAATACAATCTTCGAAATAAAAAAATAAATGTTCTGTATCAGATGCAAGATCATATAAAACTGTCTCACTCATAATAAAAATCATTCACATGTTGATAAAATTGTCTCACTCATAATAAAAATCATTCACATGTTGATATCAGCCTACCTGCCACATAAAATTGTCTCACTCATAATAAAAATCATTCACATGTTGATATCAGCCTACCTATCATATAAAATTGTCTCACTCATAATAAAAGTCATTCACATGTTGATATCAGCCTACCTACCATATAAAATTGTCTTTCTCATAATAAAAATCATTCACATGTTGATATCAGCCTACCTGCCACATAAAATTGTCTCACTCATAATAAAAATCATTCACATGTTGATATCAGCCTACCTACCACATAAAATTGTCTCACTCATAATAAAAATCATTCACATGTTGATATCAGCCTACCTGCCATGTTTGATTAAAATCAGGTCAGAAATACACTTTCCAAAGTGGAAATAAGGACAGTCAATCATATGAAAGATTACCTCATTAAATATGTGCAGAACATAATATATATCTTAAAGTCAGAGACTTATTTACCAAGTCAAATGATCAGAAATAGTTAAAGTATTGATATGTTGAATGAATAACCTCATTTACATGCATGGATATTTGCTTATAAATTGTACTCATTCACAATCATAATGATCAGCACATTTACCAAGTTTGAATGAAACCTGACCAGGAATGCAGTCTCTAGGGTAGTGGTTCTTAACCTTTTTTAGACAGTGACCCAGATTAGGTTTATGGTGTTAGCCTTGTCACCCATCAAATTCTAAACAAACAGTTGGGTAGGAAATGTCAAATTTTTAAGGCTGATCTTGGCAAAGCATTCAAAACAGCATGGCAACCCATGGGTTAAGAACCACTACTCCAGAATGATACATGTAACAAGCTCTGACAATCACATGCAAGATCACTCAATCAATATGTGTTGATCCCACGACTGAGAGAATTCATGCTTGATCTTTATCATATAATCCTACATTTATCAAATAACATTTTAAATTTTTATCAAAATCAGAAAAAAAATAGTTTCAGTGTGTCAGCAAGCTCAACCAGACAGATGCAAGATCACTTTATTAATATGCATGGATCATGCTCATGTTCGTTACTGTCCAAGATCATGATGATATAAGTCCAATTTTTATCAAGACTGGATTAGAATTTTAGCTTCCGGAGTAAACTCAGCTAATCATGTACAAGATCTCGCTCATTATCAAAACAATCAAAGACCTTGATGATATAAGCCTACATATCAAGTTTCATCAAACTCTGATCAATGGGACTGGGAGGGGCATCATACTACATATCTGCGACATGATGCCACAGTGCTAGAAATCACTATAAACTGCCATACTGCAGACATCATAGTGATATGACTGAAAAATTGTTACAGCTATGTTAAAAATCCAAATCAAAACACACATACATACACACACACACACAGATCAATAACACAGCCTCCAAAGTAGTAACCAGCTCAGCCAATCAGAAGCCATATGTGTAGACCTCACTTTTTATTTAACCCATCCAACAGCTTTATGAAATAAAGCCCATATTTAAGTCCAGTCAAAGTCAGATCATTGGATACATGTCGCTTATTTTTACATAATGGCTTTCTATTCAGAGTTCACTCTATTGCAGTGTAAAAAGGACTGTAAATCAGGGGAATAAAAAATTTCAGAAGGCTCTGTTATCCACTGGAATTTTCCAGCTAAAAACATTCAGCTGTCTGAAAAATAATCGGTAGGGATATTGTAATTCAGATATTCAATTATATCAAATTTGACATTGGAGTTCTTGCAAATTATGTAAAAATGAGTGCCCAAATATAAATATGTACTTTCCAGCTTCTATTTCATGCAGACAGCATATTTTATTGTTTTTTTAACACGGTTAATATACTTTTTAAATAAAAAAAACATTGATATCAAAAGTTGCTTGTCTGACTGGACCTTAACTTTAAGCAATTTAGTTGCTTAGATTCAAGTTTTTGTTGTCCTGGGCTACTGGGCAATACATTTTTCTACACACACTCCTAAAATATACACAATCTTTTATTGTTCTGGTGTTTCCTCTTCAGGCAGAGTAGATTTGAGACTTGGCACAAAAATCAAGTAAACTGTTGTAAAGTGGCAATTGAAGATAGAAAATGCATACTTGAACCTACAGTTTAGTGTTTGATCAAACCCTATGTCAATAGCAGGTGTACCTGAAAACCAAACTTGCTTCCAGGTGTACTACTGTCATGTATTCTTTATGCAGAAACAGGGTATATGTTGTATAATCTGGGCTTATTTCCTATTCAAATTTTCAAAAATGTAACGGATTGTACATCTAGTAAAAGGTTAATTCAATGCCTGGAGCATACAATCTTAAAATAATTGCTGTGATCTGATTATACACGTTTACTTTTGAAACTAATCAAGTCGGAAATCACAAGGTACTTCTATGTGAATCAGTCATTTTACATGTTTTGGGGCCAAGCCTTCCAACACATTCCACATCTGAACTAAAATACTGAAATACTGGAGCAGATTAAACATTATAAATCAACAGTGTTAGAATAGCAATAACAGTTTAAAATGAAGAACAAAGACATCCTGCAATCTTTGAATTTTTTGGGAGCCTATCAAAATGAGACTTTGGCAGATTACACCAAATGTCAAAATAATACCCGACATGTTTTAAAATCTGCATGTCAAAGATGGGGTCAAGATGAAAAAAGAAACATATTTACATAATACAATCAATCTACTAGTAATTTGCCAACTACTATCTACCAGTAATTTGCCAACTACTATCTACCAGTAATTTGCCAACTACTATCTACTAGTAATTTGCCAACTACTATCTACTAGTAATTTGCCAACTACTATCTGCAACTGTTGCTTGAAACTTAAATCTTATCAAAAGTCATACATAGTCAGAATTCTCAACTTTTGATACTGTCTTGTTTGCAGAGTTTAAGAGTTACATTAATGTCAGTAAAATTTGCTTTATTTCTTAAACACAGGAGCATGAGCTGGTTTTGTGGAGACTTTCTTTGCATATAAGTACATGTGTAACTACAGATACCAATACAACAATATAATAGGAAATACTGTTCAATATGTCTGATTATAATAAACACTAAAGTTTGCTACAATCCATTAGCTATGCCTTACTCTTCATTATATCTCTTGTACATCAGGCCACAAGTCCATAGTAATTAGTATTTATTTTAACATGTCTTAAATAAACTAAATTATATTAAGATCTACATATATTAGTAATACTTACACACTCATATCTTTTCTTAAATACAGTGGAACCTGTCTTGAAAGACCACCCCTTCTGCCAAAACATAATGGTCTCTCATGACAGGTGGTCTCTCATAACAGGTTATAACACTATATAATCTCTAAATCTGTACATGGAGAACCTGGTCTCTCAAGACAGGCGGTCTCTCATAGCAGTGGTCTCTCAAGACAGGTTTTACTGTACTGTAAAATTTTCCACAGATTGTACATGCAATCAAAGTGTAGAACTGTACCCAAGTACTGGAAGCCTTTCTTAAACTGTTCACTGCTCATGGTTTTGGTAGATGAAGACTTCCATGTGATGTTGACCCCAACTAATAAAGTATTGAATAAGGTCTGAATACATACTGTAAATACTCTGACGAAGTTCTACGTAGAAATTTATGTACACGAACTGCCTTGTCAAAATCAATCCTTTAATTCACTGTAAGCAATTTTATTTCTGTATACGATGATTTTGATGAACAATCAACAAGTCCATTGAAAATAACAAGTTCTGCCAATGGTCTAAATTTAATGTAAGTCCAATTCCAGTGAGATTGGTCAGAGACTAGTGAATGTATTTATCAGTAAAGTTACTAATCTCATATCTGCACCAGCTCTATGAGAGGAAGAACTACTTGTTGATTATTTTCTGGATGTGAACAAAGTGCCCAGAATTGTAATCTAAGTTAACCCACCCTGGGTTTAAGCATTTAAGACTAGGACCTAAAATAATCTGAACAGGACAGATCTTTATATATATATAAGCAATGGTTATTCCAGTTGACCAAATAGTATTAAAGTGTGATTCATTTATAAGGTGACTCAGGAAGCAATAAGCTATCAGCAAAGCCCATCAAAAATAAATCACAGAACTCCTGGTTTTCAAAGTTTTGTTTTGCAAAACATGGCAGCAATGGGGCGCATTTAATTCTTTGCACAGCTTATCATTGTACCATTCTGATGTTGTTGTCATGGGGTTTAATGCCATTTTTCTGCACATGATAGGCTATGCATGGCAGCCAGTGTTAAGGGTGGAGGAAGAACCCGGGAAAACCCCAGGAAGAACCACTGACCCACGAGATGCTACTGGCAAGCTTTCTCACATACCCACATTAGCTGAAGTACCATTCTGAAGTGTACAACATCTGTCGAAAAAGGATCACCATCCGTAACCTAATTGATACTTTGAACTGAATATTCTGATTTGTTCTCTTTATTTGTCATCTTAATCTTGTTAAACTTTTCTGACTCGTGCATTTTAGGATTTTAGCCATGAAATAGATTGATTGAAAGACAGTAATAAATACATTCTGGTGTTTGCACAGTTGATTTTATTGATGAAGCATTAACACCCTTACTGGACAGAGGTGTTATTACTGCTGTATTACCTCTAAACCCCACCACCCATTAAACCTGAAAATATTATATCTCCTCCTGCCCCCAATGAAATGTCTGTCATCTGTCCCAAATGTGATGTATATTTTTTTCTATAGAGACACGCATATCTCGTTGACAGAATGCATCAGATATAGTTTTGCCAATGCCAATATTATAGTTGTCAAGCACAACTCAGTTCTGACCCGATTCGCACAAAGAATAAAGGCTCTAGTGAGTGCAAAGATGAACACTAATGACACCTGCATTACCTTCAAACTACGCCTCAATGGTTTCAGAACCATTACCTTTTCAAATCAACTATGACAACATAGACACATGCTAATGGCGAAAATTAAATTAATCCACAAAAAAAAATTTCAGCACTATATTTTCATCCATTCAGTCTTCAACACATGAGAGTATTACAATAAAAAATGAATAATACCAGTCACATACAAACAATGTATAATCAGAAGTCCTTTTTTCCAAAGATGATCAGAAAGCAATACATTCTTCAGTACAGGCAGAATGTACAATCTGCAGTATACAAAAATGTAGGTCAAATGCAGGTTGAATGCATATTATCCCAAAGAAAGCAATGTCATCCAGTTGAGAATAAGCTATCTTTTCATATAAACCTATAAATAACTGAAAATTCAAACCTGAATAAAAAATAAAGACTGTTTTCCTTATGCATGAATCTACTTACAAGCAAAGAGTTGGAAGACTATCAAATATCATCCCAAACATACATACACATATGCACACACTCACATAATCCCAACCACAGACATTAAAAATATAAAAAAATAGACCCATTTCTGTCGTTTAAATTCACTAGAATGTAACCTTAATCAGACGCAGTCTTTGCTGTTCTCAATAATTTTGTTGGGGATGGTAGAGTAGGTGATGCAGATGTCATCTGCATTCATCTTTGCACTCATCAGGGCCTGAATGGACCTGTTGTTCAACTTCCCCGACAAAACTGATGAATTTATCTAGATACACAAAATGATCTTTCTACATATGCACTGCTGCTTTGTGTCCATCCAAGTTAACTTATCACAATTTGCTTTTCCTGATGGTAGATGACAAACTTTCTTCATGGCATGATGATACACCTGGATCAAACTGTGAGTCTTTTCACCTCCATCATCATTAGATTCATTAATCAGGACTAAGATTATTATTTTGACCAAACTCGATTACTTGATTCTCCAACACTGGTGCAGTTCATTATTCATATTTGGTGCTCTTATCCTTTTGCAACTTGATTTCTTAGCGAAATCGCTTTATGGGAACATTTCTTTAAACAAGTCTGACAAATGATCTGCAATTGAAAACAGAAGATTATGCTGTACAACAAAATTTCAGAAAAGTATTTTAGCTCTAGTGACATCATCTTTTGATGATTGTTTTACTATGTTAGTTAATTTTGGGTACCTCATGTTTAAAATCTGCAAATATACATTGTTATTAGTTAGATTCACACGCTCTGCATTTGGAAACCGTCCTGATGTTGTATAGTGTTGTTAAATTGACAGAAGTCATGCATTCCAGAATGACTAATATCAATATGGTGTTTGCAGCATGTGCAAATAATAAAATGACCCACCTGCTGCTGCACTTCCAAACGTTTTGCTCCCTCAACCAGGAGTTCTGAAATTTGGTTTTACTGGGATAAACTTCAAACACAGATGGCTTATCCTTCCCTGCATCACAGTTGCATTTTGACATTTTGCTCTCAAAAACAAATTTCACATGTACACTATTCCTCATACTGCGCATTTTATATAAAGAGTCAAATCCAACATCAAAGAATTGTTGCTGCTAATCACAAACTTGCCAAAAGTCTTTAAGAAAGCTGGTTTAATAATTTTCCTTCAAGGCAATGATGTGATTTGTCTTCATTACCTATGCAAATGTCAACTAATGGGATCTCCCACAGTACTGTTCAATGGACTTAACATTACATCAACCCAGCTATTGTCAGCAAATTAATTAATGTGAAATGGTAGTTCTTTTGTCTCTGACCAACCTACTTTTAAATTACCTCTATGACAACTTTATGAATAGGTAATATCGTAGCTATACAAATTATATTTTCCAAAATATGACTTGGTTGTGGGGCTTTGGAAATCAAATATGCTTTTTGTGAAACATGTCATGCTGTGGCAGGTATGTGGATATTTCTTGTCATGGCCCAATTTTAGGACACTGCAACTTCTCTCCCCTACCATAATAAGCATTAGTTGTGGGAAACTAGGAACAACTGAGTGAATTGAGGTCAACATTTAGAATGTTTAAAGCAGTCACTTAAAATTGATGTTTTATTACACAACTGAGGCAAGTAATAGAAAAAGAAATATGCATGTTCCTACAAGACCTAGGGTAGAGGGCACTCATCGGTGAGGAGATTTTTAATTGCTATCCCATCCGAGAGAAAGAAAATGGAAACAATATCCATAATTTTGCTTATAAAATATAACCCCGTTTCAAAGAGACCTTCAACTCCTAGGCCCGACTTTCCGCATACTCCTACTACCACTTGTGTAGTAAGTGCCCCCACCCCCCTTTTTATAGGTGCCATAACTGTACCTCCCCCAAGTAGCACTTGTCTTTTGAAGAAATATTCCACCTCCGAGTTGTAATGTTCTGTGTAGGAACCGAGGCGGCTGCCTGTACTCCGGGACTCGCTCCAGTGAACTTTGGCGACCCCCCGCATAAAGATTCTCAGCGAGCGCATCTTCATATCCCCCTTTAACTCTACAATGACTTGACCAACAACCTTTTCCCCTGGGTGAAAAACGGTTTTGTTTTCACTCAGGATTATTTCAAAACACTTCAATTTGCCCATTTTGTTCATGTCTAGTGTTTAAGGTTGTTTTCTCTCGCAGATAAAACGAAAATTGGTGTGTGTATATCACGAAATCGTGGACATTAGGCCTTAGAATCGATCTGAATTTCTTTTTCCCTCCATCTGTCAATCCGCCCGGAACTCAATTCTGATCACCAGGAGCATGTAGACCAACAAGTAGGTCTCCGCTATGAACAATAAAATCTGAGCTTGGAGATTTCATATGTTAGTGTCTCAAAATTTTGTGTCTAGTGTTTAGCATTTATGATATATGATTGTGATTCGAAAATTATATTTACTAGATAAAAATGTAGTATTATCTATATGCACCAATGAAATAAGAGATTGCATTCGATGCTTTCATGCTATCGCACTTGATCGGAACAACGCTCGCCCATTCGTTCAGAACGTGAAATAACCTCGAGTAGGAATACACATGAATGATGTGTTTGGTGATTCGCCCATGATGGAATACAGCACATATATTACGATATCAAAGACCGATGATGCTCCGATTGTAACTTTATCTTCTTTAGTCTCAATTTGTGTTCCATGTGAACGAAAGTAGTTCCAAATATAGCGCCTCGAATTGCATGGGAGATTTCTCACTTGACAGAAGAGGCAGAGAACTTTCCAGTTGCTATGGCATTGTTTGGTGGAAAGGGAAACGGTCGAAGACTAATACTGGATTTAGGCCAAACTTCACGAGTTCAGGTGTTGTTGTTTTTCGTTTGTTTGTTGTATTTTTTTAAATATTTTTTTTTGTTGTTCTTTTGAGTTTTTTATTTTGTTTGTTAAACTAATCTCTTCTCTTTAGGCATTATGGGATTGCGAATAACAAGCAAGATTCACTAACCTCCGAAATTGAAGAACTTGCAAAACTACGCACCTCCGAAAGTGAAGATTTGACAGCAGAAGTGCTCCAATAAGCATCAGCAATTATACACTTTGCAAAAGCACATATTATCAAACCTTTTCTGAAAGATTGTGCTTATTTTAAAATTACTTCCAAGAGATATATTAGACTGACTTCAGTAAGTCATAAAAATTAACAAATGGGGCCACATGTTTGAAACTAATTTGTTGCTTTTAACACACTGACGTGACCTCAGAGTTGGTAAGCGTAGGGATCGTATTTAAAATTGGATAGTAAATCGTTAGATATCAGAGTCGCTTAGTTAGCGGCTATGACGCAGAGTGTGATTTAGGCGTGTGAGCGAGTCATCTAAAAATTCTCAGCAAAAGAAACAGTTATAGTAGATAAAGGATTAGAGGCCACGGGGAGGGGGAACAACAACCACAGACTCTTAGATAAAGGATTAGAGGCCACGGGGAGGGGAACAACAACCACAGACTCTTTGGTTCCTGTACGCGTTGTTTACTCATTTATCTCAAGGGAAAGGAGGCTGTGGTTGTTTCATAATTCTACACATTGTGAAAATACAGAACTTGAATCTGAAATTGTTTCAGAAAAAAATATCGCTCATTTAAAACCATTATCACGTAATTACTTAACCTAAACGCAACCAGAGTTAAGTCTCTGATGTCAAAGACATTTTCGCTCTGCAAAACCTTGCAGGATACAATTAATATATTGCTCAAGGTCAAAGTATTTGTTCGACCTAAAAATTGTGGCTCTGATCGTGATTAAGAATTAAATAAAAGTGTATCAGGTTCACATAATTTTATGTAAGGATGCCAGGTGTTACAGCACTAATTGCACATACACAAATATAACTAAAAGCACAGTAGGATTAATATCTCGTTAGCCTAATCCGACGAAACGGTTATTCTCTTTGTTTGAATTACGCATGCATTACAGGTGTGAGGTAAAAGTATGTCTGTGACTGTTTAAAAAAATTAAAATCAGTGTTTGTTTTTCTTATCAAACAACTACTTTTTAAAGTTCATCTTCTACACGTTTTTAGAATGTGCTACGAACAATTTTCAGTTTCACTTGGTGTGAATTTGAATTACTAAAACATATTTACAAAAGGAAAGCTAAAAATCTCTGGATGCTTAGTGTAAATGCTTTTTTATTTGAACTTTTTTCTCTCACTTTTTCAGCATGAAGGTGTTGTGTACAAATTCATTTCGTTTCACGCATATAAGCAATTAACTGTCATAACTTATGATGGACTTGTGTATCACCTGTTAGAGTGAAAGAAATAAACTGGTCTGTTTGGAGTAGCTAGCCAACGATAGTAGTGGTCAGCGGGTTAATAAACAAACATATTTGGCGGGGTGGGTGGGTGGGCTACGTCTTATATTGTGTGGTTGGAATACAACAAAATCCAAACAAAACGGGCATTATATTCGAAATATTCATGGCCTTTCAAATGCTGTAACTTGTGCATGAATTAAAGTAAACAAAAATATGCAAGAAAATGTTCTGTGAAGGAGAACTACTTTAAGGCTATATAAAGTACAATTTAAGGTGCAATATAAAGTGCTGTTTAAAGTGCAGCACTGAATATAATTTAAGGTTTAATATAAATTATAATTTAAGGTGTAATATAAAGTGTAATTGAAGGTGTAATATTCGTATATGAAGAGTCATGTACTAATTGTAACTATTTTCAAGTGGTTCTCTTTTTTTTTCTCTTTTTGTTTTAGTTGGAAAGGTTTTTGGCGTGGGCTTCCTGTGGTTAGTGGTTAGAGCGTCCGCCTCGGATCCGAGAAGTAGTGGGTTCGATCCCCAGCCGAGTCATACCAAAGACTTATGAAAAAATGGTACTAACAGCTACCTCGCTTGGCGTTCAGCATTAAGAGGTTAGTGTTAGGACTGGTCGGCCTGGTGTCAGGATAATGTGACTGGGTGGGACATCATGCTTCATGTCGGCGGCATGATGCCCCAGTGCTAAACATCACTATAAACTACCACGCTGCAGACATCGTAGTGATATGACTGAAAAATTGTTAAAGCTACGTTAAAAATCCAAATCACATCGTATCACAATAAAGTGTGTTGTGAAATATACAATTATCGATTTTTACCTTGTAAATCTCAGCGAATTATCAATAGCGCATAGATATATTTAGCACAGTCGGTAACGTGACCTGATGTGGGAAACATTATAGGATTAAATGATCATGGTTGGGTATTTATCGATATGCAAATTTTACCTAATCACTCACAAAGTAAATAAAGTCCGAAAATCCTTATAATTCCAATTTCGTTCTTTCTTTCGTCAAATCCACTTATTCCATCAACAATGCATTCCAATTTAAGCAGCGCGTACTTTCCTTTCATTCGCCGCTTTACATCGACCCATAATACATAACCTGTACAGAATCATGCGTTTGTCACATTTACGTTTATTCAGAAACTTCATACTTTACATATTAGGCAATGGCCACCGGTGATTTCAACACATTTAATTTATTTACATTCTTGTTCAATTTTAGTCAGCCCCATCTGCTACGTCAGATGACCATGACCTTACATAATACTAGCTGATACGGAAAGAACAAGTGTGCTAGATTAAATTTCCAATCAAACCTTAAGTCATAATGGATTTTATCAACGAACAACATGGAAATATGAACAAGATGTTCCTATCCCTTACTAACATAAAGGTAACAATTAAAAAATTGTGTACAGGAATAGCATTGTATATCATTCTCAATAGTGTTAATACTTACGAAGACCCGTTCAGTGATCTGATGTCAAATGAGATGTAACTACTGTCAGTCACGTTTATTCGGCAACTTCATACTTTACATCTTAGGCAGTGGCCTCCCGTGGTGTCAGCACATTTCTTTTCATAAAAAGGACGTTCTTTTTTTTTAATTTTAATATGTCCTATACAGGAATAACATTTTATATCTTTTTCATCAGCGTTAATACAAGACCCTTTCATTTATCTAATGTGAAATTAAATGTGCAGTTGTTAAATGTAGAGTTGTTCGCAAAACCGGCCATATGTTTTGTTTGGTTACATAGTGGAGTGCTGGAAGGAATTAATGACTACATATCCAAAATAACTCAGATTAGCAAGACAATTACCTTTATGGATTATTATATACATTTTTCATTGGTGTTAAGTCACATTGGTGAAGATGGCAGTTTTACCATTTAAAAACTTTATTCATTCTTTGAATAATGGTCTCATAAATATTTGTTTTTATTTTTGGGTAAGTGGTAATATTCACCATACCACCAACACCCACACACGTTTTTTATAAATAAGCAAACAAATTTAATATTTAAAAAAATTACCATTGAAAACGCCAATGCCCCATTTTGTGTTTCGTTTAGTAGCCTCTGAGTATTGATATATTTCAATAGCTTTTAAGTCCTCCTCAGATAATTTCTCGAATCTTGGTTTATATCCCTCATCGGCTTCAAAATTTACTGGCCCAGTTCCCACGCTATTATTATTGTTGTTGTGTATGGCTAAGGTGACTGAGGCCATTGGGTGCTGTGTGAGGGAATGTATCAATTTCGTAATCGGCCATTTTGCGCGACTATGTAGCAGACGAATACCAAATTGTAAACTATGCATTTCAATCAAAGAATATTTGAAAAAGTATAAAAAGAGTATAATGTATACTTATTTGCTGATTAAAAAATCTAAAAGATGAAACAGTCGTTTCACAATGATGTATCTGCAATGTTTATTTATATTGCAAACAGTACAAAAACCGAAAGTAGTCCCAGAATTTATCGATGTGTAAGAATTTCCAGATCAGTATCACGTGACCGTTTACAGCCAATCGTATTGCATGAAACTCATTTCATTTATAAAAATTGGAATTATTGCATGTTATTAATAGCGGTAAAGTATTTTTAGCGGCTTGACACGTGACGTAGATATGGCTAAACTGTGAGTAGAACTGAGATCGCGGCAATTTCGGCAATTCATTGTAATTGGAAGAAAATACAATGCGTTACTTTAATACAGTAAAACCTTGTATATCGGCTGACTTAATGATCTGTAATTAATACGTAATAATAATAATAATAACAATGGGGTATTCTGCGCTTACTATGGAATGTCATACAGCTAAATTAGCTCGACAACGACTAGATGTAATTGATAAGTGTCTTCCAGTCCGTGTTTCTGGAAAACAGCAGCTACAACTACGCCAGGAAGCTCATGAGGAATTTACTAAGAGCACAGAACGGTTATTTAAACCAATTGTTGAACCATTAAAAACATTGATACAGCGACTGAGGTAACACAGAAACTCTTGAGACATTACCTGCTCGTATTCCTGGCCATCTTCAACCCCCCATCACCACCAGTTCAGCCACCACCCGAAGTTCAACTACTACCACAATTACCACGAAGAGGTAGAACCAACATAATGGATAAATTTACTGTGGAAGGTATTTCCGCTTTCAAAATCCAGACCAAGTATTTGAAATTGCTGTATTTGGATATGGTGGAAGAGATAGACACGTAAAACCTGAAAATGTTTACCATCTAAAATCCGCCGATTGGGTCAAAGATGTATTTCGGATTGCTACTAATACTCAGCAAGTCAGAAGAGACGACAATGATTTTGAAATCTTTAAACGAGCAGTAGATGAATATGTTGCAAGAGTAGAATTGGAAAAGGAACCAAACCAAGAACAATTGATGCGTAAACTTAAAAAAGTAGGAGAAGAAACTAGAAAATCGGTGTAAAAACTAAATCTGAAGAAAAAAAAACTCAGGAAAAACCAAGTAAAATACCCATCAGGCAGCTTTCTTCAGAGTCACAACCAGATCCACATGATGAACCACCTGAAGGAGTAACAGGACGTGGCATTGCCTCTAGCAATCGACTTCATAGGAAACAAGGTGGTAACATGATCGATGAATCGCCAGTGATTCAGGATTACCTTTGCCCAAATAACATCCTCGTTGATGTTGATAGACTAAAAATTATGATTGGTGGAAGACGAACCGGCAACAATTCCCACGAAATCAGCAATGAGGTAGCTGATGTTTGTCATCGTTTATTAACTGGTGGTGTCGTGGACAGTTGCGTTTATCGAGCGCTAATCGATGAAATTACCGACAATTACTACAGTGAGTGATCAGTTAGATCGGCGATAACAAAATAGCATGATTATACACGATGCCCACGATGCCCAACGTGAATTTAAAAGCGCAAGGACGATAAATTCACGATTACCGGTTTATAAAGTGATCTACAGAGATGGTTTTGGGCGATAGTATTCAAGTTTTATTTAGAAGGATAGCCCCAAAAGTTATCCGATTGCAAAACAATTAGGTGTGAAGGCCATCAATGTCGTTCGTGATACGGGTATTGTCGCTGTTGGTGACGTTGCTGGTAAAGCATTCTCGGTGATCAAACACCGACTCGCACGATTAGCACGACGAAAACCATAGCAGAATGAGAAGCATTCTAGCGCAATCATTCCAGTAAAACTACACAGTACCGAAGTGATGCCACCAAGTGACAGAAAAATAATAAATCAAGCTGCAAATGAGCGGTTGAAAGAATTAGCTGGAGTGTCATCACCGACAAAACAACAAGCAGCTGCCGAGAGAGCAAAACATATAACAGCAAGTCTGATGGTAGGAAGTGGTCTGGCTCGACAGTCGTTTTAGACAACATAAATATAAATGAAAGTGTTCAAGCGTATATCTGATCCATCATTTGACATGGACGCACTGGTCCTCCAGATGAATCAGTGCGTGATCATCAGTATTATTCTTATGGTGCAGGTGAACATGACGCACGTGGAAGAATCGAGCTACAAGTGCAAGATAAACGCAGATATTTCATGCCTACCGAGGAATTCAGTTCGAAGGTCACCTTTTAAAAGCAGATAATATAACATACGGAATTTTAGATTGAGTTGGTTTTGTTAACAATGGTGTTATAGCGTTATTTAACGGTGTCACATACGTCATTGAAGAAAAAATATTGAATCATGTCTCGAAAACGTTGACGTTGCCTTGACGATGCTTGGCCTCACAAGGTATTCCGTTGATTATTCAAGGTCCGCTGGTCCGTCAGTGATGTTTGCCAAAGAAACCACTGATCACCCCGAGAACTATGATATCACAATGAACGCCGCTGGAGATGCAGTTGCATCAATGAATGAAAATTTCAACTTAGGATTCTCATCACGTCATCAATGTAAAAACGCCGATGGAAATTTTCTTGTGTAATTCCGGTGTCACATATCTTTGGATTTTGCAGTAATGATAGAAAAGTTATCTTTGGTGCCACACACATTAATAGTACTGGCTCGAAAAGCCACGGACGACGATGTAATATGACGACTCAATACAGTTGATGCTGGTATAATGAGACTGACAGAACCTTCATGTGGATGCCAACGATGACGCCATCACTCGTTAATGAACAACAGCTGATCTATTTCATGGACAACGGCGATAAGTCAACGCTGTCATGGTTGACTATGATCACAGAGTTCAGAGTAACGTTGTTGGGTTATTTACATGGCATATAGTATCACAGCAGGGAGTGTCGGAGCCACGACATATATTTATAGGTTTCAGGAAAACGCCAGAGTAGACTCACAAGAGCGAAACCCAATAGTGTTTGACACTATCGGAGTTAGTGAAATTTCTCGGAGAATAAATGGACATCAAGAACTATCCGAATAAGTGTTATTGAATTTTGAAAACAATCATGCTGCACATGCGTATCATCAGTTGATGTCATTTATTGGGAGTGATCAAAATGCTGATTCTGGTTTGCAGATATCTCTGGGCGATTTCTCAATGTTGTATCCAATTATTTATTTCACACTGGAACATTTGCATTTATTTAGACAATCTGTCGTTCACAAACACTTCTGAGCTCATATAGCACGATTATCAGCTGGTGGTTACAGAAGCAAACGCTGTTATATTGTCAGACAAAATAATGTTGCTTGAAGGTGTTGGAAGACGAACGAGAGTGATTGATGCGCCCGTTGAAAACATAAAAATGCTTTCCGAACATGTAATTGTTTTCCAAACATATAATCGGATCGTAAGCGATCTGTAATTAGATCATTCATGATGTTATAATGTCATATCACGTCAATGTTACTCTGATACCTACTCAGATTAAAAAATTGCAATCCGCATCGATGAAGGATTCTGGGAGCAGACATAACCCTGAAATCAGCGGCGGTGCGAGGTTCAAAAATGAATTATCGTGGACTGAACGTCAGCTCAAGCACTACAATGACGCCAATAAATCAAAATCAGGTGTTGGACTTGATCTTTCTTCGAATGCGATCAGCGACACAGCAAAGACCGGTGAAATATTACCGTTTCTATCGGAGTTACCAGCACTAATTTCATCAGCGGATCCATCTGTTTAAAACCAGTTGCACTTAGTGCTTTTGGAACAGCTACCGGTATGGCACTGAAAAATGCAACAAGACACGGCATAAATACTTCCCTCCAAAAAGGATGGGGTCTAAGATTACCAGGAACTCGGTATGACCAAGTTCTAAGACTGCCGGATTAAAGCTTCCCATGTGCAGTTTTGATTTACTTGATGATGCTCGGCGATTAAACATAAAAATCATCAGAGTTGTTTTCATGCTTGATCAGTTACCAGAAAAACCAAACATGTTGAAACCGGTGTCATTAATCTCGATGGACGTTCTGGTCCAGGTACTCATTGGGCTACAAACGCGGTTCATCCATGTGGAGTTGTTTATTTTGATTCATATGGATTAGCACCACCGAGAGAATTTTTACATATATCAGCAGAGTACAAAGCACTCCAATCTGGTATTCAACATTACCAACACAGACAATAACGGATCCACCACTATGCGGTCCAGAAGTATTTGCTGTACGAATTGAGGTGGCAAGGTCATCTGAGCCGCCTTATAAGGTCGTCCATGAGTATACCACCAGACGACCTAGCCGTCCAACGTCGTTTAAAACAGGTTAATAGTTTGCAATGGTAGGTATTTACGGACGATCTACCTAAGGCAAGCCCCAGGATGATATTGATTTATCCAAATATGCAACACGAGATGAAGTTGCTGATCTTTTGCGTCTCACCGATGTTGACACAAATGAAGTTTTTTTGGGGGATCAGAAAGACGGCTAAAGAGGTGCACAATATCTCGTTGATAGATAATTATTCTGCGAGTTCCAGGCACGACCGAAGATAACTTAGTGATAATTTTACTAAAACCGGTAAGATTAAAGATTTGAGATATATCATATGGCGATCTCAACATGAGCAGAAATACATTTACCATTGTGACAGAACCAAAATCAGACGATGACTTGGCAACAAAATGATACATGGACAACAACACTACCACTATCAGAACTGAGATTAGTAAATGTGCTGATAAAGCCGGTGATTCAATGACTGGCGATCTAAATATGAGCGGAAATAGCATCGCTAATTTGTGAGACCTAACATCAAAATATACGTGGACAACAACAACATCCCGATGATGACCTTGTTAATGACAATGATGTATTGACCACATTCAGATCTGAATATAATAATCATGTAACCGCGTTTACAAGTTTTCGTAGAAATATAACTAGAATCATAGATAGTTTCTTTGGAAATCCAAGGGTGGACAGTAAGCTCACTAAAATTTGCACACATCTTGTTGATCTAGTCAGCGTTAAAACAACAATCGAAATTATTAACAATGAGCTCAATAGCATCAACTCAGGAATCAATTCAATAAACACTGAACTCGATAAAATCAAAAAGATTGCCGATGGTGTAATTCACACCACTCCGCTCATCAACATGGTATGCACATTGGCGACTGGATCAGCAACATGGTCACCGCAAAACAACTCCATCAAACATACCGCTCAGGTTACCAGGACGTATAGGTTCTCAGTGTTTAGCACCGTAAAACCTGAGGTATATTCAACATATCTACGGAGTCATCCCACCGACAGATTTTTTTCCGAAACCGTGTCGGTCGTGTTAGATGAAAATACTGAGGAAACATTCATACTGGAACCAACAAACCAAATAATTGACATCAGAGATTATTTTAATCATTATTTTTATAATAACGTTGGGTGGCTTTTTCATGAACAAATATTTAAATCAAGTATTTATCCTGCACGATAGTCGTACCCTGGCAGATCTGCCAGATCCCAGTCTTGAAAATAGAAACCCTATGTTTGAGTTGAAACAATTTAGAGATTACGTATATGTTCAGAAGATTTATTTCGAAAAGAATCAATTTTCAAGCATTAAATAAACAACGAAAATGAGTCTTATATTAATACATGAATTATAGGCAGTAAAATATGAATTAGAATTATTTATTAAAAAGACTCTACTAGAATCAGTTACTAACAAATAGGTAAATGAGAAAATAAAAAGAGAACCATACAAAACTCATTTTCTTGATTTTTTAAGATCACAGAAGACCATATGCCCATATTCAGAATACAACGGGTTGACATCGAAAAATTACAATTGAAAATCAATGACTTAATTGTCGAACATTCTCAAATGATTTACGATACGTGGAAAAGACTGTGGTCTTGCCGGTAATTCTTCGACATAATAACGATCCGGTTGGTGGTGGTCGTCATGTATCGCCGGGTATTGTCAAAATCACGTCGACGATTTCTGTAAATCTAGTGTGTGACGCAGTCGACGGAAGCTATACCCCTTCTAGGCAAGAATTAAAAGGGCAGGCTCAGCAGGGAAGGATATGATCTTTACTGCTTTTCTCCATATGTCCGGCCGGGTCATTTGATTGTGTTGGTGCCCACTAATCCTGTTTATTTACGATGTCATAATCCATTGCTGTCACGAATACGTTTTCATCTAACCGACTAAGACGGTAATGTATTGGACACACGTGGTGAACAAATGACCATTTGTTTGTATGTGCATGACCGACCCTGAACTGCCTCTCTCGGCCAATGACAACACATTTTATAAAAGAAATAACATTTTTGTTGCCCTTAATTGTTTTTAAATTTTGTTGTGGGTCCTTTGGGCTATTTCTCCTTGAGGAATACTTGGCATTCTGCGTGAATCTGACACAAGGTTTTATTTGTCTTTCATCGCACTTTATTATTATATCCCTTGTTGTCAATGTACTAAGTCATCTATTCACCATTTACAAGAAAACGTAATTTACGAAGTTGCACGTTAATCGTCTCTCCCTGCACATCCAATTCACATTAAGTGCTCTTTATATTATTGCTCACAAAAGTCCTATCGCAAGACAAAAATATAGAATGTTTCGAAAAATAGAGAATAAAACGAATAAATTCAATAGTCTTGAATGTACTGATGTACCACAATGATGCAATCCAGAATGTATTTGAATGAGTTTTTGATAATTTCAAAATAATGTGTTAGTCCAGACGTTAATGCGCACTCCATAATTCGAATGAATAATTTACATAAATAGTTCCTCTCAAATTATATCTGAACACAAATGCACATGATTCCACGAACTGATCTTAAAACAGAAATTAATAATTTGTTTATCAAACCCCTTTTTGTTCATTTGACCTACGACGCAATACTTTTTTCTTCAAAACTAATGGAAAATTCCACTAACTCGTAAATAAGGTTAGGCCTTAAATTTAAATTTTAGTAAATGTATTACAATCATTTCAAGATTCAGGTATGCAAAACTCTATCCACGACCATTAATCACCGACAAACGTCAAATATAGAATGTAAATTTGATATGCAGAACATTATCAAGCTTCGCGAAATAAACCACCGTGTCAGGAGGAAACCTATGTCAACCTACCAATAAATATCCCCTACCAACAAAGTTTCACAACGGCAGCTGAATTCATAGTCAACCCGAGTAAAATATTCTAGTTTAGTTCAGTGTTGGCCTTTAACATCGTCACAATAATGCTGACACATGTATTTACAAACTGTTAATACCTACTTGAAGATAATATAGCTTTATCGATTACAATGGTTAGCATACCAGAAGAGTTTCACAACATATATTTTGATACTCGAGTAATCTATTAAGAACATAGTGAAACATGGTATTTACTTTCATGGCAGTACAATATTGACTAATAGAATTGTTAAATAGTCCGGAGATTTTTTTGACGCTGTGGGACAAGATGAGCTATTTTATCGAGTTCTCGAAAGGAGTGCCCCCCAAAAAAGGCCGTCAATAATTCCTTTATTGAATCAATTGAAAAATAGGTAATTGGTACGAAATTAGTACTTGTGCCACTAACTGCGAGAAAAAGACTAAAGTCTGTATTTTTATATATTTAGTTATATAGAAAAAGAAACAGCATTCTTCCTGATGATGTCAAAATCTATGTAAACAAATGGTAAAAAAAGATCACAGAATGGTCTACTTATTTTCTCTTGGCATACACAAGGTTAATAGTTTCAAATAAATCGATATAAAGCATGTTCTAAACAAGACTAGCCCGCTTATACACGGATTAAAGATATATAGACTCGATGGAGGTTTTCTGGACTACAGTAGTGTTTTACACCCGACATGACATATGAGAGACTATTCGAAAAGGAGAAAAAGGATTTATGAGAATAACACTACAGTTTCAGACACGTATATTTGGTAAGTTATTTGAAGATTTAAGGCATTGAGTAGCTATGGTTAAGACGTTTAAAAAAAAATCGTTTCCCATGATGAACCGAAATTAAATTATTGGTTATGTGAATTGTATCTAAATTGATATCCCAATTTTTATATAGAGTTTTTAAGTTACCACAGCTCTTTATAAAATGAATGAAAATAATTTTGTTTAGTTAAGAATATTTATCTTTACTCAGAATAAAGAATTACAAATTATACCTTGTGGAAATTAAGTGTTGTCTCTCAACAGAAAATTTTTAACCTGATGGATTTGCCAAAAAAATGTACTTCTGCCATACGCCAGCACTGAATTCAAGGGCTTTATGCTCGGATCATTTTAGACACACTGTGGATATGATGTCCATAAATATATTTAAACTTAAAACGGACATTTGCACTCTCTCTCTCTCTCTCTCTCTCTCTCTCTCTCTCTCTCTCATAGGCACTCATGGAATTTAATTTTATACAGCAAACCTGAAGTGAGGGCGATCGTCTTCTTTCGTAAATATATATTAGCATTGTTAAAGTAGTAAATATCTTTTGAATTTTATCATGTTCAAAATTAACGGATACATTATCAAAAACATCAATGTTAATACATCACTTTTGTTGATCGGTTTAAAATTGTCCTCAATTTATTGACCAACTCAGACGGAGATGTAGAATTACTAGATTGAGATGAAAGTAAGATGGACTGTCACTATTGAAATTACAAAAGCGACCAAGATTTATAGCTCTGTTTCATTGGGCAGTAACCCAGAAAGAGGATAAAGAGTCAATCATTGGTGTTGACCTTGAAAATGGAACACTGACATCAGCTTGATAAACGTGTATACATAGGTTCACCCCTGTTCTTAAAACACCTTGAAGGGTGTGAAGCATAAACAATATACCTAAACTATTTATAACTGACTTTGACCTTCAGACGATGACCCCAAATGTGATATGCATCGCACCGTACAGTGGTGCCAGAAAAGTCTAGTTTCATTAATATTTATAAAAGTGACCTTAAGTTATAGAGCGGAATGGAAAGTGTGATATAAATCTTAAAATCATTATTTTGAAATAATACCCCAAATATTGAATGTGAAACGTTTATTAATCAATATACTGATACGAAAACGTCAAACATCAAAGTTAAACAGTCCTAAACAAGGAAGAATATGGGAATTGTTGAAAATGAATAAAAGTTACTATACCAGCCATATTTGTTTGTACGAGCTTTACAGTTCCACCATATTTGAAATTTAAAATAGCACGCTCTTAAATAAAACAATGGATTGATAAATTTACAGAAATTCAAATTCTAGTACTATCGTTTTTATAAAATACTGCAGCACATCTATATCATGATACCGTGTTAATTAAAATATTTACTAAAATAATTTACCAACTTGATTTAAGTTCATGGTCGTACCGAATGTGTGGCGAAGATGCAATGTACAATAACTAACAACCACACACCAACCTTGCATTAATAGTAAATTAAACACTATTATTGATTTTGTTCAAAAAATTATAAAAATAAATATTCATTGGTAATAGGTTTCGAGTGTATCACTGGACATAAATATTCAGTGCCGCGCTGAACGAGCTTCCGCATGTTTCGGAATAGCTCGGCCAATCACAATAACAGGGCAAGTTACAGTCTTTCCGAAAATTCATTCAGTCTTGAATTGCAGAGTTCATAAAAAATTTTTTTATCAACTTGTATAAATTATTGAAAAATTTAACCTAAATATTACTGGATACTAATGGATAGAGATCCTACTATCATTCTATTTGAATGTTTGCATGCATAAAAGCTTATATAAATTAGTTTGCCTTATCTTAGAAACGGAGGATCTATGGTCTAGACATACAGTGCGGAATTTAAAATTATAAAATCTGCGGTTCGGTTTTTGACAGAGGTGAATATTTTCACAGTATAAATGAGATCCACATAGTTGTCCGTACGGGTCGATACTGATTAAAAATAGATAAAGTACACACCGATGTGTATATGTACAATATATATCAAATACACAAATGTACTCGCGCGCGCGCGCGTGTGTGTGTGTGTGTGTACATAACAATTTACATATCAAGTTCGCGGTTTTTTTCATGGCACAACAAATTTACATTTAAAAGCACAGAAGAAAAAAAAAACACCAAACAAACTTCATGTTTGCTTTTCTTTTATGATGTAACAAATTGCGGACTGCTATTGTTACTTACACTAAAGTTTGAAAATTTTAATGGAAAGATGTTAAAGCTTACCAAAAAATTCTTATCTTCATTCCAAAATAGTTAGGCTGAAAATGTAACCAAAACTAACTCTAGACAGGCATAATTTGTACTGGATGTCTTTAATCTAAAAGACGATTTTTTTGTGTTTGAAAATAGTTTGTCATTATCAGATTAGTCGAAAGACTGTAACACCAAAATTAATTACTGACCTGCCTCAAATGAAATTCAGCCCTCAGCCGATAGATACGATTTTACACAATGCCGTACGTAAGCTGCATTTCAGTAAATCAAAAATGTAAACAGAAATTAAAAATAAACCAAGCAAACAAAATAAACAACAACAAAAAAAACTAGTATCTGGCATATCTTAGATCTGTCAGAAATCGATGAATGAAAGTTTTACCTAATTATAGGAAAATGCTAGTGGCTTGCAGCATAGGGCACAATTGTTAAGCGAGAATCTTACATTTTGAAATAGCCAAAGTTCTCAAATTCCCTCCTTGATCTTCATTCAGGATTTAAAGGATAAACCTGTGGACGCTTCTAACACAGGATATTCCCTTATCGCTAGAATACTAAAAAAAATGGTGTTTACATGTTAATGTCCCCTGTCTCTATAATCAGCCATCGCGTGAAACTCTGGACATATTTATAAAATAAGATTTCAACATATTCCCAGAATCGCCCCCACCCCCACCCCAATTAGGCCTAATGTTAATTTCCCATTGCCATTATGAACTTCAGGAATCCCATAGTCCCTTTTGATGGTTAATATCTCTCCTTTGATGAGTGACATACCCCCCCCCTTCTGTTAAACCTACGATGTAATAATATTCATTTCAGTTAGAAACGACCTATTCCCGCCAAAATAGACACATCCTGGTACCGTTATCATCTCAGACAGATTCGTTATGTGAAAAGAAAAAATGGGGAAAAAAAAACAACAACCCCAAAAACATTTTTATAAGTGTATGTCAACCAAAAAACAAAAACAAACATGCTGTTACATTATTACCATTTCCAGTCAATCAGATACACCCCGTGTACCAAAAATAACAACCTATGAACCAATTTTTAAAACAGTATTTTCCCTATACATCTGAACAGGATGACCAGATCATAATTTCATCTTGTGCCCTACAATTTTTTTTATTCTGTTTAACATGAGACTCACCTTAGGCCCCATAGTGACACACTTTATTACTTATTCATTCCTATTCGTACCACATATTTACAAGACGGCCACTGCGACCCTCATTGCATATTTTCTAGCTTTAAGGTAATTTACGCGATTAACTCATAACCACATTGACTTTGTGCCCCCCTCGTAATAAAAGTAGTTCACTGTGACGCATAATTTACGCTTGACTGACATTGGTTTAAAAAAAAAAATAATTTTTTTTCTCCTGGTCTGTTCATACTAGAATCATAACACAAGATGCAGTTCTATTACTAGATCACAGTGACCAACTTTTCACTTTTACTGGCTTAGGTCAAGTTATTGCACTGAGCTAATGACCAATAGGTTTTGGCACCCTTTATATATAATATATATACCCAAAATTCTGAAACTTGGCGAGGGGATTTATCTTAATGAGTACAACACCCTCGTCACAAAAGTAGGCCGCAGTGATTCATATTTAAAGTTTCACTCACACAGGTTAAATTATGTTTTACGCTTTTTTCTCTCAAGCTTTGTTCACAGTACCACATCTTTAAAACAAACGTATGTCACCGTAACAATTTCACATGTTACTAGGATAGATTATGTCTGCGCGTTTAGTTCATGACCATATAGGTTTTCGTTACCCTGTATGCATATTGCTATACCTAGAATCGTCACACTTGTCGAGGGGATTTATCTTGATGATTACTATATTATCATCGCAGAATTAGGCCATCGTTACCAATATTTCACGCTTTGCTGAATTTGGTTCTATCTCAAGCACTTTTCATGTGGAAGTCATCAAACTAGATGATTGTATGTATCATTTAGTACCACACCCTTACAATAAACGAAGGTCACTGAAAACTACATTTTACATTTACTAGTTTAGGTTAGGTGGGGAGGAGTTGGGTGGAGGTGAAGGTTGTTGGTATTAACCTTTAACACATCATTAGCTACATCAGGCGAAGAAATGGAAGGTAAGAACAATCAGATTTTGCGTTTGGTTCATGACCATATACGCAGCGCCGTAGAGAACGATCACGGGCTCTGGGGTAAGAAACACCCTGGCCTCTCCCAGTTCTTTTTCAAACAAAATTGTTCTTTTATAAAATTAAAAAGTGTTGTTCGGCCTTTACCCCCTTACGAGCCTGGGCCCCGGGGATATATCTTCGGTTGCCCCCCACCCCTTCTTGTCGGCCCTGCACGTATGTTTTTTCTCTTGTCTGATACTGTTATACACGGAATCATGAAATGTGATGAGTACTGCAATGTCCTCTTGAAAGTAGGTCACTGATATCCATATACCATGCTCCAATGAGCATATTGCATTTTTACTGTCCATGGCTGAATCATTAAACTGCCTGATTATATGCAGCTATATTAGTACCGTACCAATACAAGAAAGGTCACTGTGACATGCACTTCGGAATTTACTGGCTTAGGTTAAGTTTCTGTATTTAACTCATGAGCACGTGCGTTGTTGGGCATACTAGATACATACTGTCATATACAGAATCATGAAACTTGGTGAACACGTGCGACGGTATGCATATTGGTGAGCACTGTTCCTTGATTTTAGAAGTAGGTCAGTATGGTCCATATTTTACGCTTCAATGGCTCGGCTTATATTTTGTGTTTGATGTTCATTTCTCAGGAACAGTTCATCCTAGATTCGTGAGATTGATGGCGATGTATATCTCTTTTATTAACACACCCTTACAACAAAGAAAGCTCATTGTGAACTATATTTTGTATTGGCTGTCATTAAGTTTAGGCGTTTCACTGATGACCACATGGAATGTTGGCATCTTGATAAGAGCTGTATTAGCAGGCCTGTTTGGTCCCATCTCGCATCAGATTTTTGCTAGGTCACCGTTTTTAAGACTGGCTTGGTCCCAGCTTGCTAATGTTTGTACTTTGTCACCGAATAGCAGCATTTTTGTTTTCGTGACATCATGGTAGAGTGGGAATATGCAGACCTTGGAAGGTCAGTGTAAGGTTGGTTACTCTCACCATACATATCATGCATATAGTTACAGTGTTAGGCGACGTCGCCATACCGTCTACAGTGTTTACCACCCGCCCATACTTACTGCAGAGGGAGCGGCGGTGCTCAATGTCAGTCTTGAGTTGGACTTTTGTTATCATCTTTTTCAGTCGATAGTTATGAGGACGGTCTACGGGCGTTATCATTGGAAGCGAGGGATACATCCTGACTAGATACTGTGTGGACATGTTTAAATCATCTTAGCAATCTCTGAAATTTACCGAAAAACAAAGACCTTACTTATGGTTGTACCAGTCTGAGAGAGAGATAAACTACGCAGTTGTGGTCCGAGACTTCCATGACGATTAAATAAACAGTAGCACTATTTGTTACGGATGGTAGGTTCCGGACGACCGACGTACCTAGTACATTCAACTTTTCCAGGTCCCTGGAACACTTTATGGGCGTCTGCATGCAGGACGGGAAGGAGCACCTGAAGGGATGGTACTGACACGAGGCGGGAACTGTTAACCTCAAACCATAAAATTCATTGGTGAGCGACCCATTATCCCTTCCACCCAACTACTCTACTCTTTTGTTCAGAAAAGAGGTGAATGGACAATCTGAGACCATGCATCAATGAAAAGTACTAAAGACACTGAATCGTGGTCCGACGCCTAGCGTACTGGTGGAAGCGGCGGTGCCCCTGACCCGCCGATTCGTTTAAATACAAGCCGACTGTGGTCATATGAATAATGCCAGTAGACATCTTCCGGCGCTCGCAAGACTGTAAGGCGGTACCCGAAGCTTCTGCGAACCTCGCCTAGTATGTTAGCAAGGCCGAGCTACCGGTAATATACAGCAACCGCGTCAGGAATTTCTACCCGGACGACCTGACTGTATTCGCAGACAACGTTGGAAACCTAAAGGCTTCTGGTGTAGATCTCTTCTCGCAGTTAACTCGCTCGGGCAGCGAAAAAACTCCAGACAACATCACCGTCTCTGAGGCTCCATCTTTATGGACGGCGTACTTGTTTTACATCCGCATCCTACGCGTCCTTACGGTTAACGAATCGTCTTGTGGCAGCATTTTCGACTCGAGCTGGGTGAACCTACATTGCAAAGGAGCTCGCGCAAAGTCTTTCGCCTAAGCAGTACCCGATTACCAACTAGGCAGAGTAGGCACATTCCTATGGACCCCACCCTTTTTAGTGTAACCGCAACAACGGATCAAAATAATATTGACGGAACGTATTAGGAGATAAGGGGGGGGGGAGCTTTCGACTGCCTAATAGCTCTCCAGAGGGTTTAATCCGGCACTGCGCCAAAGTTTTATTGTGTTGTGATAGTCACCCACTTGCTGCTATGCTGCTATGCTACAATGACCGCCAGAGTCCTGCCTATGAACCACCTTCCCACGACGCCCCGGGTCTACAAAAAACATTTTGACCGGTATCGTAGTTCAAAATTAAGCACAATCTGTAGTGACAATTTAAAGTAATTATTGACGTATGTACTGACTGTCACACCAATCTTGCTTAAGCCTGTGGCTTTAACCAACTAAAGTCCATGTTGATGGACAATGAAAAAAACTTCTTTAGCAGATTTTAAGAACAGTGCTTTAAAAACAATACTAAAAAAAAACAACACCGAAAACGTTCTTTTTTAGTGTTTTATATCTTTCACTCCTGTCAAGAGGTAAGTAGAGTGCTTGATTCCTTGGTTTAACGGTATTTCAGCATACTACTGGTTATACACTGTCGATTAAAAGTAAGCATTTTAAATTTAGGTATTTTATGTGCTACACTTTGAAGAAGAAATAATACACAGAAGAAAATCATTACAAAATGGGAAAAGAGACTAGCATGTTGCCAAGATCAATTTAGTCTCAACTTAATTTATGCATGGTAATTAATATTTACAGTGGCTGCTAGAGATTACTACAACATCGTTCAGGTGAGTTATATAATCGTTCATTATATGCTGGTTTATTACCAGGTATTCAAACGGGTATTTTAAAAATAGAATGCAAACAATTGACGATAAGTGTTACTTAGGACAGGTTTGTTGCGAACAAGTATGGCACGCCTTGGCCTTGAAACAAGATACAAAAAGGTACTGATCTTCGCTATATTGTACAAAAGACACCTACCAATTATAGTTCTTTAACAGTTAACATTGCTTGCCACGGTGTGTCGGCAGAAAAGTATTTTTTTAAAAGAATATCAGATCCTTCTTTAGGTATTTACGTCACCTTTCATATAGAAAATGGTATAAGTATTATAGACTTTACATCTCAAATAAACGGATATCTCATTGTTGAGAAGTGAGTGACTGATGTTGAATATATAGAAAATGGCATAAGTGTTAGAGATTTTACATCTCAAATAAATGGATATCTCTCATTGTTGAGAAGTGAGAGACTGATGTTGAATATATAGAAAAAGAAGAACAATATTTGGAACAACAGTCGGGATACCTATTCATTGTGGATCGCTATTCACTCAAACACAACCTTGAGTAGCTTAGGCCTACTTTCCTAAGTGAAATAGATGAAAGATCTTGACTTCGTGCATTGTAACAAAGTACAAGAAACAATTGCAGAGCCAGTTTCATTTTTCTGGTGAGTAAGAAATTCTCACTAAATAAATTCTGTTCAAAACTCTCATCTCTCTATCCATCCCGCCCTCCACCCACCCAATTTTACATACATACATACATAGATAGACATACATACATACATACATACATACATACATACATACATACATACATACATACATACATACATAAGGGGCTCCGATGCTCCAAGGGGCCGAGTAGTGTAGGCGCTCGCCTTTAACGATCACTGCCATCTCACCTCTGCGCGCGTGGGTTCGAGACTCTGGTTCCTACCAATGTGGGTATGTGAGAAAGCTGCCAGTGTCTTCTGTTGGTCGGTGGTTCCTACCGCGGTTTCCACCGGTTTTCCTCCAACAGTTATATTGGACACCATGTATCTCTCGCTGAGAACATACATACTTGTTCAAACTTAAGAAATGATCCAATTAAATTTCTCACAAAGCCATTTCTTCCGGCAGCAATTATTTTATAAAAGGTATTTTGATGCACTGTATTTGATTTATAGGTGCAGTTAATAACACAGAACTACTTTAAAGTGTCATCAAAATAAAACAGGTGCAAATATAACAAGGTTATCTCCAAATAACCCTTATTTGATTGACGTCATCAGCGTTTATACTGGATTACAGGTGAAGGATTTTGATATTTATTTTATATTATAAAAGTATGACAACATAAATCAGGATTGTCAAAATAAATTTGTTCAGTTTTAGTCAATCATTTTAAAACATATATCAATAGAAAAGCAGCAATCATGTTTTATCTCTGTGTCAATGTTAGTGACTTGTGTTCTGATTTTGTCTTGAAAATAGCACATTTCGGACCACTTGCGACTTGCTCTCGTCTTGTACGGCATGCAGGTAAATGGTCGTAGAAATGAGAATTGAAAACTTGTTTTTCTGTTAGAATAGAGCAGAGCAGAGAAAAACGTTTATTAATGACAGCAAATATCATGCCACATACTGGTGGCATATAAGAATATCACAGCTGTCACAATTATATAAAGTCAAATCAAAAACCTAAGATGAAACGCATGACATTACTGGTCAACTTTTAGAATCAGCGCAAAAGTATACAAAACTTTTTTTAATGAGAGAACATTTAGGTACATGAATATAACATTTTTAAATGAGAGAACATTTAGGTACATGAATATAACATTTTTAAATGAGAGAACATTTAGGTACATGAATAGAACATTTTTAAATGAGAGAACATTTAGGTACATGAATAGAACATTTTTAAATGAGAAAACATTTAGGTACATGAATATAACATTTTTAATGAGAGAACATTTAGGTACATGAATATAACATTTTTAATGAGAGAACATTTAGGTACATGAATAGAACATTTTTAAATGAGAGAACATTTAGGTACATGAATAGAACATTTTTAAATGAGAGAACATTTAGGTACATGAATAGAACATTTTTAAAACAAAATATATAGTGATACAGGAGAGGTTAGGATAACTGTCATGGAGTGTCCAGAGTTTAAAACGAGAAGTATGAGAAATTTCCAACTAAACAAATTGCATACAGTTTATAATATGATATTAATTATTAGAGTAACAGTTTTGGGGTATATAAGTTTTGTTATTGTAGTTTCAATATGGGTGCTTGCAGTAATGGAACGGTTTTTATAAACTTGCTTCTTTTTTTTTTTGAATTTTAGGTAAATAAATAAATTATGAAATTTCGCCCCGTTGCCATTTTTATCACAATGATTGCATCTTCATTCTTCAAAATGTATATGGTCGCAACGATATGAATGTGCAATGTCCAAACAATTGGTGTATGTATTGTCCCAAGAACTGATTGCTGTATTGTCCCAACAACAGTTTGTGTATTGTCTCAATAACCAGTTTGTGTATTCGCCAAACTATTGGTTGTTTGGTGTATTGTCCCAACAACTGGTTGTGTATTGTCCCAAAGATCGGTTTCAACACAGAGTATGTAACTGGAAGTCCTACATTTTGACAACAGAACATACGCCTCCTGATAAGTAGTTTTCCATATTCAAATTTTGTTTTTAAAAAAATGGCAAAATTTTCTCTTAGGATTACCAAAGATTACCATTCCTGTATATAAAGGTCTTTTGAACTTTTTGTTATCAGGTGTTTATTCGTTTAGTATTATAACTAAATTCGCAGTAAATGATATCTTGTTTCCAAGCTGTTATTAAAGCATTTCTTGTGATTTTTATCCATTTACAAGTGTTAGTTTTAACATTGGTCTCATAAAGATTTGATGATGAAGTGAATACAGTTTAACCCACTTACCATTAACGATATAGATTAAAAATCCTGTCATTTTGGATCCAATAATTATGTCGATACAATTTTCTTCCTAAACGTAAACGTCGGTACTTTTCTTCAATTTTAAAATATTTCTTAAAGTATGTTACTCAAATTTCCAATACATGCAATTGTGGTATTTTCAAATCTACAAACTTCACACCCATAAAGCAAAATGGCTTGTACATTATGGTCAAAACGATGCAGTTGCAGGCCAGTAGGAAAAGTGAAATATATATTAGGTAAAATAGGTGCATAGCAAATATTTTTGAAGTTATTTTCGTAAACTTTGTATTTAACTGATTTAACGAACCTTCGAGTTTTAGACGCAATAAAAGCTAAATAGTTCAATTTTCAGCAAAAATGTATATTACATTCTCACCAATACTAAATCTTTATTTATGATCTTTTCGGGTACCAAATCCAAATCTTTGTGTTTGTGAAATTGGTACTCACTATCCATAACTATGAATTTTCATTATAACTATGAATTTTCATTAAACATATATTATGTTGGAAAGATTTTTCATAACTACCAAAGTTATAGTGTTATGGGCGTAAAGCCATATACAAACTGGAAAGAACAGGGACACAGTGTCGTCAGAAGATAATAAATATACACAAGTGCCCTGATTTTCTGATAGATAGTTTCAAAGTCATTCAGTATCATGATTAAATAAGGTTGGCGAAAGATTTTCACCTTGCCTCACAACCTTACTAAACTGACAAAAGCTGATTGCTATCCCGCAAAACTGAGACATGATTTATTCACTGCTGCATAATATATATTTAATTTTAAAGATTTTCTCATTGGCATTATATTATAGTTTCATCCACAACACTTTCCTCAAATACATTGTCGATTTACGTTTTCACCAAACTGATCCCTGGATGGCGCTTTCGCTTCATTCTACTGTCACATAAGCAGGGCCAAAAGGAGGGGTTGGGCAACCGGATATATATTTCCCCTGGGCCCGGGCCGAACAACACCTTTTAATTTTATTAAAGAGAAGTGTTGTTTGAACAAGAACTAGGAGAGGCCCAGGTGTTTCTTACCCCAGGGCCCGTGATCGTTCTTACGGTCCTGCACACAAGCTGAAATTAACACTTTATTATATAGTAACATCTGTTCTTGTTTTTACCTAGTTTTTAAAAGCTTCAAAAAAAGTAACAGAAAATATGCAAATTTTTTGAAGCGCTGATTTTGGTTTTAATTTAGTTGTTAACGTTTCGTGTTTTTGTCGCTAACATGTAATGCAGAGAAATGACTGAAAAGACCCAGAACTTAAACTGTATGTGCGGGCAAAATTGGAGCAGCCATGACCATTTTCTGACAACGCAGAAACTACCTCATATGTGTGAGGACGATTGACTGCACACTATTTAGGGGAAACAAAAACAAAGAGTATATCATTCTTGTGAAATAAAGTTGTACGTAGCCTCCGACCTGTTTCCTTAAAGTGTTTATAATAAGAAATTATGTTTTGTTTTAAATAAAAAGTGACGTGATCTTTCGTCACGTGACAAGTTAATTTACATAAATGAAATTCGAATGGTCGACCCAGACATACATCAAGGTACAGGGAAGAGTGTTCGTGACAGGCAGTGTCGTTGATTTTATACACATTGAAGAGTAGTTTGGTAGTGAGTTTTTCACTTGCACAAATGTGAGAGTTAAAATTTGATTGGCGAATCTAATTTATACACTGATATAGTAAAAGCTTTGTCGAACTCCGGTTATAGCTTGACTAGTAAATCCAAAAGTGGTCACGGGGTTATACAAGGCTGGAATGACTGTGTCAAAGAACTACACTATGCACGAAATGCTTACCATATGTGGCGTGATAACAGTAAACCTCGGCATGGCCATCTCATAAACCATATGCGCCGAACAAGAGCACACTTAAGTATGCTCTTAGATTACGTAAGAAGGAGGAAGTTATACATAGAGCTGACTTGCTAGCACAAAAATTTGAAAATGTCGACCAACGTGATTTCTGGAAGCAAAAACAAAATACTTCGACAACTTTCAATAAACTACCAATTTGCATTGATGGGAACCAAGGTCAGAATAATATATGCAACAAGCGGAAAAAATCATTTTTGAGGACTTACTCAGTTGTGTTAAAAATGAATCGAATAAGAAGCATGTGCTTTCAGCATTGACTACCCCTTCAGATCGTATTGAGGTAATCCCATTATCTGGGATCCAAAGTGCAATTACAAGACAAAAAGGTGGTACATGTCCAGGATAAGATTTTGTATAGGTGGAACAACTTAAAATTTTCAGATACTTGATTTCATGTGCTATTGATGATTTTATTTAATTGTATGCTTGTGCATAACTTTGTACCAGATGATTTCACAAAAGTTACAATTATACCGCTACTAAAGAGAAAAATTGGTAACCTGGCGGACAAAACTAACTACAGACCTACAGTTCTTACGACTATTATTTAAAAAAATATTTGAATGCATCATACTGCAAAGGTGTGAAGTTACAATCTCCGATAATCAGTTTAGTTTTAAAAAGCAGCATTCAACAGATTTATGTGTATACGCCTTTACGGAAACTGTCAACTATTATGAAGAACATGGCAGCCCAGTGTTTGCATGCATTTTAGATGCTAGCAAGGCATTTGATAGGGTCAGTCACTGGATACTCTTTCAAAAGTTGATTAATATTAAAGTACCTGTCTACATAATTCATACTTTAGTTAACAGCGCTTTCCATGTAACCAGTGGGGTGAGGCAGTGGGGTATTCTTTCCCCTTTGTTATTTATATATATATATATATATATATATATATATATATATATATATATATATATATATATATATATATATATATATATAGAGAGAGAGAGAGAGAGAGAGAGAGAGAGAGAGAGAGAGAAGTTAGATCGTAAGCTCGGCATGTGTTGTTTCTTAACAATTTTAGTTTTGCTGATGAAATGTCATTGATAAGTCCTTTTATCACAGGTTTAAGGAAATCATTAAAGATATGTGAACAATACGTATTTGAGAATGATATCATGTATAATACAAAAATGAATCAGTATGCCTGGTCTTTCAGCCAACTTCTTTCAACTTACCATATCATCCCCCTGTATATCTTAACGGCAATGCTCTTACCTATGTCAATAGTTATACGTATTTGGGTCATATTTTGAAATCCAATCGGTCGGATAATGAAGATATGATGAGACAATACCAATTTTTGTGTACTCGAAGAAACATGCTCTACGTAAATTTAAGAATTCTTCATTGAATATCAAAATTAGATTATTCAAATCTTATTGCTGCGCTATGTATTGTGCTCCTCTGTGGACAAACTCTAGTGAATGTATGAAAAGAAAACTAGTTATTGGTTTTAATAATAGTCTTCGATTTCTATTAGGTCTTGTTAGATGGAACAGTGCCTCCAACATGATTGTAAATTATAATGTATTAAGTTTTGATGAAGTAATGAGAAAGTATGTATTCTCAATGATGACAAGAATATCTAATAGTAAGAACTGTATATTGAAATCTCTTTGGAACTATGACATTTATTTAAATTCTCATGTTATTATTAGATGGAACAAATTACTCTTTAAATGTGCCATTTAATTTCAATCTTAACAATGCAGGGCGCAGTTATTTGTTGTAGATGTATATGTTTACTTGTATGTATGATATACATGTTCTTTTATGTTTATAATGTTTTTACTTTATAATTATATTTTAATTTAGAGGTATGTACTTTGTAGTCTGAAATAAAGAATTATTATCTTATCATATCTTATCTTATCATATCATATCATATCATATCTTATCTTATCTTATCATATCTTATCTTATCTTAACTTATCTTTTCTTATCTTATCTTACGTTATCTTATCTTATCTTATCTTATCTTATCTTATCTTATCTTATCTTATCTTATCTTAAAGGTCAGTTGATCTTAACATTGTATTGCGTTTGTCAGGTCTCTGTTAGGTGGGAGGTCTTGATTTTAATCAGGTTGATAGAACAATTGGTGTAGACTTGCGAGTCACGTAAACCTTGGTGTAGACTTGTGAGAAACGCGTAACAATGGTGTAGAATATGCCCTGTTGAGTAAAATGTAAGTAAATACCCAAGCATTAAGTAGCTGTAATTAGTTTAATTTAACTTCATTGAATTTTAATTGATTTACACACACACACACACACACACACACACACACACACATATATATATATATATATATATATATATATATATATATATATATATATATATATATATATATATATATATATATATATATATATATATATATATATATATATATATACATGGCTCTACTTCAACAATACGTGTGCGATTATAACACAGTATATTGAATAGGCAATGTCCCTACGCAGAATAAACCATTGCAAAATCGATATAAATAATTTTAAAAAGGGATACAATGTAGAACATAATTATTTAAGCTATGTACATTACCTGGAATTGTTTAAACAAATGTCTGAATATTTCAGGCAAGCAAATGCCCTGGCATTGTGTATAAGCAGCTGTAAGTAGTTACATATCCATGTATTTCTTAAATGCCGCTATACGAGGAGCTTTTATCTAGGTCACTGTAAAATCGCAGATTCTGAAAGATAGTGCGGCGCGTATAAAATGGGGTGTGCAGACCGTACTTGCAGTATTGAAAACCCATGAGCACGTGATACTTTTTTTTCTCAGTAATCCGTGCACTTGATTTTACTTACTCATTACGCTACGCGGCTGATTTGACATATTTCGGTTGACACTGCACAGGTTTTTATATATTCTTTCTTTTGCTATAGATTGTCGTTAACACAGGATTAAAACAACAAAAACGTACAGATGAACAAGAAATAAAAGAATTCGTGTTCACAGGTTCCGGTCGAAATAATATGAACTATAAATCCTTGATAAACAATGTATGTATGTATGTATGTATGTATGTGTGTGTGTGTGTGTGTGTGTGTGTGTGTGTGTGTGTCTGTGTGTGTGTGTGTGTGTCAATCGTGTCGATCAAAAACAAAAATTTAAAAAATAAAAAGAACTATATGATTCCAGCATCGTGCGTGAGCCTCTATGCGGTTTACTGTTAAAAGGAACTAATTATATTTGTAATTAACTAATTAGTTAATATGATACCATGTTCGCCTTCATGTAATATCCCCTTCGTAATCGAGATAATGAGTATACTTTTTCAATTAATTAATCAATTAACATATTATTTTTTTAAGCATACTGACCGTGGCAGGTAATAGTAGACCACTCTCTCCTTCGTATTACCAATCACACCTTGTCACGTACTTCATTTAACTGCATAAAACTGTTAAATTAATTTAGTCAATTAGCATGTTATATTTTTTGTGCAAGCGTACAGACAGACCGCCGTGAGAATTAACATGAGACCAATCTCACCTTCACATGACCTCTCCTTTATCGTTCGGTTATTTCGTTAACACCATTATAATGTAAATTGCAGAAACCTTTGGGAAGACAAACCCTTTAAAAAAAAACGTTAGCATGAAGTACTATAAGATACAAGATAATCCTTAAAATATAAAGTCAAATTGTGTTATATAAAACCACATTCCTTCAATAAGACCAATAGTTGTTTTTTGTTTGTTTGTTTGTTTGTTGATATATCTTCAACGAGTCCCATAATTGAGTTCACATAAAATAACACATTTAGAAAATGTGGTTTCGCTGGGTGGCATCCATTACAGTCAAACAAAAATCTTCGCATTACATTGAAAAAGTAGCATGAAATCCTGGTTGTCTAGTCACGTTTGTAGTAAGGGGAGCAAAAAGGCGGGTAAATCAGCCAAAACTGCCCTGCAGTCACCCGTTTCCGAATGGAAGATTTCGTACACTGACTTTAAATCTTCAAATATATGAATCGGCATATTTATCTACTTGGAGAATTATATGGAATGACAACTTCACAAAAAGGCTTTGGAATATGAAACCATTTATTGGGAAGTGGCATCCATGGTATAGAACAAATGATCGACACCAGGTGATATTGTGTCGATAGGACACATTCTTATGATATATCTCATGCATATCGTCTGAAGGGTGAACCTCGACCATAGTGTTAGTCCTGACGGTGTCCACTGACAGTAGAACACGTATGTATGTATGTATGTATGTACGTACGTATGTATGCATGCATGCATGCATGCATGTATGTATGTATGTATGTATGTATGTATGTATGTATGTATGTATGTATGTATGTATGTGTCAAAGTGTGTGTGCAGGCTTATTCACATTTGGGAAAAGGAGAAAATAAAAATCGAAATACTCCACAAGACCATACAAATTATACATTCTGTGCTTGTAGATTACTTTTATTTCGGCGCACTGACTCTCGGGTTACATCCCACGATGTATTTCGACTCAATGACCGTCGGGTTACATCCCACATGGTGGCCAGTATATGTGGTGGAGGTAATCCCGGGAAGAACCACCCACCCACGGGAAACTACTGACAAACTTTCTCACACACCCACATTAATCAAACTGACACTCAGTTCAGTTTGACACTCAGCTCCACACGGACAGAAGTGATATGTGAGTAATCTGCAAAAGCGAATGCTTTAAACCACTCGTTCACGCGGGGGTGGGGGGATTTGTTGGCTCTAAAGTTTTTTATTTTTTTTTTTAAATAGAAAGAGAAAAGCACAATCTGACAAGAAAGATAGAAAAATACACAAGACAGTGATGTAATTAAATATATTTAGGCACATTTTGATATGAAGGCTTCAAATCCGTTTAAAGTGTAAGTTTTTGAAAGTGAATTTAATTAATACATCCTATAGAAACAATAAGGTCTTTGACATGCAACGTTAGATAGACCCCCACAGGTACCACAGTGATCAGATTTCACGTGGTTTGTTGCTCTTTTGAGTGTTTTATATTGTGTTTTTTTTTTCCCTTAAAGCTTATACTGATCTACTGGAAATGAAAAAGAAAATGTTTTCATTCTATGGGGAAAAAGTCATTTATTATACTTTAAGAAGACAAGCGTGGTCAGAAGTTTCCCAATATCTCTATAAAACAATGTGCTTGATACGAACAGCAAGTATTTCTGATCCATTTCCGCAGTTCGATGAATGCTACTGTAACTCTAAGGCGGGAACAAACCAAATTTCTCAATTATCCGTGACGAGACTTGAAACCACATATTGCATTTTCAGGTATCAGGTTTGAATACCCCTTGGCTTTATCTCTTTCGATCGGCTCGTTATTCAGTCAAAACTATTTTCAAATCGCTAAACTTATTTTGGTGAATTTTCATTATATTACAATTTCGAAATATCTATTACCTAGCGTATTGTAGTCGTGTATTGAGATTGTTCAGATTCAAGTGTTTGGGTCACTTTTATTAAACTGTTCAAATCAGCTGTGACAGAAAATGAAGGAATCTTGTAGAGCACTGTATTCCAATACGTTGGACCACAAACACACACTATGAAGACATTGGAGACAAACATTTGTATCTCAATGCCGGTTTAATCACATTATCAACGACTATCTATATATGAAACTGTATAATTATGATTAACTGGATGATATATTGATACGGTTATGAATGCTTCTCTCGAGACATTTGACGATGATCAAGCAGCTATATATCATCATGTACTGAGACTTCAGATTCGTTCCAATAAGTAACCCGTCGGCAAGGTTCAACATGATTCAGTGGAGGTGTTTGCAATGGATTACGCTATATTGATAAAGAAAATGTCGTCATTATTTTGAATGATTCGTGCTTTTCAAACTTTAGGTGAATTCTTGGAATATTATCGTCATAAATCACAATCGGATATCGTTCCAGCTGGAATACATTGTTTGGGGTAAAGTGACAACGGTATCCGTTTGAAAGCTCATTATCAATAGTAACTTATTTCATACGTTTGAGGAAATAGGTTAGACAAAGTCTATATACATATTATATGGATTTAAAAAGTATTCGTCATAGTGTGACTGATTGTCTTATTGTGAATGGATCCTTCTGTGTTCTTGAAAAGACTATTTTAATCGCAGAGTGAATATTTTAATATTTTGAATACCTTCGCAAAAATCGGATTTTTTTTCATTCCTGACAATTGTAAAAGCTTAGTCCAAAAGTAGCAGTAGCAGTACCATGACGGCTGCATCCAGTGTACCAACTGCTAGTACCAGCGGTAATTACAAATTTCCGCCAAAAAGTTCCAAAAGCTCTCGGTTTTCAACGGCCACCAGCACCACAACTTCCAAGTCTCATCGCCATGATGACGATGAGTTCTCAACCCTTCTTAAGGTAATTGCAACTGTCCACGTGCATTATAATGTATAATGAAACTTTACTTTAAAATTCGCATTCATTAATTGTGTTTAGCCTGTAAAGATTAGTGTACCAACAATGACTGAATCATTTTTTTTTTCGTGAACGACCGTATGTTGAAATGGGATCAGATAACGTTGTTATTGGTTGGTCTATGCTACCGCTTAGGTCCAGGGTTTACTTTTCGGTATCGTCGATTGCAAAAGCAAACAGGACGTAGAGAGTTTTTATAGATGCATGATAGAAGAAAAGAGTCGCTCTTGGCGAGACGAGCATGTTCGTCTCTCGTCGGAAAGGAGATGGGTATCTTCCGAATGCAACTGGTCTCCACAATGGTGCACATATGATCGATGGTGTTCTCCAGACAGCATAGTCTCCTCCACCATAAAGACCCTTTCTCTTGTCTAATGTGTTTCCTCAAGAACTTACAATTAGAATTATTTTGTAGATTAAATAAAGCATGTTTGTATATTTGTTAATCGCTATATTTTATTTCTGAAGGTCTACCGGAAGGCGTTTAAGGAGAAAGTGCACCATTATAGCCGCTATGACACGATGACAGCACACAACCCCTCGCCCTCCCCTGTGTCTGCGTATGCTTCCCAGTCCGTTATGTTCCTGCAGTCGAGACATACGGACAAGGGATCATACGTGCAGAGATGGAAAGCGCTGAGAGATAGAAATCAAAATTTGCCAAAATTTGACTGGAATACCAAAGCCGCTGGACGTGCACATCAAGGGGATAATGGCAAGGTTGGCTATATAACAGATTGCTCTCACTTTATTCAAATCGCCATTTTTGTTTACATAAAGTGTTTTCAGGGAGAATCTTGCAGCGATGCGCTGTATTGCTCTCACTTTATTCAAATCGCCATTTTTGTTTCAATAAACTTTTTTTTTCGGGGAGAATCTTGCAGAGATACGCTGTATTGCTCTCAGCAGAATTCTTCCTGACTTTGTAGATATAATAAAAACGGCTAAAAACTTTACAAATAATTATTTCCGGAAGCAATTCCTATTTCACACACACACACACACACACACACACACACACACATATACATACATACATATATATATATATATATATATATATATATATATATATATATATATATATATATATATATATATATATATATATATATATAGAGAGAGAGAGAGAGAGAGAGAGAGAGAGAGAGAGAGAGAGAGAGAGAATAACAATCCTTTCAAATGCAGTCCAGCAAGGGATCACGTGTGTCAGGGATTAATGAAGATAAATGCAATAAACTGACAACGAACAGTGCGAAACTCGTATCTAACTAGCTTGAGCTCTTTCGACTCTTTAATGAGTATTTTTCAAAGGCAAATACAAAACATAGACAAGACAAACAAATAAAACAGAAAAACGGTTATATTTGCAAAACTTTACATGGCTGATGGCTCGTCGATTTTGTAGGCAAATAAAAATATTTTCCAGTATCAGCAACAAGTTGAAATAAACTAGTTAAAACATAATAAAGTTAAGGGTTTAATTCTTGTATTGCAAACATAACCGTTTTTCTGTTTTATTTGTTTGTCTTGTTTTGTATTTGCCTTGAAAAAGATTCACTTAAGAGTCGAAAGCGCTCAGGCTAGTTAGATACTAGTTTCGCACTGTTCGTTGTCAGTTTGTTGCATATATATATATTGTTTTAAAAAAGCAACACCTACGCATTTAACCGTTTCTAAAGCCAGAGCAATAGAAAACACACACATATTCTTTTTTGCCTAACAATGTACGCTACGAATTAAGGCGGACATATATAGTGGGAGAAATTCCTTCAGTAAAAGTGTACAGAAATGACAAACTGTCTATGAAATTCAATGCATAATAGACCAGATAATTGAAGAGGTAATTGTGTTTTCAGGTCACCAAGTTTACAGTTTGCTATTCAATAATATTGTGTTACTAGTCCAAAGAGGCAATACTGGCTTGTATTTGGTTGTTATTTATTCTCTTGGTAGCAACAGTAGAAATCTCAATCTCTCTCTCTCTCTCTCTCTCTCTCTCTCTCTCTCACACACACACACACACACACACACACACGCGCGCGCGCGCGCGCGCGCTTTTAGACTGGTATCTTGGCCAACTATGTAACTAAACCTACCGAAGAATACTGGAGAGCTTTGGTTAATTTTTAATTTACGATGATATAGAACATATTCTATGACTATTCAGTTTCTTCCATGAATATTGTGTGAACAAGAATTTTCATAGTTAATAGATCAGAACACTTTTGAGCGAATCAGAGCACATGTTTTCGATTTAGTTTTTATTTTCGAACTATTTTATTGGTTAAGTTTTAACAACTTTTTCTTAACCAATGGGCCAGATTTGAAGGTATACCCTTGTTATATTTGTCAACTACATTAAAGTCGATTATATGCTTTTTAAAAGAAGAACATTATTGTCAAAAATAGATTGTTTTCAAATCAGTTACGAAAATAAAGTTTTGCAAAAGAACCCACCCCACCCCACCGCCGAGTAAATTTAATTTCTGAACGTTTGTAATTTCGACGCTGTATATGAAAGTCAGACGAGGCCAATTAATGTTGTACAGTTTGTCTCGACGCTGTATATGAAAGTAAGACGAGGCCAATTAATGTTGTACAGTTCGTACATTATATTTGTTCATATCGGTTGGAAAACAAATGTCGGAATGTATTTGTCAAGTGGATAAATATGTGACCAGCACTAAACTACAACAGACTGAATAGAAGCATGGTTGTATTCATCCACTGACACAGAAGAATAATGAATGAATGGGATATTCTCGCTTGTCATTCTTCGCGCTAGATACAATCCACATATGAGGCATGGTGACAGATCGTTATCAATAATATCACGTTGGCTAGAATTGCCGTCCTTTTACTATGTCATTTTTGTCACTGATCTTTCACTAGATCATGGTTATATAGTATATTTACTGTCCTTTTGCTATATATGTCCCCCTCCAGCGGCTTTCATTCGATATAGATATATAGCATATTTACTTGTTTTACTGTAAAATGTTGGACCAAACAGAATTGAAGTTTGTCAACTATGAGATATAGTTTCTCAATGAAAATATAACTTTTTTTGCATTGCCAATGATCTGGCACGGTGATTTTCTCGTGGTGTACGAAGTTGTAAGCTGATTGGCGCCCTATCCCTTCCTCATTCGGCTCCTGAGCCTATTAACTTTGATAACTGATCAATCAGGTATCCACCCTCATCAAATCTGTTAGGAATAGACCTAGTCCAACCATCAAATCAGACCCCACAAAAAATTACTTTTCTCGATGGCAGGTAAAATCTAATTTTTCCCATAGTACTTTTATGCATGCCATTTTAGAAAGACGATAGTTTCAGATTTTGAAGCTTACTTATTGCAGGACGCTAGGTTCGAATTTCGAAGCTTACCTACTGCATGCATTGTTTTATATTTCATAATTAGATCGATGGTGGAATTTTTTTTATATCTAACATCCATGCATAATAAAGGATTATTTTATTTTCATTTCCTGACTACAATATAAACAAAAATGCCCAGAATGTTTGTCTTTCACGAGGATTTGCTGAGTGTCTGACGCAGCATTCTGGCCCTCGCGTGCGTTCTTGTCCATAGATACACCAATGCCGATGGTATTAATCTTTCATCTCGAAACTGATGTGTTTCATCACGTGACCAGTCCTATTCCGCATCAACTTGCAAAACCTACTGACTGCTTTCATCGCTTGAACATTCTTTCACAAAATGAAATAATCATTAATTGTAACACATATATATCCTAAAACGTGAAAGGGTTAAAGACAATATCCCCATAAACACAGGATATTTTTCAGTAATCGACCTAGATACAGGTACAAGAGACTATGACCTGGTTTTGAGTCGAGAAATCCGTTGTTATAATTGTTTTTGTTTTCTTGTGTGAAAACTTCAGCTGTTCGTTCTTATTATTTTTATTTTTTTATTTTTGGGGTGGTGGTGGTTTTTTCTTTGTACGCTGATATGTGTTTCAACGCCATTTAAAGTTTATACTGAATATTTCGGTGTAAACCTACATTTTAACGCCCTAGGTTCTGGTGTGGGAAGTTCAGTGGGTGTTTTGTTATCTTAAATTTGCACTAATATTCAAAATACGCCGTTTTATTTCGACCCTCATTTTTTCTTCACAAATGTGTGGGAAAAAATCCCTCATTATGCATCGGTGGGCAGAATGTTGCGCGAGACCCTCGGGTGTAACTTCCTATGTTATACCTTTAAATGAGTCCGTTAATCCCACATAGTTCTGTCACATGGGCAAAAATGTATCACACCTATATAGGAACGAAAGGAAATATTTTTTTATACGCACTAGCCGAGCCAACGGAAGATGTAGGTCGCTTACATACACACGGCCTTCTGAAGCGTATTGTAAAGCGTGTTAGTTTCGCGATGCCAAAATTTTGCGCTTCTAATATTACGAATAATTTGCGATGTTTTAATTTGTTTATCGTCCGTCAAATTTGATCCGTTCTTAATTTATACGTTTACTTTTTATCGATTATCACAGACGTTAATATTTGCAGAATATTAACTGTTCGCGAATGTAGCTAAGATAAAACACTGCAAAAATACTCATCCAAACAGAATATTTTTTGTTTGTTTATGGCAAGGCCGAATTGCATGAATATAAATATAATTACAATGCTAATTACTTTTTTTTATAGCAATATCCGAAGTTACCAGTAGACTATTCTAGGACATATACATACGAAAGCACCCAGTTTCCGTCTCTCTCAAAAGCTAGCGTTATCACTAAATATTCAGGCGGAAACAAGAGTGTCTACAGCGATAATTACCGTAGTGATCGACAGAAAGACAAGGACAAAGACAGAAACGTCAACCTTAAGGTAAAACACATACACATACTTTGAATTGATAGTTCATTTTAAATCTGAACCTATTAAATCTGACCTGGGAGATCCATAACAACAAAAGTTATTTATTTACTAAATGGAATCATGTGGAAACATACTTTATATAGAAAAAGAGTAGTGGCTATGAAAATGGAGTGCTTGATAACCGTGAATAATGTCCTCTTTCTCACGTTTTCACCGAATGAAGTGTTTCTTTGAGAAAATAACCCTTCTTACTCACCTTTTCCTTATATATATATATATATATATATATATATATATATATATATATATATATATATATATATATATATATATATATATATATATATATATATATATATATATATATATATATATATATGTATGTATGTATGTATGTGTGTGTGTGTGTGTGTGTGTGTGTGTGTGTGTGTGTGTGTGTGTGTGTGTGTGTCCTTGCCTATGTGCATGTTTTTGTGGGGTTTCTTGTACACGCGTATGCATGTATATACATTCACTTATATTTGTTTTGTAGAAATGCTAATATTTTAAATAAAAAGATACACACACAGACACACAGGGACATGTTTTCAGATGGCTTTTATCCATTTTGGAAATGAACAATTTAATTCACATGACATACAGATGAAATTTAAAAAAAAAAATACTGTAGGGTAAGATACACGTTTCAGAGTAAAACTTTTGATTTAATATTAGGACATAATTTTTTAGTACAAGTAACAAGATTTAAATTTTCTCTTAATTGTATTAAAAGTAAGTTGATAAATTATATTGAAAGTAATTTTTTATTAAAATATATTGAGTTTGAATCCATTTATTTCGGTAAATGGATTCACACACACACACACACACACACACACACACACACACATAGATATATATATATATATATATATATATATATATATATATATATATATATATATATATATATATATATATATATATATATATATATATATAAGTAGCATATAATTGTAATACCGAAATAAATGGAATATTTTATTAATATGCCGGCAAAGGTTTTTAAAAAAGGCTGGAGATCTTACAACCTTGAACTACATTTTGGATTAAAGTCCCACTCTCAGCCAATAAAAAACAACCTTTTAAAACTAACGTCATTAGCGATTGGTCGAAACAAACTATCAAACTCTCAAGTTCAAACTCAGGTTATAGTTTTAAGAATTACAGGTCATGTAGTAACGATGCTTTTTATTAGCAAGAATTCAAGCACAAACTTAAAACAAAACAAAAACATTTCAAACCCCCCCCACACACACACACACAACAAATTCTACGTTTTATTTGGGGTATGCCTATTTCATGCAAAAGTGGCAGTCGAGTCAAGGAACTCACGTTAAGAAATCTGAAAATTCTATAAATCTAACCTTGATCTAATTAAAGCTTCCCATGTTGACATTTTTCAGATAAGTAGTGCTTTGTGTATATCAGTTAGAAAGGCATGCAACAATAAAAAAATACGACATCACATATAAATAATTATCATGATATTAACGCTTCAAGCGGAATCCAAACAATCATATTATGAATGTAATAATTTCCTTTGTCACATCGCAGCTTAGGATATATAAAGTACCTTACAAATTCAAAATTCGGATATATCGGACACACATCTGCCTTCTCTACGAAAATTTCAATGCTTACTGTTCATACATGCCGCTGAGTATTTGTTTCTTTCACTCAGAATCGGTTTCTTTCTTATAGTTAAGGTATAATATCGTTCCTTTCGAGCCTGGCAGGTTTAAAGTTTTCGGGTACAATGGAAACAGCATTAATAACTTGCCAGAAGTTTAGTTGAAATATCCCCAAGCTCGACCTCATTACGACCCAGGCCATCAACGTTTGTACACTTCGATCTCCTTTTTGCGATTACAAATGCCCATTTCGTCGCAAATTTCAACTCAGTTTTCATCGTTTATCAATCTTTGCTTTCCACGTTAACATCAAGTGCTTTTTTCTTTGCTTTTATTTCAGTTCGTGACTTTCAAATCGCTATCGTTTGATTCGTAATTTTGCTTTGATTTCTGTTGAACTACTGTCCTTTTTAAACCCATCTGTTCTTAGCAGCTCATTGCTAGTTTTCTTTGTACACTACCAAGAAATATCCAAAGATTTGAGTCTTATATTAAGCAATACAAATATATATCAGAATTTAAACTTAGCTTTTCAATGTTTGTTTCCATCAACTTAGAGTCACATTTTTATACGTGCTCTGCTATGGATAAAATGTGAACAAAATTGCTCATTAGGAATGTTTCAAAACGTTTAAAAATCTTTTTATTTTAAAATAAAATATTGATAATGCTAATTAGTAGCATAGTTGTCTCCTGTCTGAGAATTTATCAAGTATACTTAACCTCTCTACCTTTAATATAACTATGAACTGATTTATTCGGTCCTTTGGAGGATTGAGAAAGGCTCTCTCTCTCTCTCTCTCTCTTTATATATATATATATATATATATATATATATATATATATATATATATATATATATATATATATATATATATATATATATATATATATATATATATATATATTTAGAGAAAGAGAGAGATGTTCTGCTCTCTCAAATGAGGTTTATTTCTTTTAATACTTTTTAGGTGCTGATTCATTTCTCCCGATGGAAATTAAACACAAACCAACAAAAGGTAACCATAACTTATCTCATACTCAAACTGACATAGATTATTGCAAATAAGTACAGATACAAATAATGTGAAAGATGTGTAAAGCTTTACTTTATAGTTTGGATCCATATTTCTTGAAACAATATTGGATATTCATATGTATTTTTAAAAGTATTATCTAATAAGAGTACAACAAAACCAGTGTTCTTTATCTACTAACATTCTCATGGAGCCTATTTTTGAGGAAGAGTTTTTTTTTTGCATTTACTCTCAGATTAATAACCTGTGTATTGAAAGCCAAGTATTTGTATTGTAATAATAACAATGCGGATTGTTTAAAACCAAACCATAATTTATTCCAAGACAATTATTATCAAACTTAATACCATTCTTATTTTTTTTCCACACAGGAGCAATCTGAATCGTACAAGGAAACAAAGGGAAAGAAAGAAGTTTACAATGCGTTATCCAAGTCTCTGCCGAACACTGCTGCTGATAATTCTGACGTCACGCTATCAATAGGCGGAACTGCAACTGGTGCAACAAAACTTAAGTATCAAAAATTTTCCAAACAAAAGATATTGTCTGACAGATCTCATGCGACAAAAGAGAAAGACAAGAATTATGCTAATAAGACCAATGATCAAACTGTTGAGATCAAGCAGCGTGAAAACGAACATAATCACGTGCATTCCACAGATAAAGAAAAGGAACAAAACACTGGAGCTATTAATCTCGAGGAGAAACAGACACTTTTTCAGAAAATAACCAGAGAAGGTTCTGACTTTGGAAATAGCGTAGTGGTGGAAAGAAAAGATAATTCCAGTAACAAGGATGTCAAAACAGTAGAAAGCGAGTTTCTGGAACTTACAAAATCTGGTATTTATCTTTTGTATATAAGTCACCTATGGAATGGGTTTCTCATGACTCCTAAAATTATTATTATATCTCCGGGTTTCCGTGAGGTGTGCGGAGGTAGAAAAGTGGGAGGCGCTTTCGTTTCAGTCACAGAGACAATGTAGGTATGCGACAAAAGTAAGGCGGCGGAGGAAAAGATAGAAATGGAAAAAAGAAACGCAAACATAGCTGCAGCTTTTTAAGATAAGTTATCACGAAACGACAGTACTTTGCTGGGGACATAGCGTACGGTTTCTGCGGTGTTGTTCCTGGAAATAACTAACTAAAGCAAAGCGAGTAGTTTTTCTTTCTTCAGTCGTGATCGATATCTGTCTTAAAGTTCTGGCCAAAACGTCAATGAGATTTGTATTTCTGACCATAAGTTTTACAAGAGTCATATACAGATGACATATTCCCTGGTACCACTTAGACTATTTAAGAAAGAAGGAATGACCTAGAAGTTACGACTGATCGAACTATTTTTTTTCTTCTTCTCCATTTGTAATATCTCGGTCGATCCTACAGTCAATCAAAATGCACAAAAAAACCAAGGGGGCGCTCACCAATTGTTATGTACTTTTCAGAGAGTGACGAATGTAAGGTGAAGTTGTTTGCATTTAAAACATACACAGTGGAGAGAATGTTGGCATACCTCTATGCTACTTTAATGTAATGTGGCTGACATTTCTTTGGATATTGTACTTTTGGAAATTGTAGATGATCTAAGCACACTGCTATCTAAACTGAATGCTCCCTTGTGCTCCAAAAATCAGCCTGGATTTTTCTAAAGTACATTATCCTTAGCAGCTATTAAAATAGGGAAAATGAATTTTACCAGACTAGACAAGACCAGCTTCTGAAAGTGCAATAAATGAATTACCAAATATATAAAATTTAAAAAAAAGTTATCGTCTCTCTTTTATACAATTTACCTCTGAAGTTCAGTCAGTGAAAATGACCACGTGGAGCTTGCACTTTTTTGAAAGATGCGCATCTGGAGTAAGGCCAAGCTTTATACTCTATAACCCATATTACACCTATGAGTCATACACCAAAATAAAGGGAATTAAAGGTTCTTTGAACTATATTTAAAATAAACAAGGTCTTTTTTTTTTCAAATAGCCAGTATGATCAGTGAGGAAAGCCGGAGAATTTCGTTTTCTTTAAAATTTTAACCCTTATGTAAAATACGAAACTGTAGAGCGCCACCCAAGGAATTTCTTTTTTGCAGGTAATTTTCCGGCGAACAAAATGTATGATTTTTGTATAACTTACTGCGCTGACATACACTCGGATCATACTTTTATCCTACAGAAAAAGTGGATATAGTTCAGAATGATACTGCAGGACCTGGGAAAAATGTATTCGGAACATCATCGTTTCTCCATATGCGAGTCCAATAAATTCGATTCTTTGATGAAGACTCAGAGGTCGTCGTAGTGGTACCTCCCATATCAATAAGATATGGTCGGTGAACATTTTGCATGGATGCCAAGAAAAAAATTATCTTAGGTGTTGGAAAAAAATTCAATCGGCAGCGTTTTTAATTGTTAATGCTATTCATCCATCTTTGTAATGAAACAAACAATAAGAAATCACTGGGTTAGTAGCCTGAAACTATTGTTTACATTCCTGTTAGGGATGACACATCAGATCGCAATTGTGACCTCATTTGTGTTTTTTGACACAGGCTTGACGGGATTTACAGCCAATGATTTTATTAGCTCGCGATGAAAAATGCCGAGGATGTTTAAATTGGGAAATATTTGGGTGAGATAAAAAAAAATAAAAAAAACCCCAAAGCATACCAAATAAACAAATTTAAACAAGAAGAATATAAAAATTATATTAGTCGGTAAGAATGATATAAGAGCAATTTGGTTGTATACAAGTCTAGTATCTTTCTGACATAATGTACAATATGACCGTCATCATCCAGATGATGTCAACACTTTCACAAGGCATCTTGGATCAAAACTTATTCCAAACACACAGTTGAATGTCTCTTTTATTGGGGTCTAATGTAAAGGACTTTTGGTGGGATAAATTCGTTATATAGTTTATTAGCGACTATATCCGAGATTATTGTGGTCCAATTAGTATTGGACTCGGCACAAGCGAATCATCTTATACAAATTGCACACCGATTCCTTAACTGTCGTATACGGTCACTAATACACTACAATATGATCCACCTGATGTAAATTCACTTCAAGGGGGTATAGTTATTACCCCACTTGGGCTGGCTGAAACTATCTATGACCCTCTCGTGCCTCCGGTCGTGCTGTCAGGAGTCATCATTTAAGTTGTGTGAACTCTTTGCAATCAACCATACTAAAATTAGAGTCAACAAGATTGTTTTGTCTTTCATTCTTCAATTCAAAGGAAATTAGTTTCTGTAAAATAAATACACAAGTGAAACATTTATTTCTTGAACACACACACACACACACAAACACACTTAAATAGTTCTTTTCGTTCAATGCAATGAAATTTCCATGTTATTGCTATTGAATCCTTACACAATACCTTTATATCACTTTGACAAGGGTGCAATCTGTATCAGCACATATATATATGACGATACAGATTGCTCCCTTGTCAAAGTGTTCGTAAATATATCACACATTAACTATTTGACGGCAGTGACTCCACGTTTGCCACTTAAAGATTGAGACTCCACTATAAATGGAGCATTTGACACTAAAGGATGAAGGCTCCATTATTAAAAGGAGCATTGCTCACTTAAAAGCCGTGACTCCAATAAATAATCTCACATGTAACATATACCGACCCTCCCTATCTCACCCGGCCGATTTAGAAACTTTGTTTATTGCATAAAAAGATAAGCATTATTCCATCTTACATACCATTTTCCTTTTACTTGCAGACGAATCTACAAGCGCCGAGACACTGAATTACCTTTCTGCCACCGACTAATCTGCAACAGACGATTCCCATCTTTAATGTATTTCTACACTGGAAATCCTTACATATTATAATGGCATTTTTTACAATGAAGTCATGCTCATATACTTTCTTCCTGCTCCCTTTTAATGTTACATTAGTTTTTGCTGTCAATGCATTTTCGTGTCGCCGCATAACTTACTTTCCATGCGTTTTTTTGATAAATATTTGACGGTGACTTCGTAAGCTACTACAACTGACTTCCCAGCATTCACTTGGTGACCACACACAGCCAGAAATACTTCCTTTTATCGGTACTTATGAAAATCAGTTCGCAATTGAAGGGAATTAATGAGGGACTTAGTGCAAAAAATAGTACCGATATGGATGTACATCCAACTTTTTAAGAGATAATGTCCCGTCCTTCACCCCTCAGCTTGCAGTATTTACAGTTATTACCTATATTTTACAATAAAACATAAACAGAAAATAAAAAGTTTGTAATTCAGTTTTGATTGTTGCAAAATTAGTTTTTGAAAAACAATTATCCGAAAAAAATGTGGTAAAATTCGCACGTCATCAGCCTGCATTTAACGTTATTAAAATTGCAAAATTTTAACTTGAAAAGAAATGGCCAATTTTGCTACTAGCTATGTCATTATATACCTGATATCGTAATTGCAATCTCCGAAAGATCCTGTCTGAAACAGAGCATTTTGAACACCTAATAAGGTTGCACAATTGAATAGAAACTCGAAGTTCTTACATCTTCAATATACTTCATTCAGTAAGGTTGAAAATTGTGCCTTTATAAATTATTCCTAAGTTTGTTCTCCAAAGGAGAATTTAGTCCGGTATCCTGACTTTATTCCACTCGTAGCGTGTTCAGTGTAACAAGGTGCAAGTATACCAAAGATCAAGGTAACAGCTGAAAGAAATTTTTCTGACGCGTTTTACCATTAGTTACGATGGAAGAGCATTTTTTCTTTTGTAATAGTTCTTTCTTGTTGCCTTGATCCTTGTTCGTGCTTTATTATTATATGACAAGAACAACAAGCAAGAGCAGTTACGGAAGTTTTTCTTATATTTGCATATAGCGTTATACCAAATGTAAAGACCGTCTTGGGCACAGTAGCAAGGTTTTCTTCAGATATATTTTAGCACTTTTGTCTGATTTATTTATTTTGAAAAATGAAGTGTTATAATGTTTTCTTATATGGATTACTGACTACATACTTTTTAGACACTCCATAAATGAGTAGTTTGTAATGGCGATACGTACTGATGGTTTAATTGTATCTGTTCGTATCAATACCTTGTCCGTGAATTAGACATACTGTACCATGTACGTATCACTTTTCCTTCGTCCAGGTGTTAATGGCCTGTATTCGGATTTTTTTAAAATCACATCTTTTGGATCAGTTTCTATAGTCAACTGAAATGTTAGTACAGTATTAATGAACGCCTGAAGCTTGGACGCTGACATGTCATGAGTCTTCATCATGTCTAGCCTGCCTCAGTACAACGACATTCACTGGCAAGACTGATGAACCGTGGAAATATCTGTCTGGTCTTTTGCTTTATTAGAATAACCCAAGATAATTGAGTACAAGTCGTTATGTATTAATCATGTCCATCTTCAAATTGTTCAGTGAATAAATGATTTAAAATATTAGCATGTGTTCTTGTTACATAAATGTTTACTGACCTTGGTCACTGTATTAAATAACGGAAATCAAGCTACACTTGCAGTAAACAAATATTACCCCGTTTAGCAAGAAGTTAAATTTATGTGCATTTACTATCAAAATACATATTTCTGTGATGACGTTCATTTTCATTTCTTTTGTTACTAAACCATGCTAATTTGCGAATGCTATTGAAAATAAGTTGTTGTTGTTGTTGTTGTTGTAGGGTTTAACGCCATTTTTCAGCAGAGGATAGGCTATACATGGCGGCCAGTATTAATGGTGGAGGAAGATCCCGGAAAAACCCCAGTAAGAACCACCGACCCTCGAGAAGCTACTGGCAAGCTTTCTCACATACCCACATTGGCCGAATCCGAGACTCGAACCTACGCAGACAGAGGTGAGATGGCAGTGATCCGTAACGGAGAGCGCTTTAGACCACTGGGCGACTCGGGGCCCCTTGAAAATACGTAAATGAACAGTTGTTAACACACTGTAACATCCAGGTACTCAAATAAGTAACATGCAGCCAATGAAATGTACGTTTCCTTCCAACTTCAAGTATCATTTCCAACATAAATATTTCTTAGTCACATCTCAGTATTGTAAGACACGCTGGAAGTTAATTTGGTGTTTCAAGCCCTTTTCTGTTAAATCAAATATATATTTGACCCATACAGGGGTCTTTAAAAGGATCACTGGATAGTCCTTAATGTCACATTGTTTCCATTTTCTGAAATTTGCTATTGAAAATTGTAATACCAATTCATCAATTTTGTTTCCCAGAGATGATGGACTATGACGCTATTTCCAATAACCCATTAAAACATCCTGCTCTGGGTGTCGTATCACATTTTAATTTTGTAAACTCCTGTCATATAGATTAGACCATACTTTGGGGTGTTCCGCAATCGTTGATGATTATCTCTAGATACTCACATTTTCTACATCTCAAAGAATATCATACTCTGCCTCCATGTCCTGGAACGTATTTTAAATTGGTTTCGAAATGTTATTGTACAGAAAAAAAAAATCAAGCAAATAAGATCCAATAAAAAAAAGAATTTTGTGGAACAGAATAGGATTTGGCTTTGATTTTACGGTGCATCAGTACAAGGGGATTATTTAGTGCCGAGGCAATTGGAATGAAGTGTCTTAGAACGCAATGTGGTAGCCGACTGAGGTTGATCCATTAGGAGGATTAGTACCAGCATACTTGAGGTCCGGCACTCTGCCACTGAACCACCTTGGTTCTTACCTACATTAGTCACCTCTTACGACCAGACATATTCTATACTATCACTGAGTCTAAAGGTGGTGAAACAGAATATAAATTTTGAAGGCATATTATAGCAGCCATGCTGCTCATATCAAGTCATCGAATTCGAGAGGTCACAACGACAACGTAAAGAAAAAGGAGAGTGGTCAGAAGTGATTAAAATGTTTATCTCCTCCAAAATGAGTATAAATATATATCTTTCCATGATGATTAATGCATAGGGGCATAATTTTCTTTTTTCAAATTTTATTGCAAAATATCATTGAATAATCAGACATGTGCGTAAAAGGATGATGAAGAAATGTTTTATCCCAAATAAGGATCACCTGTGTATCAAATAATGACCAAACTCTTGTTGATATGATGCTATATACACATTGCAGTTTATGAAAATCCAATGAGAACAAACAATTTCCAGGAACTGATGTTCCCTGCTTTTCGTTAACGTCATTTGCGTGTTGCTGATATTCAATAATAACTAAGGGAGTTATTTTGTGGAAACAAAAGTGGGTGGGTCTGAATATCAGAAACACTTGTTCTACTCATTGATACAGACTACTGACAACTGGACTCGGCAAAGTTCTCTTGAAAACAAGCTGTATACCTACTCTGTTTGAATATCAGAGACACTTGTTCTACTCAGTGATACAGACTACTGACAACTGGACTCGGCAAAGTTCTCCTGAAAAACAAGCTGTATACCTACTCCGTTTGAATATGAGAGACACTTGTTCTACTCAGTGATACAGACTACTGACAACTGGACTCGGCAAAGTTCTCTTGAAAACAAGCTGTATACCTATTCTGTTTGAATATGAGAGACACTTGTTCTACTCAGTGATACAGACTACTGACAACTGGACTCGGCAAAGTTCTCTTGAAAACAAGCTGTATACCTACTCCGCTTGAATATCAGAGACTCTTGTTCTACTCAGTGATACAGACTACTGACAACTGGACTCGGCAAAGTTCTCTTGAAAACAAGCTGTATACCTACTCTGCTTGAATATCAGAGACACTTGTTCTACTCAGTGATACAGACTACTGACAACTGGACTCGGCAAAGTTCTCATGAAAAACAAGCTGTATACCTGCTGTTAATCAAACTCGGACAGGGCCACATCTACACCAAGCTGCTGTTAATCAAACTCGGACAGGGCCACATCTACACCAAGCTGCTGTTAATCAAACTCGGACAGGGCCACATCTACGCCAAGCTGCATGCCCAATTTGGTTACAATCTATTATCAAAGAGGTTACTGTGTGGAAACAAACATGAGTGGTCTGATAAAAGGGCTATAACTCCACTAAACAGAAACACTGAATGCTGTTGATCAAACTCCATCAAGTAAATTATAAATCTTAAACCAAAATCTAAACGCATATTTTCTAAGACTGTGACCTTGAGTCCAAGATGGTTGGAGCAAGCAAGCATGTCATAGAATGAAGGTCGTGTATAATAAGATTATATCATGGGCTTTGGAATATATTAACAAATGAAAGAAAAAAAAATCGGCAAAACCATAACACAACTGTGTTCTATGACTGTGACCTTGACCTCGACTTAAAAAGAGTGAACAAGCATTTCGTTGAATGAGTTGTCTTAGCTTCGTGTTGATTCATGCCAAATATGATGATATCTTTGAAGGAGTTCAGGAAATAATGCAAATAAAAAGCTTAAACAGAACGTGAATAAAGTCTTGCCGCCAGCAATTGAAAAGCTTCGTTCAAACGTGCGCTCTAAGACAAAAAATAAAATTTCCTGTGTGCTTTCTAGTTTCAGAACATAAATTATGGCTACATATAGTGACTGCCTATTAACACCCATCTTCCTTCTCTAGAAACCACGAGTAGTAACACTGACTGCATTGTGGTCGGACCATGGAGCTGACAACTGTGTTCAATAAGAAATAAAGTAGCAGCGGCAGTTTGAATTGGAGGGGAAGTGGGATGGCAAAACCTTCCTTTGGTAGTTCTCTTGATGTTTCAATTTTTTTATTTTTTTATTTTTTGTCCTTAACAATCTTATGGGGTCCATCTTATTAGTGTGGGGAAAATGCATCTTGCAGAATCATCAGGGTCATAGTTATTGGTACTGAACCTATGCACCACATTTACAGTTCTTTGAACAACACAAGGCCCAAGTTGGCCTGATTTCGATACTGAGCTATTACAGCACATGTACAGTTCTTTGAACAATACAAGGCCCCAGTTGGCCTGATTTTGATACCGAGCTATTACATCACATTTGCAGTTTTTTGAATAAAACAAAACCCAAATAGGCCTGATTTCTTACTGAGCTATTACAGCACATTTACAGTTCTTTGAACAACACAAGGCCCAAGTTGGCCTGATTTCGATACTGAGCTATTACAGCACATTTACAGTTCTTTGAACAACACAAGGCCCAAGTTGGCCTGATTTCGATACTGAGCTATTACAACACATTTACAGTTCTTTAAACAACACAAGGCCCAACTTGGCATGATATCTATACTGGGCTATTACAGCACATTTACAGTTCTTTGAACAACACGAGGACCAAGTTGGCATGATATCGATACTGTGCTATTAAAGCACATTTACAGTTCTTTGAACAACACAAGGCCCAAGTTGGCCTGATTTCGATACTGAGCTATTACAGCACATGTACAGTTCTTTGAACAACACAAGGTCCAAGTTGGCCTGATTTCGATACTGTGCTATTACAGCACATTTACAGTTCTTTGAACAACACAAGGCCCAAGTTGGCCTGATTTCGATACTGAGCTATTACAGCACATGTACAGTTCTTTGAACAACACAAGGCCCCAGTTGGCCTGATTTTGATACCGAGCTATTACGTCACATTTGCATTTTTAAAAATAAAACGAGACCCAAACAGGCCTGATTTCTTACTGAACTATTACAGCACATTTACAGTTCTTTGAACAACACAAGACCCAAGTTGGCCAGATTTCGATACTGAGCTATTACAGCACATTTACAGTTCTTTGAACAACACAAGGCCCAAGTTGGCATGATATCGATACTGGGGTATTAACAGCATATTTACAGTTCTTTGAACAACACAAGGCCCCAGTTGGCCTGATTTCGATACTGTGCTATTACAGCACATTTACAGTTCTTTGAACAACACAAGGCCCAAATTGGCCTGATTTAGATACTGAGCTATTACAACACATGTACAGTTCTTTGAACAACACAAGGCCCAAGTTGGCCTGATTTCGATACTGTGCTATTACAGCACATTTACAGTTCTTTGAACAACACAAGGCCCAAGTTGGCCTGATTTCGATACTGAGCTATTACAACACATGTACAGTTCTTTGAACAACACAAGGCCCCAGTTGGCCTGATTTTGATACCGAGCTATTACATCACATTTGCATTTTTAAAAAAATAAAACGAGACCCAAACAGGCCTGATTTCTTACTGAACTATTACAGCACATTTACAGTTCTTTGAACAACACAAGGCCCAAGTTGGCCAGATTTCGATACTGAGTTATTACAGCACATTTACAGTTCTTTGAACAACACAAGGCCGAAGTTGGCATGATATCGATACTGGGGTATTACAGCACATTTACAGTTCTTTGAACAACACAAGGCCCAAGTATGCCTGATTTCGATACTGAGCTATTACAGCACATTTACAGTTCTTTGAACAACACAAGGCCCAAGTTGGCCAGATTTCGATACTGAGCTATTACAGCACATTTACAGTTCTTTGAACACAAGGCCCAAATGACCTGATTCGATACTGGGCCACTGCAACAGATTTTCAGTCCCTTAAATGACACAAGGCCCAAATGGGCCTAATATCGATAATGAGTCACTGCAACATATTTACATTTCTTTGAATAACACATTACCCAAGTAGACCTGATATTGAGACTGTGCCACAGGAATATATTTACAATTATTTCAATAACAAGAGGCCCCAGTGGATCTGATATTGCTCACCCTCACCTTATTGTATAACTAAACAGATGAGCATTTCACAAAGCAGACTTATATAGTAGTGTAAGAACACATCATACTTGAAATATTTCAAAAGCTTTTATCATGTTGATAATAAATCTATTGATCAAAAGCATGTTCGAGGTATGTATTTATGTATGTATGTACGTATGTATGTATGTATGTATGTATGTATGTATGTATGTATGTATGTAGTGTTTTACGGCACCTCCGCACAAATTGGTTGTACTGTACCAACAGGGTTCGATAAATGTAAACAGAATTACACAAAAAAATGTAGAAAGGGAAACCCTTCCACATAAATGTAAACATTAAGTATAAAAATATGAAATATCAAACGCAAAAGTCTGTAAAATATATACAAGTTAAAAGATAAAGGTAACACACGTAAAATCCTTAAAACATGATTAATATTTTGTTGTATGAACCATATTCCCTTAAACAAATCCACATTTTCTCGAGTAGTATAGCTTTATATAACTTCTCCAAGCAGTTCATATCAAAATACTTATGTCTGGTAGAAATCAATTTCATGTCAAAATACTTCTGTCTCAGGGTGGAAATCAATACACTCGACAAGAATGCGTTCCACTGTTAGTGGACACTTTTTTACATGGTAAGAACTCTGGTCGAGGATCACCCTTCAGGAGGTACTCATGTGTCAGGTATGTGTGTCTAATACACGATTGACACAATACCTGTGATTTATTCCATACGAGTGATGCACTCTCCATTAATAGGTTAGATGTTCTTAAGTTTGCTTTTGGAGTTTTCATTGCATACATTTTCCTGAACATGACGAACTGATATATATATATATATATATATATATATATATATATATATATATATATATATATATATATATATATATATATATATATATATATATATATATATATATATATATATATATATATATATATATATATATATATATAATATTTGGAGTTCATATAGGGAATTTTCCATTCGGAGACGAGTGACTAGAAGCAAATGTCATAATGTACAATATTCACTGCGTGACTTTGTAGTGGCATGGATTAGTTTCTTAAAATGAAAGTTTTGCGATGTTTGGTCAATAGGTGCTTGTAGACTTAGTACTGTAGAATTTAAGCGTTTAAAAATATTTCAGTTGATAACGACTATTGTCTTGAGGTCCTTGGAAATGGGTGGAAACACGGACTATCGAGCCTAGCTCATACAGGTGTTTGATTCTTTTAGTCTGAGACCCTTTGCGAGTAACATTATGTTTGGTCTCTGAACATTCGTTCTTTGGTATTTGGGAGTATTCATTACAAGTGAGGGATTCGAATAGAAGATAGTTTGCTTGCACACTGAAGAGCCAATTTGTTTTATCCAAGATAAAGTGATGGCTCATTTGCCTACACACAGAAGCTTTCTGACTGGGATATTCTACATCCACTCAGTAAGAGTCTATGTCCCTGGCCGTTTATCGGTTGAAGCATCTATAGGCAGATTTTACAAGTGACCCATGCACAAGTGACCCGTAGTCAAGTCTCAATCGTACCAATGACCTGTACAAGCACATCAAGACTTTCCGATCTGTTCCTGATCTGTGTTTGCCACAAATTGTATTAAAATTCACGACCTTTTAACACTTGTCCTTGAGTTATCTAACATGATAAGATGGTATGTTGTGCTTCTCTGTAGTCTGAAACCACACTGAACGTCTGATAGTTTGTTAGTTTCGAGACAACAGAGTAGTCTGTCATTATCAGCCATGCCATCAAGCTAAGCAATTACAGCTTGTGAATGATATGGGATGATAATTGCAAAGATCGGCTTGATCCTATCCAGGTTTAGGTAATAGTATCACCATAATTATCCCAAAGATTGGGAAGTTGCCAATTGCACAGTTTTATCCAAAATGGTTGGCAATGTATTTATGACTGTGTCAAGTTAAGAAGTTTTAAAAGTTGACAGTAGATGTCATTTGGTTCTGTTGAAATGCCATGGGCTCGATTGAAAGAGTCTTGAACTCTCTGGAAGTGAAAGATTTATTGTAATCTTCATATTTCGCAGATTTTAAATTTTGAGGAACCCGTCGTTTCAGGTTTTTGACACGGTGTATGATTTCGGAATAATTCTCTTGTAAGGAGTTCTTTGAGAATGTTTCGGCCAATATATTTGAGATTTTGGATCATTCTATTAGATTTCATTACATAATTCATACAGCTGCTCTGTTTTTATTTCTGCAAATGGTTTTTCGTACCATATTCCATAACAATTTGAGATGCCCAAGTTTAACCTAGAGACATAGGATCTCCGTGGGGTTTTTTTGTTGGTTTTTTTTGGGGTGGGGGTGGGGGTCTGGTTTTCTTTAATATAATTTTCTCTGTCTCCGATTATACAATGAATCTAAGCTTGGTATATTCGGCATTTATTAAGATTTTCATTTGTTGGATTGATATTAAAATGTTGAAGGACGTTTTTTCATTCCTTGATTGCTTCTTTGCAGGAATCATCAATTCATGTTTTGTTGACATGTTTAGGAATCGCCGATGTTTTTCACATTATATCCACTGCAACGTCGTGGAGTATCTGTGAAAACAGTAGTATTGGATCCACTTCACTGTCAAAACGAGAAGCACTCAGAGTTGACTCGCAGAAAATTCATCGTTTTTCAATCTGCCTTGCGTATTCGCCATCTCTACCCGAGCCCTTGGGGTTTGGCAACATTACCAGTAGTGAAGGGGGGCACTTTACGGACAATGGGAATTAGCATTAAAAACACCCCTGGGTCAATTTACGGACAATGGAAATTTAACATGGCGAAAAATCGTGGGTCAGATTACGGACAAGGGGAATTAACATGGCAAAATATCGTGGGTCACTTTACGGACAAGGGGAATTAACATGGCAAAAAATCGTGGGTCACTTTACGGACAAGGGGAATTTAACATGGCGATAAATCGTGGGTCACTCTACGGACAAGGGGAATTTAACATGGGATTTTTTTAAAAAATTTTTTTAAAAAAAGGGGTAGGCAATTCAAAGACTATCTCTTTTCGAGATATATGGCTGGCCCTGAAAAGGGCCTTTGGGTTTTTTCTTCTTCTTCTTTTAACTTCTTAACTTCTTCCACCATCCTCTTATTTTGTCCATCATTCCTTTCTTCTTTTTCTTTTCTGTTTCCCGCAACCAGTCCGGGTGGCCCATGGCCCGGAACTTCTCTTGGATTTTCATCCAGTTCGTGTTCAGTTTTTCTAATTCATCCCTTTTTTTTCTATTTTCTTCTTCTTTTCTTTCCTTTGACCACTTTTCTTTGATCTTCTTGACCTCTTCGGTCAGCACATTCCTCATTAGTTCTTCAGCTTTCTTAAGTTTTTCTAACCCCCACTTCGCGAAACACCAATCTGTCCATTCTACAATGTCTTCTAGAAAGCACCTTGCACTCGTCACATGATCTATCGCTTCTTTTAACTTACCCACTTTGACATACGGTGGGTTAATTAAACCTCTGATTCTCTTCTCCTCATCCTCTATCATTTCTTTTACAATATTTACGGATAAGTGGAGGCTGGTTACTTGTCTTGAGACGAAGTCTTTTGTCACTGCATACCTCCATTCCTGTTCAACCCTTTCAACTACACTCAATCCATCTACCATCCAATACCAACTTCCCATAAGATCGTTGTATAAAGCTGAAGCTGCTGGCATCTTCTTGTTTGCTTATTCCGTAGAATGGGTTCCAATGGCCAACACTGTTAGTTTTATACTGAAAGCGCGTACGTGAAGGAAAACATCCCCTAAAAACATAAAATTGATCTTACCTAGATCATGACCGAACAACGCGCGGACGTGAAGGAAAACATCCCCCTACTTTTTCATTTCATATAATATAACCCCAACTATACTCTCCACATTTGCTAAGAAACATTAAAGAAACCCATAATCTACTATTCGCACAAACATACCTTTACTCTTACAAACACAAACACATACCCTCACACTATCTTAAAAAAGAGTTAGTGTTTATATACACACTACTCTACCTACGCACATTGGCAAATCGATAGTTATTTCTTTTCTAGAGTATTGGGTAGCCCTGAAAAGGGCTGTTTTTTGAACTCCTGATGCACCTATCTAATGGTTGCACCGTCCTGGCCTGGCGCCACACACGCATCTTCTTCCCCAGTCTTCTTTCACCTTTCTTCTGGGGAGCGCAGAGGGAGGATGATTCGCTTCAACACCCCAATCCTCTGTCTCGGGAATATTGAACGACATCCTCTCTTCTCTTTTCTTTTCCTCTTCTTCCCTCTCTCTTCTCTCCTCCTCTTCCTTCTTTACTCTTGCTTCTTCTACTATAGCCTCCGCTGATAGTTCGTTTACTATGCGCCTGGCATATTCCAGGTGCATCTGGAGTTCTAACAGTTTCACTATTCTGCTATTCATTCCTGTGTTGATCAATCAACAAGGGTAGCTTGACTGCCCAGCGAGTTTCAATTTATACTGAAAGCGCGGACGTGATGGAAAACATCCCCTAAAAACATAAAATTCATCTTACCTAGATCATGACCAAAAAAACAACAACGCGCGGACCTAAAAGAAACACTCACTCACTTTTTTATGCTACCCATCACTATTTTAAAATTTTTTTATAAATCACTTCAATAGACTATCCACATACGCAAAGCAATCCAATCTAACCCAAAATATACACCTCAAACAGCCCAAAAAACAAACATTATTTTAATCTACTATCCACACCAACCTACTTTATCACTTACAAACACACAAACACACAAACACATACCCTCACATTTTTTTAAGAAAGAGTTAGTGTTTATTTTCACACTACTCTACCTACACACATTGGCAAATTAATAGTTATTTCTTTTCTAGAGTATTGGGTAGCCCTGAAAAGGGCTGTTTTTTTTGTTTTGCTATGGTATTCTTTTTTTAGTTTCTAAGAATGCGATGTCCTCTGAGGATAGACTTTCTGGCGATAGGTCTGCTTCTTCGGAAAGAGAAGAAGAATTCTTTGGTGTCGATACGACAATCGACAAAGCCTCTGTCAGCTTCAGGTTGCTGCTGCTGCTGCTGTTGTTGCTGCTGTTGCTGCTGTCTCTGAAGTCTGTACTTCTCTGTCCATTCTTCTTTCTCCCTGTTCATTTCTTCTCTGAAGAGCTCTTCTATCAGGTCTTCAGTGATTTTTAACATTCTCACATTCTCTATTTCTTCTGGTTTCGGTATCAGACTGTGTCTGACCCTATGCAGATTCACGTAGGCTTCGTTGAGCTTAGCTAGTTTGGAGCACATCTTCTTAGGAGGATGAGTCGACAATGGATGGCTAGACTGGGAACAACCCGGTTCTTAAAGTTAAAGCGCGGACGTGAAGGAAAACATCCCCACACGGTTTTCGAGCCGCAACGTTCATGAGAGGGATAGTAAGAAATGAAAGAGCATCAATCCAACATTCTTATAGCTAAACAAAAGACAAAGGCATTTTTTTTCTAAACACAACATTTTTTATTCAAAAATCACTTAACACTAAACAACAACATTTTTAACAATAATCCAACACTATAACATCAAACAATTTTTTTCAAATCACAAACATTTTTTTCAAATACAATCTACTTTAAACAAGGCTGACAACGTTGTGAATGAAATTGTGATTTCCACTGTTGGAAATCATTAGGCCATTGATGGACACTACGTTTCCTAGCTTGAGACAAAAGATAAGCATAATGGTCACAAAACCATCGATCTACTTTCACATCGTTTCTAGCAGAAGAACGAGGATCGAAATGAGTCACTAAATGTTCTAAGGAATAGCCCAGGCTGCGATGATGCAGAAAATACACACAGTACTGTCCACACACCAAGGAATCTGTGCCTTGTAATTTCACGTTATTGAATCGGGTGGTTTGAGCATTTCTTCTCATAAAGTCGATGATATCGTCTTCCAAAGGGGGCAATCCATACGAATCGAAATATTCCACACATCCTTCTTGAGGAAAGTAGACGGCTACCCAGTGGGTTCCTGGGAGATGACTTTCGTCCGTGTTGATCACGTAAGCTTGATGGTCTTTAGGTTTGCGATGAGGGAGTTCATCTTTAGCACAGACGACAGGATTCCAAGAAGCTGTATACGAACTGTGGTTCAAAAGGTAATAAAGTTCCCAGGTATCCATTGTTTTGTGTTTTTTCTTCTTCTTCACCACAGGTAATAATAAGTCGTCAATTCGATCCTGACTTTTTGCTTGAAAATGTCTGACGAATAAACGGTTATTTGTTCTGTTTCCTCACTCTGATTCAGGACAGCTTCGATACGATGGATCTCTTGAGTGGTTAATGGTGGACAAGAATGTTCACGCAAGTCTTTATACCACTGATGCAACACGTCTTTGTTCGAGATGAGACTCCAAGCTTCGTCCAGATACTCGTCCAATTTTTCTTCTTGACTCAACATTAGGCATTTATCGTGTTGAATTTGACTGGGATGATCGTTTTGACATCCATAGCAGTTTTTCTTGATCAGTTCTGTTATTTTGTTGACCAAGTGTTTGGCAAAACAGGAGACTAAATGGGCTTCTTGTTCTGGCCATCTCGACTTCATTATGATCACTTCTTCTTCCACAGTCTCCTCACATTTCATGTCCAAAGTTTCTCCACTAGGTAAAGAGGGATAACAGTCTTCCATGGCTTTCTAATAATCTAGAATGACTTCTCTCAAACTGTTGATTTCTATGGTATTATCGAATTCTGCATACAGGATGACGTTCACTGTCTGTTTCAGTTCTGCTGCAAACTGAAGTTCACACGAATCTGGCCAGATTTTATAGGGTGGAAATGTCCCTCGTCGCTGCCTTGGTCTGGAGTGAAATCGAAAGCCCACAAAGTATAGCCTCCGTCATATTCGTCGTACTCAATGCCGTGACTGGTGTTGGTTCTTAACTGTCCCGTGGCTTCGTACAGGGACAAGTACGATCTCAAGTAATTTTTGTTGGCAAAGTCGGGTTCGAAAGGTCGGGTACACAAGGTCTTGCCATCGCGACTGACTTCGATTTTCTTCACGTTGAAGTGTTGAAAGTTAAAAGGATTTTTAGCGATAGCTCCGTTGAAGGCTGAATTCTCGACCATACCAAGGATTAAACGCTTGGGTAGCTGTCCTTGAAACAGATGATCTTCAATCATGGAATGCTGTCCAGCGGGAATGGTGAACGTTTTCACTTCCACACGTCGTATGGGATACTTGGCGGTCGTTCTGCTCAACGTTTGACTGATGTCGTTACCTACTTTGGGTAACACTTCCACGCGTCGTACGTAGAGTTTGGCCTCTAAAATTGTGCTTTTAGGAGCCTTAGTAAGATCAGCAGCCTGCAAATGGAAAGTGGTACTGCTGCGATTCAGTCTCAAGCGGACATTGACTCCGTTCAGCAAATATTTCTCTTGCAACCACATGTCCAAATGCAAACGATCCATCAGTTCTAAACTTTTCTTGTCTAAGATTTTGCTTTCTCTTGCCTCAAAGCCGGAATTGCTTGGATCTATTTCGTCGAACTTGTCTGGTGTGTCATCTACCCACAGCACACAGGCATTGAGATGACTTGTCTTGGCATCTGTTCCGTACGTCAAGAGATTTTCCAGGTAGGCACGGTAAGGGTATGTATTCATGCTGCTGCTGACCAGTTTGTTATTCAAGTACAAATCCACTGAGCTGAACAAGGAATGCATGAAATTGTTGACGGGAGCTATATTATCATCGTCTTCTACTCCTTTATCATCTTTTTTTAGAACTTGGACTTTCAAGTACAAGTAACTGCTATTCAGATCGATGTAATCTTCGGGCTGTCCTTTGATTTCAAACTCGATGGGAGCGGAATCGGTCAATGAGGAGACGGGATGAAATTCCACCCATTGGGATTCTTGCATGGTCATCATGGTGGGGGGCATGGCAAACAGATCCAGTTCCGTCTTGGAACAGGCGCAAGACTCTCGGTGCATCATTTTGTTTTGTGTTTCAATAATCGAAAACGTCTAAGTCTCGAACGGTTCTTCTTTTCTTGGCCTTTCTCGCTTGAAGTCTGGTGAAAGGGTGTTTTCTTCTTCGTCGTCTCTTTCTGCCTTGTCCTTGCTGAATGCTTGACTCGGTAGCGTGCAGGGCATTTATAGGTGTGTCTCGTCGGCCTAAAATGTCTTTGCCCGTTTGCAGCAAGACATTTTTGCCTGCCCTCATGAAGGCTTCTTTAGGGTTTTGTTTGTCGATGATGACATTTTGGAGAAATTCTTTGCCTTGTGTCAGTGCCGCATCTTTCAAGGCGTGCAATCCTCGTGTCACCATCGGTTTCAACACCGGGGCCACCGAACGAAAGGCCGATTTTAACATGTCTCCTAAACCGTGTCCTCGCTGTCGAGCCACCCCTCGGTACACTGGATACATGACTTACGAGTCGTGAGAGAACCGTTTTCGAAAATGGAGTTTCACCGTGACTTTTCCTTTGGTGAGTGGAATATTTTGTCCCAAATCTCCTTTTATAGTAATGTTGACCGTGTCCAAATAAGACTTGCTGACCGGCAAATAGTGAGGATGGACAAATTCGCGGTGGACGTGATAAGTGTTTCCACCTTCCTCGTCAGCGTTTGTGGCAGAATCCACTTTGAAAGGAATGACACGCAGTAACGGCACGGAGGTGTGTCCCACCACGTTGTATTCCACCACATCGGAGTACACGAAGATCAAATTCAGTCCCTGGTTCAGTTCTACCGGGAAACGAAAATACCTCGCAAAAGAGTCGTTGTCATGAATGACTGGTAATTCGGGGCTTTTTTTTGTTCTCCTATCTTCCTCAGCTCCGTGTCACCGCCCAATATGTCAAACAATTCAGGACAAAATAAGAAAGACATGAATTTTTTGGACCCCTCAGAAAATTTCATCAGAAAGCGACGAGCTATTTTGTGATATTCCAGGGTGACACTTTTTTGGACATTACTCAAAGCTTTATGGAACACGCCATTAAACCTGGAGGCTATGGCGCTGACCAGATGATGACCACTGAAATAATAGCCTGGGAGAATGGACAAGTTGTAGGTCCACGTTTTAGTTTTGTCATCATAGGTTCTATTGGTATATGTGCCAATCTTATCCAACTCATCTTGCAATTGTTTGTCATGAACTTCCACCTTAAAATAATTTTGATTGGGAATGACATTGTGGACTTGGGTCGGGTGAATCATTTCCACTAAAGCCACTTCCCAATGGGCTTCGTGATCTAAGGGGATGGCTTGAGGTAATTTGGCCGTGTAACAGCACAACGTGTTGTTGGGAAACACCTCCATGGAACTGTCACTGGGTAAGGTTAAGTAAAATTGGTTTTGGTGACTCATAATTCTAGAGTTCTGTGGCTGTCCGAGGGGTTAGTGGATGTCAAAGGCGTGTCTCCGCCCAAAATGGGGTTCTGGTTGTGGTTGTTGGAGTGGTGACTGGCACTGGACACAACGTTCCCGTTCGAGGAGAATTTCAGGGAGGGATTGGGAAGCAGGTAGCCGATGCAACTGCTCAATAAAATGGTCCACAATTGTTTGTCTCCTTGTTGCAAACTCAAATTGGCAATGGCTGCCCCGATGACACAATACACCACGAAGATTTGGCAGAAAAAGACGATTTGCGTTTTAGGCACACGTTCTCCACACCACACCCACAAGGGTTGTTTTTGTAAATCTTGCACAGAAGAACTAGGGGAAGAAGGAGTGGTCGACGTAGCTGCGTCTGATGTGTGAAAGGGCATGATGGTCACTTCTTCTTTTTATAGTCGATGACTTGCGAAGCGTCGATCCAAGAATCGAAACTGGTTGGATATCCTTTCCAACGTACTTTGACTTCTTTGACACGTCGTTTGCCCACTTTACGGGTTCTGCGTTCGAGAATGCTTTCGATGTCGTACACGTCGTCTTCTTTTTTGGTGACACGTTGTAACTCGGGCAAATAAAACGTTCCTTTGAGTACTTCTCCGTTCATGTCTTCCAATTTATAGACGGCAGGATGACGGCCATGCACTCGTCCAGTGACGCGAAACAATTCGGTCGTCCAGTTAGGTAAGTAACCTTTGTCAAAAGTGCGTTTGGTTTTGCCAATGCGCACCCAATCTCCTACGGTCAACTCTCCACTTTTCTTGGGGACAGCCCTCGTCGGGGACGTACCGAACAGGCGCTCAAACACCAGCACTTCGTTCTCGGGAGTCACGTCTTGCGGGGCACGTCCGATGCTTCGATGGTAAGATTGGTTGTACGCTTGCACCAGGTGCGGTAAGATGTCGATGTACTTCAGAGTGTGGTGATGCGTAAAATATTTCCACATGCGTTCTTTCAAAGTGCGTTGAAAACGTTCCACGATGCTGGCTTTGGTTTCGGGATTCTCGGTGGTAAAAAATTGAATGTCACGTTTCTTTAATTCTTTTTGGAAAGCTTGGTTCAGAAATTCGGTGCCTTTGTCCGTTTGCCATCGAAGAGGGTGACGACCGCTTTGTTTCAACACCCGTTGTAAGGCTCGCACTAACTCGCTGCTCGATTTGGAAGTCAAGGGCACGACCCAGGCAAATTTGGAAAAGACGTCGATGACACAAAACAAATATTTGTAGCCACGATTGTAGCTGGCCAAATGAGAGACATCGGCTAAATCGGCTTGCCATTGATGATCGATGCCTTCCACTCGGGTGCGACTTCTGGCAAACTTGCGTCGAATGGGTTTGTGTAAAGTGTAGGTAGCTTGTTCTTGTAACCATCGTTGCACTTGAGGTAAACGGAGACTTTTCAGTCGCGTTTTGGCAGCACGATACAATTTTTGAACTCCTGCGTAACCTGCAGGATGCGAGGGATCGTAGTAAATGCTGGCTAAGACTTTTTCCATTTTTTTGTGTTGGTGTGTTAATAAGACACCCACTCTTGGAAGAGGCTACTCTTTTTCTCTTGGGGTACTTTCTTGGATTGCAATGCTTTGCGTGTGCGGCCAGCAATAGGTGTCGAAGAGGAGGATGTCTGAGCAGGGGATATCGGTTCTTGTTTCACTTCTGTCTTCACTTCTGTCTTCACTTTCTTTTTCTCTTGTGAGGAAGAAGGGGTGGCCATCATCTTTTTAATCCATCCAATTCTGGAGGTAGGTGGTGTTGTTAACTTGCGTACTTTTTCTGGTGGAGTTTGAAACCCTTCTTCTTCTTTTCCTTTTTCTGTTTTGGTCACGGGTACTGGTACTGGTGCTGGACTTTTCATCAAGGTCTTAAAATCTTTCAAAGTGGGTAGAGCTGTTTCGTCTAAAGCTTTCTGGTGAAAGAGTTGTAGTCGTTGCAAGAGTTGACCGTACTTTTGCGATTTTTCTGTTTCGGACAAATCTTGGCGATCCATCAAGGACTGCAATTCGTGTTGTAACTGGGACATCTCGCTCAAATTGGGATTGGGAGGTAAATGCGGGGTGCGTTGTTCTTGCCACCGATGGTATTCCATCCATCGTTTGTAAGGCACTAAAGCTAGTTTTCGTCCTTCCATGGGGTTGTCAGGGGTGAATTCTGAGATCTTGGGACTTCCGAGGGCCTTTTTATCTTGCTCCCACCAGTCCTCCCAACATGGTTCCCAAGACTCCTTTCAGTATGGGGCCTAACAAGAGAGGTAAAATACCTCCACGTTGGACCAACATCTTCTTTTTTTGATGAATGGGAATTTTCTTTTGAACCATTTTGCGAAGAACGTGACGATGTTTGCCTAAGCATTGTTTCTGGTGTTTGGACAAAGGGATCGTGCCTTTCAAAACGTTCAAACAACATTCGCACACGGTATCGATGACCTCTTTGGAGGCCGTTTGAATGAGTTTTTTTCGTAGGGGTGAAGAAGCTTTGGACAGGACAGATAACAGGTCCCCATGTTTAGCTAAACGTGGTGGCAGTCCTTTCCTTTTCTTTCCTTGGGGTTTTCTGGAGGGTGACATTTTTGCTTGTGGGTTCCGGGACATTCACCGAACAGACACTAACGTCGATGACTTAACGCACACCCTTTTATCTTTTTTTTGGGACTATCGCTTTGTCATAAAGGTGACAATGTTTTTCCCAAAATCACCAAGGAATCCTCCCCTTTGTTGACGCCTCTTTTTCTTGGAACGACTGTGTCTTTTCTTAGGGTAATGTCGATGCTTGGCTAAGCGCTTTGTCGGATGACGCGTCTGCCTTTGTCTCTTTCTTTTGTGGCTTCTTGGAGGTGACATCTTTTTTACAAGTTCACTGATACCCCGACTTGGTCACAGGCTCTTTTTATACTGGAACGCGTCGCCACTGATTGTCTTTACGTTTTATCAGTTTGAGGACAGGCATGACACGTCGTGCAGGGGTACGCAACGGACTAAATCGAGCCAGTTCTTGCTTGGACAAATCCAGTAAACTTTGTAACATGCCCGATCTTTCTTGGACTTTGATTTTGGGAGAAGGTACTTTGTGAGCAGCAGCCACTGCCACTAAATTGGAGGGTCCTGCCACTGGGGAAGTTCTTTTGGGGGTCATCAACGGAGATGTTCTTGGTGTGATCAACGTCTCCAAGTACTCTTCAGTTCTGGGTGTCATCAACGGAGAAGTGGATGAACGTGAGGATGCCGGAGACGCAGTCACTGCCGTGGCAGGTCGTGGTTTGCGAGTGTAAGGTTGCGTCCTGGCCGAAGTGCCTCTCTTGCGACTAGTTTTCTTCTGTGGACTTTTCTTTTTCTGGGGACTTTTTCTCTGTTTCTTTTTCTGGGGGCTTCTTTTCTTTTTCCGGGGTGGTGATGTCTGGTAAGAGGAGGGTCCTGCCACTGGAGAAGTTATTCTTCTTGGGGACCTGGTCTTTTTCTTTTTCTTCTTGGGGCTTCGTTGGACTTTTGTCTTGGGGATAACTTTGGGGGCATTAGGATCCCATCTTAAGAGTGAGCGAATGATGACCCCTCCTAGAGTACCGCTCCCTCCAGGTTTCAAAATGATTTGTTTTTTGGTTTGAGTGTCAATGCGGGGATCGGCCAGTTGGACCAAAGCGACTTTGTTTCGATCAAAAAAGCGTTGGGTTTGATGAGGAATCTGAATGATTCCTTGGAGTAATTGACGTGCCGTCACCGTGAACCATCGTAAGACTTCTTTGAGACTAGCTTCTAAGACACGGGCTCGTGTTTGTGGATCTTTTTCTCGACTGACGCCATACAAGGCACGAATCAATTTGACGGGAAGATGCGACTGAAGGGACGTCATGTTCACACTGTGTGAGACAGACGAAAAAGGGTCTGAGGTTTTTATAGATTTTTTGATGGGGAGTGAAATGAAGTCGAGGACGGAGACGTGTACAGGACAGGCCCTCCGTCTTGGCACCAGTGGTGAAACAAGTGGGTACGAAATCGCAAATCCTCGGGGGTCGTAGGTTTCAAATCGACGAGTAAATAGGCGTGGGGCGTTTGAGTGGCATCGTCGTACGCCTGAGTCAGCCAAGGCGTTCCTAACTGTTTGGCTAAGACTTGCACTTGCGATTTATCTCGAGGGCTTTTAAACAAGACCACGTAATGCGCATTGAGACTGATGGTGCGATGGGCTTTACTTTGTTGAAACAAATTTTGGGTGATGTAAACGACACTGGCATTACGGTGATGCCCTTTGCGCGTGAACCACAATTTAATTTCTTCTTCGTCTTCTCCTAACATGTCGTCGAAAATGACCAAATGGGTTAGACGGGAGTCAGAGACGATGCCGTCGTCTTCTTTAGGAATGCCTTCCACAAACACGATGGAATCGCCTTGACTTTCTCGCAAGAGGCTGTACGCCGATTGCCACTCTTTGTAACACCACACGATCCGTTGAGGGGGCCGATCGATCAAATGATGTTTATGTTCGATCAAACGTTTGACGAATTCGGTTTTGCCTGAACCGCTAGGTCCAGCAATGAGCATGTTAAAGGGATGGCGAAGATACAAAGCCTCCCAACTGGCACGATCTAAGTGTTCGTCGATGACTTTGACAGTAGAGGAAGAGGGAGCAGAGACAGTAGAGGCAGCCATGGTGTGAGAAATGTCACTTGTGACACGAAAAAACAAACAAGACAAGAGTTTATATACTTTTTCAGAACACGTTTATTGAATGTTTCAAATATGAACACGAAAGACAAAAATACATACAACCCAAATAGTGATGTACAGGAATAAAAAACACATCAAAACAATCAAAGTGGAATATAAACAAGTGTCTGTACAACATGTTTTGGGTAACGAAGATGTCCTAGGGACAGTGTGTAATGTTCTTACAGTCTCTACATGAGGTATTGTCACACAAGTGTCCTCCCGGAATGACCTTTCAGGCCTGTCCATGACAGTCCTGTCCTGAAGCGAGTGGTTGTTCTCGGTGACGGGTTCTTCTGGCACCGTCACTAACACAGGTTGAAAAGTAACTTTTTTCCTTGAACAACTCTCGTGCATACTGGGCCACTTCTTGGGCCCAAGCCTCAAAACCCCCCTTTTTCCAATCACGAACATCTGTCCAATGGGGGTGTAAGTCACAAGCTACACACACATCGTCATACACGTCTTGGGTCGCTAAAAGTTGACGAATCTTTTTTTCCTGTTGAGGTCGAGAAGTATCCAGATGAAAACGCAAGGCTTTGAGCAAAAGGAGTTTTTCGTGACCATTTAAGGCCATGGAGGTGGTAAGTACTGATCGTAAAGAGTCCACAAAGAATCGGCTGGTAAACGAAATCCCAGAAAACAAGTCACTAAGACACACACCACTTGTCGTCCCAAATTGAATGGATACAGTTCTTGTAATAATTGATGGTAATGATCCACGGTTTGAATATGGTCATTGAGTTCCTTCCACGGAATCTGTTGAATGATATGTGACATAATCCGTGGCATGGTAACTTGATTTTATAGTGTCTTTGTTTCGGAAGCAATAAAGGTAATTTCTAACCAAACACGTTCGATCTCCAGTAGGGAATTTAAATGTTACATACTGTAACTGAAACGTCAGAGTTTGTCTAGATGTTTCGTCTTTTTCTAAGCAGATTCCATGTAACAAATGTTGGTAATCCTTTAACTCGTCTTCTTCAATACGTTGCAATAAGTGAATCTCCAAGTAACCAAAATTACGAACGTCTAGCCCATCATCATCATTCATATACTGAAAGTATTCAACAAGGTCTGACCAGTGAAATAATTTCTGACGAATCAGTCCTCTTATACCATTCAGGTACCAGTGGTTAAAGATCTGGTGACGTAACGGATGCAATTGTTCTTTACGTTTCACTTGTATTTTCACCAGCTCTCGGTAAATCCTTTCTCTCAACTCCTCAGGCAAGCCCAAAATGTACTCTTGTAAAGTATCCATAAGTATATACACTGTTTTTGGAATCGTTGGGTGGTGACCAATAGCCTCGTTTAACTTTGTGTCTAATGTAATATCCACTCATAATCAGTCTTCTTGTACTTTGGAACAGAGCATAATTTAAAAACGGATGAATCACTTTGAGTTTGCGTTTCACTTGTATTTTGATCAGTTCTCGGTAAATGCGTTCTCTCAACTCCACAGGCAAAGCACGAATGTTCTCTAGCAAAGTATCCATGAATAGGTCATACTAAATCCTCTTTGGTCTGACACAAGAAATGTACTCTTTGCACAAACATGGTTTCACTTCAGTGTCGAATTTAAATCGTTGAGTCACTAATCTACACATTACAATTCGTTCAGAAGTTTCCTCTTTCACCAAGTTGACATTGTGTTTAAGATGTTGGTAATTCGTTAACTCTTCCTCTGGAATTCGATGCAGTACGTTTACAATGATGTAACTACAATCGTCCATACCAAACCAATCCTTTTTAAAATTAGAGGATCGTTCATCAATGTCTGTCCGATGGAACACTTTCAATTGAATCAATCCTTGTATAGCCTTCAGGTATCAGTGGTTCAAACACCGGTGACGTAACGGATGCAATTGTTCTTTACGTTTCACTTGTATTTTGAAAAGCTCTCGGTAAATGCGTTCTCTCAACTCCACAGGCAAAGCACGAATGTTCTCTTGTAAAGTATCCATGAACAGATTATTATGGTAAGAAGTTACTTCAATGTCTCGGTCCCACTAAGGGTAAGTAATGACAATTCGGTGACCATCGAGCATGTTCAACGTAGGCCGAATCTTGCGGTTCCCAGTGGTGAAGTGACACACCGCAACTGAAGCACTTGACTTTATCTCCTTCGCCCAAGTAGAAAAATCCGGCTCTGGCTAATTCTTCGGGGGTCGGTCCTCCCAGATACTTTGGCCATTTTCCTTTGAACGATTGAAGACGATTTTCAAAGTCGCAGTATTCCGACAAACGCACAGGAAACGAATATTCGTCTTTCACAGGTTCGTTTCGATGAGGGTTGGGTGACAGGAACAGGAGTTTGCTCAGGGCTGGATGACATCCGTAGGGAGGTAAACGTGAAGGTGAACATTCCCCTTTAAAACGAAACCCAGTAAAATGTCCAAGAGGACGAGCAGCATCGCTTTCGCATCCCACAGGTTTGACACGCACAGCATCACTTTCCATGATAGGGGTAGGGGCACTAAAGTTCCCATGATGCTTTACGGCATCGCTCAGGTCACAAGGTACAGCATCGTATCCATCGCAAGGCTCACAATCGCACTCGTCTGCAAACTCCGTTACGCAATTACAATGGTAACCACATGGACAATCGCAGTTTCCTTCCGGACATTTTCCGTCGCAATGTCTGGGTCTTATCCATCCAATATTAGTCACACTAGAGGAAGATACAACTTTTTTACAATCCCCAAACTGGAACGATGTCTCTTTCAAAGTATTCATCTTGTTCGCTCGGTCTTGGTAGTCCCAATGAACTATCGATCTTGTCTAGGGTTCCTTTTTTATATACAGTCCAATACCGACGTGACCGTACGGTAAGGTGAAGTGATTGGGAAGTCGCACTCGCTTCTGGTATACAATTTGATAGACTTTTTCCAAGGGTCGACTGACGATGTGGTGAGTGGGTAAACGTACAATCTTGTTCGGTTGATAGGTGGTCACTTTAAAGTTTCCATCCTCTCCCGATTGCAAGGCTTCTTTCAATACCCCAAAGTTGACCACTCGACTGGTACGATAATTCAGAGTCAGTCCTTTCACTTTGCACGTCGTGTGCACTTCTCCTTGTTTGTCCCGGTATTCGTAGCCGTAATTTTTGGGACCGCCACTGACGAAACTTAGAATCTTGTCGTCGGAATGCTCGTCTGTCCAGGCTCCTAAACGGTCTCCTTCGATGTCAGGGTGATGTTGAATCGGGTGATGGATGTAAATGCAACTGTCCGTGTCAAAGTACAGGACGCGTTCCCCTAACAGTTCTAAAGCTTCGTACAATTTTAAGCGAGCATGAGCTGTCACGTAAGCCGCAATGATGACATTTCCAAAAGGGTCGTCTTGTACAAAGTCCAGATCTTCTTCGTAATTGACCAAGATCAAATTCTCTCGAACGACGTCCACGTGTTTCATGTATTTGGTTTTGTCGTGAATCATCTGGAAGTAGCGGGAAGGTTCTGTCAAATATTCCGTCTTGGGTAAACACGGTCGTTGTGCCATTTTACCCCACAAGCAATTTAACATCACTTTGGCAAACGATCGCCTGCCTTCGTTTTTCTCGATGTGGTCTAAAGTGATGCCTTCTTGTTCGTAGTATTTCTCTTTGAATTGTATTTGGTCTTCGGGAGTGTGACACCAGGAAGGATAGCCGCTGGCTTCTTGCTTCAGTTTCAAAAAGGCATCCACGTAGTCGGCGAAAATGCCTTTCTGACTGGGGTCACCCTTGTGGTATTGTTCTGTCTTGGGAAAGTGACAAATTTCGTACACTTCTAACAGTTGGTATCCCATGTCCAAAGCTTTGAACAATTCTACGCTGACCCAGGTTCCCGTCAAGGCCCGTTCTTCCTGGCTGTGCTGACAAGCTTGGTCTTGGTTGCACGTTTCGGCACAAGTACGGCACAAGGGAAACATCAGTTTGTCTTGACAATGGTGAGGTAAGACGGGATGGTATAGGTTCGTGGGAGGCAAAACTTTACACTTGATCAAGCCTTCGTATTGTCGAATGTTTTTCAGGTCGATGTGTTCCGTCAGCAATTGCGGGTGCCCTACAGGAAAGCGACAATATTTGCACACGTAGGGATACAGCGAACACACGTCCAAATATTTGATTTCTTCTCCTTTCTCTTCATCGGCTTGGTACAGCAAACAGGTGGCATTGGTCCTTCCTCCGTACAAACTATCCCTCGGGTTCAGCGGGTCCATGAACTGGTAACTTTCCACGAGACGTTTAAACTCGGGATCGGTTTTCATACGGTGATCGTACTCGTGTTCCCACATTTCCACCACTTGGTATCCTTGCTGTTCCAACTTTAGGCGTCGCTGACAAGTGTCCTGGTACAAGTCTTCCATGGTTCGTTGCAAAAACTGATTTTTAGTACCACGGTCAGGGTAACAGACGGGACATCCGTGAAATAAGCAGCCGTTAAACTCGTACACGATCTTGGGGTTTTCTAAGTCCCAGCCATCGACCGAATACGTTCCGGTGGTCTTTTCGCCCCCTCCGTTGCGGGCATGCTGAATCCACTTGTCTTTCTTGTCGCACAAGTAATGTAACCAACGTAGGGCTTTGACCGAGTATTGACGTTTGACAAAGTGGGTCGTTTGAGGACTGATGACAGCCACGGTCTTTTCAGGCATGAATCGTTGTCGATACACTAAGGAACACGCTTTGGCAATGGTGCAAGCTTCTTTCAAAGGATCGACCCCTCCGTGTTCCATGAACAGTTCTCGAAATTTTCCACAGCAACGCCGTAAAATGTCCACGTCGGAACGACAATACTTTAGCATTTCTTCCTGAAAGTCGAAGGGGTCCGAGGCGTGAATCTGGTACCAAGCGTAGAAAGCTTCTCGTTGTTCGGTACGCATGTTGTCGGGGTCGTAATAGTGAGCCTCAGGTAAATGGGGTAGAACGGCGTGTTGATTGGCTTCCGTATTGAAAAAGTGTGGAAAGTACCCTTTAGCCATTTCTGTCATTCCAAACGTTTTAGGCATTCGACTCAAAAGCATGGCCAAGTAACTCATCGAATCTTTAAACTGTACTTGTCCCACTTGCATGAAAATGATTTTGGCTCCGTTCAAAGTCACTTTAGGACGCTCGGTGCCTTGTTCCGTATAGTACCTCAAAAGAAACTGTCCATCGTATCCGGAGAAATTGTGAGCCATCACCGTGGCATGACGATGACAATCTCCGTAACGTTCGATATCCTCTTGGCTCCACGTCTTGTCGACGGGGTCTAAGACCCATTGGGCAAAATCGGCTAACGTGTTTGGCCCCGAAAGATTTTTTCACGTCCTCCGGGAATCTTGCTGCAGTGAGGGCAATGACTGAAGATAGGTTCTTGAATGCACTTCTCGCACGCTCGATGAGCCACGCAGAAATTAGGAATGTGAATGCCGGTCTCTTGCATGCATTCGAAATCGAAAAAGATGAAATTGCCTTTCTTCTTGTGACCGTCCTCTTTCTCTGGTGGGGGTTGGTATTTTTGCACGTAACATTGGTGTTCCAAGTCCACGATGTGGTGACAAATGTGACATTTTTTCTTTCCTGAACATACGTGTGCCTTGGTATTATTGGTACGTATGACTTGTTCACACGTAGAGCACAATCTCAGCAGTTGACAAGCGCATTTCTTCTGTGAACCTTGCGTCTTCAAATGTTGTTGGTAACAGGTAGGGCTGACAAACGTGCGCAGACAAGTTGAACAAGACGCTGGTTCTTCGCTCAGACAGGGTGAAGAGGCCAAACATCCTGTGCATTTCGATCCGCAATGCTTGTGTTGCTCTCGATTGTTATAACCATGATCACATTTCTCACAGTAATAACTGTATCCCAGGAATCCAGTGATAGTGGTAATCGTATCGAAATGGTCATCGTGATAATAGACATGAATGTATTTTCCGTCCTTAAAGTCTTGCCCTCGAAACAATAGAGGTCCGCGCACTTCTTGAGGGTGCACTTTCAAGGTGTATCGTGGAGCTAGGACATCTTGCAATTTTTGCATCTCAGGAATGCCGCAGGGTGTGTCTTTGGGCAGTCCGGCTTGTTGTAACAGGAGTTCTGCTTCGTTTCGTTGTTTGGCTCGGTCGGAACGTTGAATAGTGTCCCAGGTTCTTTTCCATTCTACCGTGTCGTTCTTGTTGGCATAGGTTCGTCCCACCACGATGGCACGGGCTAAGCACATCTGGTCATGAGGGTTGTCAATTCGGACGAGACTCTTTTTGGTGTTGCGAAGGTCGTCCACCAATAACATCTTTTTGCGTCCTGTCCCTTGAGGAGGAGAGACGTGGGTCATGTCCAGTGTGGCTTTACCATCGGTGATGTCAAACTGATCATTAGATTGTTGTACGTGTTGAATCTTGTCCATGACTTTGGAAGCAGTCAATTCTGCAGGGGTGCTAAACTCGATCCAAACAGGGGATTTCAAACCGTCGTGTTGTATGGAAAGTCTCAAGCGATCGTCTTCTTTGGGTTGACATTGTCGCTTGAGTGCGGTGAGCAAAGAATCCCACACCTCGGTGATGAACACTTCTGCTTTCTCTAACGGCACTTCAGCCTTGAAATCTTTAAACTTCACCGTGTATTTGTAAGCCGTGGTTCTAAATTTTCTAGAGGAGCGCTTTTCCGTCTCTCGAATGGAATAGTACTTTTCAGGGTTGACAAAGGGTGGTGGACTTGGTTTAGAGGGTTCGGATTCTGGTTCACTCATGTCCTCTTCAAAATCACTGGCATGAATTTGTGCCAAGATTTCAGCCCTGGTACGAGGCGATAGATCACGTTTCTGCCTCTTACTTCTTTCTTTTTCTTTCTTCTCGAATGAATGGGCTCGTTTCATCTTGAGTGAAAAACGTCAAATGACTCAAGTTCAAACACCATGAGCTACTTTATAGTCATAGCAGACCAGCGTATATAAAAGGGTGTGTGTCTTGTCCTTTCACTATTCATTTCACTCTCAAGCCGAGCACAACGATGGAAGAGACTAACCAGATGGAACGTTTCGTCAGAGCTTTGCGAGGGGTCATTAGAAAATTCTCTTCAGACCAGCCTACGGACTACTCTCCTTCCTTTAGAGATAAAAGTCAAGATACTTGCTATATCTGTCAGAAGAAAGGGCATTGGTCTTCAGAGTGTCCAGACCGTCAAAAAAGAACAAAAACAGGGACTAAAAAAGACAAAAGTCAAGATACCTGTTATTATTGTCAAGAAAAAGGACATTGGTCTCCAGATTGCCCCAAAAAGAAACAAGAGGAGTCAGAAGAAAAGAGGAATTCTTCAGAAGAAGAAGAGAGGGATTCTTCAGAGGAAGAGAGGGATTCTTCTGAGGAAGAAAGAAGACAGGTGAAGAAAAAGAAACAGGAGAAGAGAAGAAGGGAAGAAAGCGAGGAGGAAGAAGAAGAGGAAAAGAGTGTGACGGTGAAGAAATTCAAAAAACAGAGAGACTAAACAAGGAGAAAAGAAGAAGTCAATGAACTTTTAATTAGAGTGTTGTGTTGTGAATTGGATTGTAAAAAATGGAGAAAAGAATAAATGAATGATAAAAGGTAAGTGTCTTTGAGTTATGATTTTAAAATAAGAACGTACACTCACGCACTCATACACAGACACGTACTATAAGGGTAAAATGGGTGGGGTTTATTTTTGAGTTATTGGCAAATTGAAATTGTATTTCTTTTCGAGAAATGTGGGTGGCCCTGAAAAGGGCCTTTTTTCTTCATGGTGAAAGGGTGAGTTTAAGCAATCAACTTTAACTGCCTTATGCCTTTGCCACGGCCAAGGCCTACTTCTGGACTGCGTAATGTTGATGATGATTGGGTTGAAATCACTAAGGGTGGTACGGTAGGCTTAGTCACAGGGTTAACGTGTTTAGCTCGGGAAGGTCGTATTCTCTTCGGTCGTGATAAAGAAGTCTGATACATTTGTTTCAGACTTCTTAACTCCGCTAAAATGTCCAACAGTACCGTGACCGTTTGATTTTCACCCTCTTGTTTCTTTGCTGCTACTTCTTCTTGCTGTTGCTGCTGTTGTTTTTTTCTTACCTCTTCTTCTTGTTGCTGTTGCTGTAGGAGAAAAGCCTGTTCCGCTTCCTTTTGTCGTTGTATAAATTTCTCCAATTCTTCTTTTTGTCTCTGTCTAAAATTTTCCACTTGCGGTAATGAAGAAGGTAACGAAGGTTCCGGAACAAATTCTTGCGAGGAGAGAAAATCCACAAAATCCCAATTCACCTCTTCTGAAAGTAAGTCCGAGTTCCCTTGGGCAGTCTCCCCTGCTGGTGCACCCCAATGGATCGTTTTCTGAGTTTCCGTCATGTTGAATCACTGTCGCATAGATTGACTGCACACAAGCGCTAGCGAATCTATATAGACTACGTGACGTCACAGACTGCTCTCTTCGGATTGGATGCGGGCTGACTGAATTCTGTAACGCGTGTTAGGATTGGTGAATGAACTCAATCCGTTTCAATCCTTCCTGTCCCTATAAATAAGCGCCGTTCACTGCATTGATTCACCTATTCTCGGAGCCTCAACATGTGGACAGACGTTGAATCTTCAACCCTTGTGTCAACAATGATGTTCAGGACGGACATGCTCATGTATGTCCGATCCAAGTGGACCGTTGTCCACAGGACCAACAGCAGCCTGTGGATAAGAAGAGTCTATATAGAGAGACAAGGTTGCCTCAAGAGGACTCTGATGTATGGCCCTGCTGTAAGACGAAGTTTGAGGAAAAGAAGATGTCGCAAATGCCCTTTATGTTAAGGGCATATTAACATAAACCAAAGGCCCTTTTCAGGGCCAGCCATATATCTCGAAAAGAGATAGTCTTTGAATTGCCTACCCCTTTTTTTAAAAAATTTTTTAAAAAAAATCCCATGTTAAATTCCCCTTGTCCGTAGAGTGACCCACGATTTATCGCCATGTTAAATTCCCCTTGTCCGTAAAGTGACCCACGATTTTTTGCCATGTTAATTCCCCTTGTCCGTAAAGTGACCCACGATTTTTTGCCATGTTAATTCCCCTTGTCCGTAATCTGACCCACGATTTTTCGCCATGTTAAATTTCCATTGTCCGTAAATTGACCCAGGGGTGTTTTTAATGCTAATTCCCATTGTCCGTAAAGTGCCCCCCTTCACTACTATTACCTCTTAAATATATTGGAAAGTGACCACATAGGTCCTCGCCAACTTCACAAGAGAAGTCAAGTAAAAGAGATGGGCTGCGTACATTCAAATTTACGGACTCAGAAAGCAGGTATCCGACTTATCCTTATAAAATAATTATATCTTCTTCCATATCTCTTTGATATCTTTACAGTCTCAAACATGGTGGCCGTTAAGGCTACGAAAGCAACTAAAAGGCACCTCAACTGTTTGAAAAGATGGTTCAGCTTGATTGATTGATTGTAGTGCTTGGAATGAGATACAATGAACAAAGTGAAAGAGTTTTATATAACGTGTTCAGATTAATCTGGCTGTGAGGAGTTTTATTATTTGCGATGATGGACACTCGTCCAGTAGCCTTGGACTGTATTTCATGAAAAGCTGCAATATTAATATGGGATGAAGCTTTAAAGATCTTTTTTAAAAAGGGTTTCCTAAGACAAACATATATTGGATCATATTTTTAAACTGAAGACTAATTTCATAAATTTTTTACTTTAATCCTTGACAGTTCTAATAATTTGGTATCAAACATATTTATTAAAGTGGTGACTGTATGGAACTTCTAGAAGCATCTCTGGTCTCCAAAATAACTTACTAGACTACCAAACTTATTAAAGATCTTGGCTGAACTGTCAGATTTTTTGGGAAGTCTAGTATATCTAGTATATTCTTAATTCCTATCATTGTTTGGGAAGTCTAGGATATCTAGTTACTATTCTTGATTCCTATCATTGTTTGGTAAGTCTAGGATATCTAGTTACTATTCTTGATTCCTATCATTGTTTTTGAAGTCTGGTATATCTAGTATATTCTTGATTCCAATATTGTTTGGGAAGTCTAGTATATATAGAATATTCTTGATTCCTATCGTTGTTTGGAAAGTCTGGTATATCTAGTATATTCTTGATTCCTATCATTGTTTGGGAAGTCTAGTACATATAGAATATTCTTGATTCCTATCATTGTTTGGAAAGTCTGGTATATCTAGTATATTTTTGATTCCTATCATTGTTCGGGAAGTCTGGTATATCTAGTATATTCTTGATTCCAATCATTGTTTGGGAAGTCTAGTATATCTAGTATATTCTTGATTCCAATCATTGTTTGGAAAGTCTGGTATATCTAGTATATTCTTGATTCCTATCATTGTTTGGGAAGTCTGGTATATCTAGTATATTCTCGATTCCTATCATTGTTTGGAAAGTCTGGTATATCTAGTATATTTTTGATTCCTATCATTGTTTGGGAAGTCTAGTATATCTAGTATATTCTTGATTCCAATCATTGTTTGGAAAGTCTGGTATATCTAGTATATTCTTGATTCCTATCATTGTTTGGGAAGTCTGGTATATCTAGTATATTCTTGATTCCTATCAATGTTCGGGAAGTCTGTTATATCTAGTATATTCTTGATTCCTATCATTGTTTGGGAAGTCTAGTATATCTAGTATATTCTTGATTCCTATCATTGTTTGGCTGAAAACATGCATTACTGCTGGTGCCCGGGGTCTGCTCCCGTTTGATGGGCTGAAATCAACCAGTTTTTGGCAGGATAGTTGATAGTAATTGATATGGTTTTCTATGTCCACTCGAGACAGTAGTTAATATTTTTTTGCGCTGGATTTTGGTGGTTTTCGTTTGTTGCATTAGATGTCCTAACTGCAACATTGTCACACTGATTATTTTAGTTATTTACTTTCCTGTAAGTTTGGGTAGCTGTTTGATATAGTTTTGGTTGTATCAAAAATTTGGTGTGACCTTATTTCCATGTAGTATCTGTCCACATACAGACGTCATTTGTGGAAGGTTTCTTCTCCACCTTAGCCACATTGTGTATGATTTGCCAGCTGCGTTAGGTGGAGCTTTGATTTCCAAACATTTCCTGGTTTCTGGATACCTGATGCCTTTGTCCTGTTTCAAACGTTGGATCTATTTCTCTAGTTTTCTCTAGTGTATGAGAAATGTTCAGCCTTGCAATTCCCACAACATATTTTCTCTCAGCAAAACCATACATCGTGAAACTTCTGTCCGTGTCTCCTCCTGTAGCCATCTTTGTAATGGCCATATATCTGATAAGTGAAACATGCTAAAGGAATAGAAATGAAAGATAAACAGGGGTATTGAAGAAGCAGGCCTTGAGTAAAGTAGGTAAAGCAGTATAGTTGAACATCAATATGAAAGTATTTGCGGAAGTAAATTGCCATTATGGCATTCGTTTCGCTTATGAGTCGTTCTAAGAGCTGAGATTTTCGATCATCTCAACCTCACTGCAGCCATCCAGATTTACTAGATCGAAAAATAACTCTTTCAAGTCTCGAGTTTTGTATGGAAATCCCATAATATGTATCTCACCAACCTGCTTTGAGTGATGTGAATTACAGAGTGATTCTTGCAGATACACTCTACAAGTAGTTGGTCTAATCTAGTAGTTTCTGTTATGGACATCCAACACCCGAAATACTTTGGGAATCACAAAGGTGATAGCTTAGTTTTTTGGTTTTTATAATCGGATTCAATTACAAGAAATCAAGACCAATTTCCATGATTTGTGCAAGTTTCCTCGTCTGAGTCACTGGTTGAAATAGTATCTGGTCCTTTGGAGATCAAATCTCAACATGAACAGTTTTAGTTTTGGTTTGTTTTCCCATAATGTCAGATTATTATTTCATTGCCTGTGCACCACTCCCACATCAGAGTGTAACAAGGGTTAAGAGATTTATGCTCACGTATTGCATTTCTCACATCAGGGCATACAGCACAATATAATCTGGCAAAGGAGAACTTGACTCATTTGACTTTTGCAACCACACTCAGTTGTGTCCTTTGCACGGTTTGGTGAACAACACCATCTTGATTAATCATAAAGGCTAGTTCTAACTTACAAAAATCAGTTAAACTGAATATCTTAAACATAGTCCTGAAGCTTGGCATTACTAGACAATTGACCAGACCATATTCTACTTGATTTTTCTCCATGGCAAATCGATAAATTAAAAAGGTTTAATGAAGACATGTGATTCCAGTTCAAATTTCTGTACCATATGAAAATGAATTACTCCATTATTTTTGATGTTCTTGTTTTTTTATTCTCTTTCTCACTGGCTCTCATATTTTCTCTTGATGATTTAGTAAATGATAGAGCTTACTCTTTTTATCAATATTTAGGAATTGTAATGATTTGATTCCTTGGAATATGCTTGGGAAAAATAAAATAAGCTGTAGAGTCTTCTTGGAAATCTCTTCATATTTTAGCTCTCTTTATTCATTTAGAAATTTTGAAAAGAAAAAATAATAGGCCTTTGCTTCATCATAATTCATGACTTTCTACTGCACAAAATTTCTCAATTTTACTTGAAATGACCATGCCATCAGTACACTTGAACATTAGTCACTGATTGGCTTGTTCAAGAATGACATTACATGACAGAAACCTGAACTGTGGTCAAGGGAGGTATTTCAGCTGGCTTAAACAATCTAACTCTTCACTAATTTTAATAGGGAATTTTGCGACTTCAATTAAGGTAAATTTTGCCTAAGAAATGGATTTTAATCAATACATAAACATTTTATGAACAGCATGAAAAATGAACATTTTGAAGATTTTCTCCACAACTTACTTTTTACTCAAGAGTCACCACTTATGATCTTGATCAACTGGGCAATAAAGAAAAAAAGACATTTACGGTTCTCTTGGGCATAGATTGAATCTATCATCAGGCAAGTGCTTCAGTGATGCATAATCACAAATATTGTCTTCTTTGCTTAGACTGATCTGTATCAAATGGAAGCGGATGCTAACCTTTATTAAATGACTCTTCTCCAACAGTAAAACAAAACTTTTAAAATGAATGTTTTTAATTCTAGCATTATAGGCAGCTAATCCTCTACCAATATATGGTCAACAAATTTTTACTGGCTTCTGGCTTTTATTGAAATCTCTGATGTTGTGTGTGCAAAAAGCATGCAAACAGAGGTGTAACACAAATGTGTACCTCATTATGCAAATCTGGGGAAAATGCTATCCCTTGCAGTCAAAGTGTCAAATGATGTTAACCTGAAGTATATTATTTGTAAATAGAGTTTCTTATATAATACCCACATTCAAACTCAAGGTACATTTAGATCTCATTCAGTAATTATTTCAAGACATTAACATTTAAATTTATTTCTTTATCTGGAATCCACTTTTCATCCTGGGAATGAGTTACTTTCCATAGCTGAAGACAGACATATATAAAATACAAATTTGAAAATAAATGAGTTTTTTGTACATCTGAGGAAGAAAAAATACAAATGTATATAAACTGTTTCAAAACTGTAATATTATTTTGTACATGTAGTGTTTAATATAAAGAAAGTGTCGATAGAGATTTTATTCTGGTGCTATCGTTAAGTGATACAATGATCTGTACTAACAGCATACATGGGACGCCATACGTGGTATCACAGCAGGCTTGCATGGTTTGTCCATGAATTTATAAGATGTAGTACACACGTACAGAGGAACCTTGTTAATCCGAACTATCATTATCTAGAAACCTTGCTACCTGGACATAGTTCTATGGGTTCAGCATTCCTAAACATTAATTTGCTCTGCTAATCCAGAAGTCCATGTTCTGGATCTGGAAATTAGGGACCAATGTGTAAAAATTACTTTGATAATCAAGAAATAATAATAATAAAATAACAAAATTTGAAAAATTATATATGAAAATACAATCAGTTGGATAACAGATTCACTGACGTTAATTTGCAGGTGTGTCAATATATCAATCTCTGACTGGTCCAATTCAAGTAGCACATTAAGTGTTAGAAATTAATCATGTGACCATGTGTGTGGAAAACTTCAAGTAGCATGACTGTATTGTAACCAGCAATTGTATAAACAATGTCTACTTTAGCTTACTTGCCAATGAGGTGTTAATAATTAAAAACAAAAAACTGGGATCAAATCATCCACACTTTTTGTATAACATATGGTTAATAAATTAAGTGTGTCTTAAGTTTCTTAGTTGTTTACTAACTGTATGTAACAATCACAGTTTGTTGATGTCTGTACAAATAAAGTTGATTGACTGAACAGTATTGGGCTTAATACATTTCAGAATAATAAGCAACATCAATTATTGGCTCACTGGCAGCTATAAGAGTTGTAAAATATGATGATAAAAATGACTGCAATTTATTAGTTTTCCATAACACATTTAACTGTGAGATATCAATTCATATTTGTTTTACTTTTTACATTATTATGATGACATCAACATGCAAGTCTAGATGAGCAGAAATGCCATCCAGCTTAAACAAGATTTGCTAACACAAATAGGATAACATTATACATTCATTTATGTGTATGCACAAGTGAATGTCCTAATAAAGTCAAATAAACAAAGTCAATAGATATATTCATTATTTTATTTCAACCATTATTGAATATACAGTACATGTACTGCTATCAAATACATGTACAGTACATGTACTGCTATCAAATACATGTACAGTACATGTATATGATAAGATGATATCGTAAAATAAATATGTGCAGAATTCAATTATCCAGAAAATTCATTAATCCAGATATATTCACCAAGAAAAATGGTGTCCTGATTAATGAGGATTCACTGTACATAGTTAGTCTTTCACAATGGAGGTGATCAACTGGCAGTAGTGGTTTATTCTGGAAATTTTAAGCAAATTAAGTACTATATTTGTAAACTTTATTGCAATTTAATGTCACCTTCCATAACCTTCTTGAATTTAAAAATGAATAAGATTTTCTGTTACATCCCCAAATTTTTATGATGTTAGTCTATTCTTCTGTTTTTTTTGTTTCTGCCATTGCCAGTCTATTCTGCTAAGTTTCCTTTTGTTTCTGCTATTCGAGCCTCAAGTACACTAATCTGGTCTAACCATTGACGATTTATGTGATTGATGTCCTCAAGTTGTCGCTTCAGTCTAGTCAATTGGGCTGCATTTCTCTTCTGTAAGATAAATGAGAATGTCACTATTGTATTTCAACCAAACAGGGTGAATTCATTCACTTTCTTCAGTATCAATTTTCCTGTTTCTGACAAAATTATAGTTAAGAAAAAGGTGTTTTCATCAGTGCTCACATTTCTGGATAAATCTTTAACAGAAGTTGGGGTTCCATTTTCAACATATGCAGACATATGACAATTTTGTGATTCCAAGCTATAAAAAAATCCACAGAAATTGGTTACCACAGATTCACAACAATCACAAATCGACAAAAATTGGAACTGTAAAAAAAAACCCACCACAAAATGCAAAAAAAATGGGACTGTACAAATAAAAGTGAATTTATGGTATAACACCTTAGGTTCTGATCACTTTATCTAATAAGGAAAACAGCAGAAATGTGTTAACTTTGCAATTATGGTATAAGGGTAAATTTCTGTTTAAAAGGTTTGCACATTTATAATTTAAGAATATGTCTGCATGCTTAATTTTTATGATTTTGGCACTTGGTGTCACAAACTATTTAAATCCTAAATTTGCACAGTGATGAATGTTTACCACTTCCCACTTCATTACAAAAGTCTTGAAAATGAAACCATGTGAAACTTTCCTCATCCACTATATTCAATCCAACCTTCTATACCACCCATATGAATTTTTTAGGCAGATTCTGCCAGAATTTTAGGTGGATTCAGGGTGTATGCCACCTAAAAAAACCAAATTTCAGATGAACTTTAGGCAGACTGGGAATACAGCTAGGGTGACAGACTGAATCTGTCTAATAGTTAAGCGTACTATTTCTGTTATTCCTCCTAATGGATAATTGTTAGACAGAGAAGATCCGATTGTCCAGTTCATTTTCCTACTTTAAGATGGATTTTGGACTTAGAGTGATTTTAGCAGAAATGTTAGTCATAATTTTGAACTTTGTCAAAAGAACTACAAGCATAGATGAATCTTGGGACTTAGAAATTTGGTGCAAGGTGGATTTTGGACTTTCTCTGATGTTTACTCTGAAAAATAATTTTTTGCTTCCTATTAAAATATACTCTTCAAAAATCATACCCTAGTGAAAATGTGACTGAAATTTCAGAGAAATCACAGTGAAAATTTTGTGACATTCACTCAAATGTCCTTTTTTCACTAAAATTACATTATTTTAGATTTTAACAAAATGTCTGCAAATATCAATGCAATTTTGTTATTGAAATTTCACTAACTCTGCAAACATTTCTGAAATTATCAGTGAGAATTTGTGATTGAAATTTCATTAAGAGTTTGCCAAAAATTCTGAAAATATGGTGATATTTTGTGATTGTAATATCACTGACATTTCAGTAAAAAATATCAATAAGATATAATGAAATTTATTTTTTATTTCTTGTACAAGCTGAATGATTTTCAGCAACATTTATATTTCCTGTTTCTGATAGCTGTAATTTTATTGTTATTTTGGGAACAATAAGTTCTTTCCACATCTTTCCTTTTTTAAAAATTTTGTTGTTGTTGTTGCTGTTGTATTTTTGTTTAACTTCAAATGGACTTAACTGCCCTCAAACAAGATTGTTTTCTTGTTTTCCGTGTTAAAATAGAATTTCACTTTTCTCCTGACCTGAATCTGATTTTCCTTGATTTGGACCCTTTTTTCACTATTGTCTCTGAAACTGTTCCTTTTTCAAATAAATTTTTTTTAATGCTCTATCCGGTCCCATTCTGCAACAAGTTTTCTAGTAAGTATTTGTTCCATATATTATATAAAAGATGATCGCTGTAAAGAGCTTTCTGATTGGTCAAAACTGTACTTGACCAATGAATCATCTTTAAACAGAAACCAATGGGAATGAGCATGCTTGCTAAACATGGCAATTTGAATTTTCGAGCGAGATATGAGTTGGAATAACCATTTGAAAAATGTGCGGCAATGAGAATAGCTTGAATGCAAAGTCAATGGGGATGTAATTGGTCAATCTGTATGAAAACTGAACGCCAGGACAAGCATTTTGCTTTTTGTGACATAAAGAGCTTTACAGTAGCAGCTAACGTGCTAAATATGACAAGGAATTGAATCAGGATGATTGAGAAGTTATATAACTCCAAACTGATTAACTTCCAGAATTTAAGGATGGCAAACATATAGATCACTGGTGGGAATTGTTGATATTGTTGCAAGATACCTACGTCTATCAAAGATAGTCATATCTCTGTGGAGTTTTTTGGCCCACAAGTAGAATCATCCTTCATTATCATGAGTGGTATTATTGTTTATCAAAATATTCTAGTTTTGTTAGAATTCAATGTAAAATATGAGTAAATATATCATGATAAATATTTTTCATGGCCGCTTATGGAACAAGGACTAATTCAAGAGACAACAACAGCATCATAGTTTGTACATTAATCAAAAATTAAGTCTTGAGTACAACAGTGACATAAGGCAGGCTCCTAGCATTTCTTCTTTTCATAATCAATGTCTCAAATGGATGATTTTCTGTAATTTTGCATCATTTTTACAGTTGAATTTTTCAATGCAGGATACTATTTCATATTTTATATACGTTTATGTGTTCACAGATGCCTGTGCATATGTTCCAGGCTTGATACTTTGATTTTTAAAATCACTTAATTTTGTATTGTCAATCCAGATTCTTCACATCATGTTGTATATACTGTATATATTAGGTAGATTAGTTCTGTAACTAATTAAGTTTACCTTCTCTAAATAAAATCTTTATTATTATTATTATTATTACTATCATTATTATTATTATTATGACTCCCATATCTCTTGCCTTGCATGTCATATAATTACAACGGCTGTATAATTTGGTTTCATGTACACTGAAATATCACCTTGGTTAATAAAGTCCTGTTTAATTCATATCCATTATTTATTTGAAACCTTTTGAAATGTCTAAAAAATTTACTTAAACTTCAGTAAAATAATATATAATGATCAAAAAATTTTGAAATCTCACCAATGTTTTAGTAAACTCTCATAAAACTTTAAATCAAACGTCACTAAAACTGAAGTGAAAGTTTTGGCCAAAATTTGTTTGAAACCTCACCAAACTTTCAGTGAAATGAAAAAGACAAATGATGCCATCATGGATTAGGTTTTATATGCAAGAAAAAAATGAGGACAAGAAAAACCTAAATCTTATTTAATAATGTTTGTCAAAATAAAATTTATGATCCATTTTAAAAATTATTGTGAATATTTATCATTGAATTCCAATAATGTCTAAGAATCATTAGGCAGTTTAACAGAAATCTGAAGCAGACTTTTTAATGGATGATATTTATGTAGAAATTTTAGGCAGCCCTTTTTTTAAATTTTTAAATTTTGGGGCCTGTTTTTATTTGAGGTGGAAATTTCAAACGTTTTTTTCTTTCCAGGTAGAATTTTATTTCAGGCGGAAATCTTAGATGGATTTTTTTGTTTAAGTGGAATCTTAAGACAACTAATCTGCATATTTCACCTAAAATTCCAACAGAAAGCCACCTCAAGTCCGCATGAAATTTGCCTAAGCTTCTTTAAGTTTATAGTTAGGCAGAGAACACTTAAGAAACCAGTCTGAAGTCAACCTAAAGTCTGCCTGGAAAATTTTGTACAGGATTTCAGGCAGATTTTTATTTCACATGGTAATCTTAGATTCTTTTTATTTAAGCAGAATATTAGAACAACTAATTTGCATATTTCACCTAAAATTCCGCCCTGAATCTACCTGAATTCTGCTTGAAATTCGCCTAAGCTCCTTTAATATGAGCAATTATGGTTTAGGCAGAAAGTGCTTAAGAAACCTGTCTGAAATCCGCCTGGAAAATTTTGTACAGGCTGTTCTGGCATTGTGTTTGGGTCAGTATTTGCTCATCCTACAACTAGGCACTCAATAACCTACTTGTGTTGCTTGCAATAAAGCATCAACTAAACCATCCAGTCTAATCAACCTGTTGTTATCTACATTCACTTTATCGTATTGAAAAACTATATTCTATGTACCTGACTAACATACTGGTACTGAAGTATTTTTATTACTGCTGTGCCCACACAGAAAATTCCTGTTAGAAAATCTGGTCTCCAAAGAGTTTGATTTTCCATAATTTTTTTAATATATCTGCAGAATTTTAACAAAAAAGTTTGGAATGGATGGCATCCCTGAAAAAGTGACCATATGATGCAAATGGCACAAATACAGGTGAACAATTTATCTACCACTTTAAAGTAAGACTTCCTTACATGCAATACTTTGATAGCTTGATTAATCTGGGCTTGCACTTTCTTCTCAGTTTCTATCTGTAAACAGATGAATAAAGTTATAAATAAGTTAAATATTTGATGATGGATTGTAGCATAAAAGCGTATAGAAGATATAATTACACAGGACACTAGTTTATAGTTGGTCTACACTACTTTTGTTAAAGTAATTACATTTTATTTATATGCCATCTGAGAAGAAACCTAGCTACGACATCATATCCTTGACATTGTCAAGGTTATGAACTCATACCATATCATGTAAAGGAGCAAATAAAAGTATTGTTAAAGTAAAAAAGAATAATTGGGTAAAAATATCTTCCCTAAACAGATCATATTTTGATCAAAGTTGGGCTTGTGATGAAGTTATTATGCTAGTATAAGATAAAATATATTGGTATAGTTACACTAACCACACCTTGTCCTCCATGAAAGATAATGTGAGATTCTTGCAGTAACTTGTTTTCCAAATCAGGGATGCTATAGTATATTTGGACATTCTGTGACATGTTATTTAATACATGCCATTTACTAAGATATGTCTATATTTCCAATAAGTATGCAATGTCCTTCAATGGCACATGAAAAAATCTGAGGCTGAATACAGAAGTATTTATCAGATGAAATAATACGGTGGACAATCCAAAAGAAAATGTTGTATAAAAAAGGTCAACACTATTTTACATTCATTTCTATAATGAAATTCAGCAATGCTGGTATTAAATAAGGGAACTATTAAATTTCTTTCATTAAATGTATGGATGTGATGTGATGTGATTTGGATTTTTAACGTAGCTTTAACAATTTTTCAGCCATATCGCAATGATGTCTGCAGTGTGGCAGTTTATAGTGATGTCTAGCATTGGGACATCATGCCGCAGACATGTAGCATGATGTCCTGCCCAATCACATTATCATGACACCAGGCCGACCAGTCCTAACACTAACCTCTTAATGCTGAACGCCCATTGAGGCAGCTGTTAGTACCATTTTTGTAAGTCTTTGGTATGACTCAGCCGGAGATCGAACCCATGACCTCCCACATCCGAGGCAGACGCTCTAACCACTAGGTCACTGGAGCAGTCAGTAAATGTATGGAACATCATCAAATGTTTTGACAATATGCTGAAAAAGCACAGGCTGTGAATCACACCCAGATGCTCTATGGATACATACATGCTTGTTTTAGTAGCCCATGTATGAAGAAGCGGTACTGATATTAGTTCTAAGAAGAAACTATGACTGTATAATACAAGTTTTAAACAAAAGGACCACACAGGAGGCTAACAGAACTTCTATTCAATCTGTTTCATCACAGAACAATGTTTCATCATAGTACATGTTGATCAAATTCAGGTGTCTCTTAAGACTGGTTGTACTATTTCATTTCATTGAACCCATGACCTCCTGCATACGAGGCAGATGCTCTAATCACTAGACCCCGGAGCGGTTCAATTCCATATGAATGGAAACCTTGAAAGACAATGTGTGAAACATAAAACATTGGAATGAGCAAGAGTAATTAAATTAATCTAACGAACTATGATCCATAACTTGTGTGTATGTGTGTAAATGTGTGTATGTGTCTATGTTACAACTGGCCTTGATAAATAGACATTATTCATATCATGACATGCATAGGAAGCCAACATTCCTAAATGAATATGTTGAAATAAGGTCAATACAAATACAGTGGAACCCCGCTATAACGCGATAATTGGGGTCCACAAAATTGGATCGCGTTAATATCGGGGTCGCGTTAATGCAGGGTTTTAAAGTATTTTACTTTTTTCAGAGAACAACCCTTTCAATTTCCAGCTAATAAAGCAGGCACTATTTACTTGTCAACTGATTGCATCTAATAACACCGCCAAGCCCAGCAAACATGTTGGCGGCTTTCATTTTTTGATGTTTATTAAATTGTGAAAATCTTTTATCAACCACTGCATTGGTTGCTGCTTGCTTGTGTACGCAGTTAAAGAAGAAACACATGTCAGCTATTGCTTGAGGAACGATTGTATACAGAATTAATTGAAGACAATCACAAAGACGACTTACTGGCTTTACTCATGGATCAGTAACAAGCAACGTTTCCTATAATGTTTATTTTGGCATAACACTTCAAGAACCTGGTGAAATTGTTAAATTTCAGAAACCAAGCCACGATCGTATTATATTCGAATTCATACCTGAACTCTTCCCAAAATGATAATAAACATTTTACACATTATTTCTCGTACCTTCAAACGAAAGTATTTTCCTGGGTACGAGAAAAATACACATACATTATTTTAAATTTTTGGAACCATGCTACGATCATGTTCTATATCGTATTATACTCGAATTCATACATGATCTCTTCCCCAAAATGATAATAATTTGTTTGTTGCGCAAAGTGCAGAGAACGAATGGCATTTGTGAACTTGCGTTTCCATAACAGTAACATATTTTTTATTAAAAAAATAGGAAATTAATAATGAGTTCATAAGTAAACCTCATACACATAAAAAACCCAATCACTAAGTGCAGTAGGTCTGCAATGGCCACGAGTCACTTTTTAAAAAATATTTTTTTAAAGCTGAACGCATGTACAATTTCATACCCTTTCAATTTCCAGCTAATAAAGTGGGCATTTTTTACTAGTCAACTGATTGCGTCTAATAACACTGCCAAGCCCAGCAAACATGTTGGCGGCTTTCGTTTTTTGATGTTTATTAAATTGTGAGAATCTTTTATCAACCACTGCATTGTCTGATGCTTGGTTGTGTATGCAGTTAAAGAAGAAATACATGTTGGCTATTGTTTGAGCAATGATTGTATACAGAATTAACTGAAGACAATCACAAGGAAGACTTACTGACTTTACTCATGGACCAATAATAAATAGCATTTCCGAAAATGTTTATTTTGGCACAACACTTCAAGAACCTGGTGATATTGTTAAATTTCAGAAGCTATGCCACGATCATATCATATTAAAATTCATACGTGAACTCTTCCCCAGAATGATAATAAACGTTTTACACACTATTTCTTGTACCTAAAAAAAAAAATAAAAAAATTCCCAGTACGAGAAAAATACACATGTATTTAAAATTTCAGGAACCACGCCATGATCATACTAAATCTGAATTCATATGCGATCTCTTCCCCATAATGATAATACATTTTTATACACTGTTTCATGTACTTTGGAAAAAATGTTTTTTCCACATGCGAATAAGTAATTTCAGGAACCACACCACGACCGCATTATATCCGAATCTGCATTATAGCGGGGCGTGTTATAGCGGGCTTGTACTGTATATCTTTGTTTTCCCTTAAAGTGATAAGCTCATTTCAAACGACAAGTTTAATGCATAGTAAACAATGATTATACAAAAGCCATATGCCCAAAAAAGTCCAGCTTCTGACTGTGATGATCAAATGTACAAAGTTATATGGAAGCATAAACAGATGACTTTAAAAGAGTCCTAGTGATGCAATGAACCTAAATATTGCTAGATCACTACCCCACTTGTGTAATTCTGTTAATGTGTTCATAAATAAATAATGCGTGGTGGCACCTTTAGGAATCATAAAATATTTCATCAAAGTGAACACATCCATAACAGATAAACAAACAAGAATGCCATGCATAAAGTAATAAAGACATTATGTGTACAAATATTTATTGGTCAAGTCTGGGACCCCCCAAAAGACCTCATTTTCAATCCTAAAATAAAGCCATGCATAAAATTCCAAATTCATCATAATAAAAGGAAGACACTTAAAACTGGTCTTAAAATGTTTATAATCTTATTCAGAGATCAAAAATTGTAAGAATCACTGGAGACAGATACTGTCTATTATTTTATTTCCAAAATGTATAGCTTAGATCAATTTAACCAATTCAAGGGATGGCAGCCGTAGCCTCCAGGTTCCACTTTTAAGGAAGAAAATTACTATTACAGTAAATCTGCAAATATAGCATGCATCCAAGTATAACATGCACATGTATATTACGCCCATTTTTTCTACTGTGCATAAAAATAAACTAGAATACCCGTGGACATACATAACCCATAGGTCAGGGGTGCACAACCCATGGCCTGCTGGCCAGATCCGGCCTGCAAACGTATTCTATCCAGCCCTCAGGATAAATTAAAATAACACAAAAATCTGGCCTGTGTACAGTAATTATATTAAAGAAATCAGAAATCCACTGGGCTGCTAAAAATAAAATTATATAAAACCTTCATATCAAGCAGTAGTTTATTACAACATTTCTTAACCTTTACTAAGTTGATGTTGCGGCCCTTGAGTGGTCTTTGAAAATGCAATCTGGCCCTTGGCTGAAAAAGATTGTGCACCCCTGCCATAGGTTTTCGTAAAGAAAAATAAATGACCAAAATCTGTGCTACCTTCTTTTCCTTATAAGCATAGTATAAAATAGTACTGTATGATGAATCTTCCTTTCTGTTTACCATTGAATCCCTAAACTGTCTCACATCCTTCTCTTGATAAAAGGACATACCCAACATTTCAACCAAACTGGCTCAATTCAAAATTAGTTTCCTCTCCTTAAGCCATCTCAATTATTCCACAATGATGCCACATGCTCTCTTTGTTAAATGTAGATGAAAGCCAAATAATGGATTCTGTAAATGTGAAATTCTTCCAAAAGTTGATTCGTCAAGCTCTGAATCTGACTACGACAGCAAATCAGACTTAGTATCCTAGGCCTTAACCGTCAACGAAACATGCCCAGCTGAGATTATGGATATTTTTTCAAGATAGCCAGTATGATGTAAGTTGTGAAGGTTTTGAAATGCAGACACCGAGGAGGATGCTACTAGTTATGATACAAGTGATGCTGAATAAACTTACTTTATCTAGCCTAATGACTGCAGCATGAACTACTTGTTGTATGACAATGTGTACGATGCATTTTTTTAAAGCTGCAGTATTGTATGTATGAACAGTTATTTATTTAATACCCTTATTATATGTAATGTTATGGCTTTATTTGGTGTTATAGAAGTTCACAAATTCAAATTAACAAAATCGTTATAATTTATTTTTTAAACTTAATAACACTGATATACTGTGCTACAGATGTTCACATTCTAAAAATATCTCTATGGCAGTTTAAGATTTTAGTAAATATAATTACATTATCGCTCTTCATAAATTAGTAAATTATTCAATTGAAGATGTTGATTTTATTATGCTGATCTTGTCTTCTTGTTATTATATTGTCTTTAAACTTCAAAATATTTAGCTGAAAGGTAAAACATAACTATATAATCAACATTGGACTCTTTTACTATTTTGAACTTGGTTCATTGTTTGAATTAGGAAATGAGTCTTTTTTTAATATTACTACAACATGATAATATGAGTAAAGCTCAAATTGCATAACACACAGACATATATACCCTGCAGGGGTGCATGGTAGAGAAAAACTTGGATAAGAGGCATGCTGTATTCACTATTAAATTTACAGTACTTTGTTATTGCAAATATTAATACCTCTGTGTAAATCTGTTTCAACTCCTCCTCAGAAACTGAAATTTGCTTTTTCAGTTCAATACACTCTTTCTCCAGTGCTGCAGCTGTTGTCCCTGAGAGAATATCATTAGTAGCTTTTGGGTTTTTATTAAATTCATCATCTGAAATGTGAAGTATATATATTCAAATATATAAATTCAAATTACTATCAACTGAGTTTTTCAGTATTCAAATAATAGTTTAAAATATTTAAAACTTTCAATATGATGCTTCAAAAATTTAACATGTATGAATTGTTTGATCAAATAACATTGCTCTCTGCTATATGAAAGCCATTTCTGTATAGACTTGTTTTGTACAAGTGACCATTAAAATGGGAAAAGTCCTATAAAAATCCCCTATCCCTCTTCACAAGCGACATGGCTTTCTTCTTTACAAATATACATTTTCATCCAAGCTAAGAGAACCATAGGATTACAAATTATCACATACATCTATCCCTTGATAACTTGTACACAGCGGGGTCCAAAAACACAGATGGCATAATGTAAGTGAGGTCACATGTTACCAAGGGACATCTAGAAAATGAAAGAGGGGATGCAATCCTGGCTAGATGTCATGAAGATTGCAAACGGGGTATGGTAGTGCTGTTTAATGGCTGAATACTTGTTTTATAATAGTGTTGGGAATATCTGTCATTAAACAGTTTTATCTAGTGATATATTTTGCTTTTCTGTATGAATTACCTTTATTTTCAAGATAAATCTCTTAAAGATTGTGAAAAACATGGCTCCAAGAGGTTTCAAAACACACCATTTATATATGTGTGACTTGCTGTGTACCTGCATAACACTGTGGATTACATCACTGCTTTATGCACAACAAAACAAATTTTCTTTTTTTAAAAAAACAACTAAAGGACATTTATTCCATGAAAGAAGTGTCCCCTTTGAAATTCAATTTTGTAAAATCGTTTTATTAGTAAGATGCTATAATTTTATTGCAAGTAATAGTGAAACTTGTGCTCATCCTTGAGCAGACATCTGAGTGCCGATTTGGGAATTTTAAGTTCACTATAAACTTTGTAATTCACTTCTCTATAATGAACCATATCCATCAAAGAAAACTTTCCATTCACCATGTGTTCATTTCATCTGGTTGCCTTGCTATCTTTGATAACATCTGTATCATTTCACTTGGTTGTCTTGCTATCTTTGATGACATTTCACTTGGTTGTCTTGCTATCTTTGATGACATTTCACTTGGATGCCTTGCTATCTTTGATGACATTTGTGTCATTTCACATGGTTGTCTGACATTTGTATCATTTCACTTGGTTGCCTTGCTATCTGTGATGACATTTGTGTCATTTCATGTGGTTGCCTTGCTATCTTTGATGACATTTGTCATTTCACTTGGTTGCCTTGATATCTGTGATGACATTTGTGTCATTTCATGTGGTTGCCTTGCTATCTTTGATGACATTTGTGTCATTTCACTTGGTTGCCTTGCTATCTTTGATGACATTCGTGTCATTTCACTTGGTTGCCTTCCAAACTTTGATGATATTTGTGTCATTTTACTTGGTTGGCTTGCTATCTTTGATGACAAAAGTGTCATTTCACTTGGTTGCCTTGCTATCTTTGATGACATTTGTGTCATTTCACTTGGTTGCCTTGCTATCTGTGATGACATTTGTGTCATTTCATGTGGTTGCCTTGCTATCTTTGATGACATTTGTGTCATTTCACTTGGTTGCCTTGCTATCTTTGATGACATTCGTGTCATTTCACTTGGTTGCCTTCCAAACTTTGATGATATTTGTGTCATTTTAGGTGTTGGCTTGCTATCTTTGATGACAAAAGTGTCATTTCACTTGGTTGCCTTGCTATCTTTGATGACATTTGTGTCATTTCACTTGGTTGCTTTCCAAACTTTGATGACATTTGTGTCATTTTACTTGGTTACCTTGCTATATTTGATGACATTTGTGACCAGGACAATTTAAGTAGTTTAATTCTCTTACTTACACAACAATATTCAACACAACACTATCCTTCTGTTAAATACAGCATACATACAGTCAGAATTCCCAATACTTGGTGGCTAAATACAGTACATATAATAGGAATTCCCAGTAACAGATGGCTAAATACAGTAAATAATGCAGGAACCCCAGAACCTGGTGGCTAAATATATCACATACTACAGGGAAACCAACATCCCAAGGTACCATGGCCTCTGTAGTTTACAAACCAAATATACCAAATTAGTCACAATGTTCCAAGTCAATTAGTACAAAGTTCCACTGATTGCTATGTCTCATTTGATCTGCCACTGAATAATGAAAAAAGGTCACTAGAGCAAAAAAGTAGGTCACTGTGTCCTCAAATTATATGACCAGATTCAATTTGATAATTGTACATGCAAATGTCAAAACAGAACTGAAAGCATAAACTTTATGCAATCTCTAATGCATAAAAACTAGGTATTATATCCAATTTTTCTAGCAGCATGTAGTATTTGCCAAAATGAATGCACCCATAAATTGCTAAGGCTGCATAACAGTTTCAAGGAAATGGAGCTAAATGCAGAAATTTAACATATGGTAGTAACAAGATCCACAGGCTGATGGCATATACAGGCCTGAACTATTGCCCATTATGGTCAAAATACTGAAATAAACAACAACAACACGACTGTTGGACAAGTGATATTTTTGTCTTGCTTACGTTTTCAAGATAAGACTTCAAAGGACTAAAAAAAAATTCTCCTGACTTCCCATGAGTTCAGAAAACTCTGAGGCAAATTATAATGGTTCCACTTTTCTTACATTGCTGTTTCAGTTCATGCAGCTTGGACTCGGTAGCTTTTATCTGCTCATGAACGAATGAGGTAGATTCCTCAAATTCCTTTACTTTTTCCTTGTGACTCTGAACTTTCTCTCTGCTTCTTGCCAACCTCCTGTCAGGTTAAAAAAAACAAGTCCGTATATTATATTATTAAAAATGTAAAAAAAAATCCCCAAAATTATAAGCATAAACATTTCACATTTTTAGCAGCAAAACTTGATTTGGTTTGGTTTCTATAGTGTTATGTATATCTATATTTTTTTGTAACTCCTGGCATATGATTTTTATCTAAATTTTTGAAATTTTTATTTATGGCTTTATATTGTCAGAATATCTTTATTTAGATTTTGCCTACATGACCTGAATCTGTTAAGAGCATAAAATAACATAAAATCTATAAATAGATGTTTACATATGTATTGACAATTACTACTAATAATCTTAATAATAAGATTTAATGACAACTTTGGGTTAATTTCTCATTGGCTGATGGGGCTTTGACAGTTCTAGATGAATTCAGTAACTTCCCATTGATTGGGCTTGGTCACATAAATGGTAAGTTCTAGATAAATTGAGTAGTAAGATTCGTCAAATGGGATATATTGTGAAATACAGTTGTAAGAGAAGGTGTATATAAGAGACAACTTAAGCCACCAGAAAAATTAAACAGTCTAAACATGGAAAAATAAGTGTGAATAACATACAAAAGGAAATATATATTTCCTAATGGGAAAAGAAATTAGATCCAAAAGTGACATTGTTACTGATAATAAATGTGGAATCGTTATCAATTTTCTCCCACTGATTCATTTCAATATCTCTTTATGAAATATATAATAAAAACACAAATCAAGTTTCACGATGACATCTCAAATGATTCAGGAGATATTAAGTAGACAAAAAAGTGACCACCTGACAAACATCATTCGTAATAAAATAAGAATAACGCTTCAATGTTAAGCAGACTGACTCCATTTTTTAAAGGACACTATGTTTAGTCATAATACAAAAGCAAATATGAATGTTTCAGGAAATACAGTTTTTATAAGTTAGTGTGAGTGTATTAAAAAGCAATGCAGTTTTTGGATTCAGACAAAAGGAATCTAGCAGGGAAAAATTATAGAAATTTAGCTTCTTTGTACAAATTTTTTATGGAAATTACTTTTATGGATACAAGGAAATAACCTGGTGAGCAGACATACTCTCAATATTCATTTACACACCTTCTCACCTAGACTAATACCAGTATACCAAGATATTAAATAAAAAGTCTGGCAAACAGCCTAGCCCTGATCTGCATTTACACGATGTCATGTAAGGTCTGGATCTATCCTTTTTAAAGTTGTGTGCACATTATAAACCGGTAATTATCATATACAGTAATACCTTGAACATTCGCGAGGTTAGGTTCCAGAACCAGTCACGGATCAGGAGGAATCGTGAATGTTTGGTACAAGTCACTAAAAATGCTAATAAATGCTTATTTCTAGGGTTTAAACCCTAAATATGACCCAAATCATGCTCCCAAAGCACTTTAATTTCATTTAAAAGTAAGCTTAATACATTACCCTTAAAAAGAGAAATAAATAGTTGACGTAAAAATAGAGTACAGTATTGCCTAATGGGTATTTGCCACACTAGTGCAATTACAGTACGGTACATGAATACATGTACTAATATTACCCCTATACTAATTCATTGGCTGCCATTTTCTTTTCCACTCACAGTAAGGTAAAACCAAGTAACGAATGGGACTGTAAACTTAATGACTGACGTTTTCTTTGTCATTGTCAGGAAGGTAAACTAGGTAAACTTCATATGTCACAGAAGTCATATAACGAAGGTACAATTCAATAAAATAAAGAAAGCATGTACGTAGAGGGTACCAATGAAAATTTCGCAAATCTGTCAATTCGCGAATCAGGAAACGCGAATGCATGAGGTATTACTGTACCTCACTTGCTTTCAAGGGGGAGGCAATTATTACAGGATGAAACAAAGATATTCAAGAGCACATGGTTGCAATCTTAAATTCAGATCTTACAGGAAGCAAGGCTGCATTTATGACTACATATCAAGTTGAGGCATTGTAGGAAATGGAAAGGGAAAGGCCAACAGAAAGGGAAAAGGCCAACAGAAAGGGAAAGGCCAACAGAAAGGGAAAAGGCCAATGGAAAGGGAAAGGCCAACTATTTCTTTTACCTCAGTTCAGCCTCATGCTCAGCAGCTTTTCTTTGCAACTGATACTGCAGGTTAGCACGCTCTCTCACCAAAATCTGTATATCTCCATAAAAGAGAAGCAACATAATTTATTTCCCTTTGTAATAATATAATGAAGACTTTTTATACACCAAAATGGTGAGAAAAGAACAGGAGAGCAACAGAGAAAATACTTTATACTGTAAATCACAAATTATGAATTCATTTATTTTCATGGTATCAAGTTTTAGACTTTTACCAAAACCCTCTGATTGTACAAAAGCAAGTATTCATGTGTATATGTTCAAGGAATTTTTTGGGCAAAGTATATTTTCAAAAGAAGTCTGTGAGATGTAACTGATTTAATGTACAAGGCTTGTAAATTGTTTGCAAGCAAATGCTTTAAATGCTTGCAACAAGACTTGTAACTGGCAATTTTTTGCAAATTCACATCGTCCTTGATACTTTTGCACTTTAACTTGGATTCATAGATCCTTCTGATTGCACAAAATAAATACCAATTTTGAATTGTAAAAGGCAAGGGAGACAACTACTTTGATTCTTAACCTGTTATCTTCTTTTGACTTCATTCCCTTGTTCATAAAGATAAAGTAATTAGAGGTATTCACAAAACTTTAAAGCAATTTCCTCCTATACAATATGATGTGAAAATTAGTTAATGCAATTCTAGTGTCTTTTTCAAATGAAGCAAATCTAAAATATTACCTGCAAGGTGCTGTTTGCAGGTCTTCTCTATTTTTCTAGACTTTTCCTCTGCAAGGTAAAGTTTATTTTTAACTGTTGATAATTCTTGTGCTAGCACTGCATTCTTCTCTGCCTCTGCAACAGAAAGGTTATCTTATGTGAAATGAATTATGAAAACAAGAGGCCAAAGTGGGATCAATATACCAGCCTGGCTCATGTTGCTGATTTCAGTCATGTACACATTAAAAATTCTTTTCAGCAATATATAGACTTTTTACAAATCCCATTTTACTTTTGAAATATTGTTAATTGGAGCTGTACGTTTTATTCTAATAAATCCTCTTTTAAAAGAAATGTCATTATGAACAATCATTTATATGTATTTCCAGTGATTATACTATACACTGCATAATCAAATTAATGAGAAAAGTTTATGTTCATTTCATAAATTCATGTAAACTTCAGTAACTGCATTATACAGTATTCCCCCACTATAAACTGCTTGACAGTATTCCCTCACTGTAACAGTGACAATATTCCCTCGCTATGAACTGCTTGACAGTATTCCCTCACTTTAACATCATGACAGTATTCCCTCACTATAAACTGCTTGACAGTATTCCCTCACTATAACACCTATCAGAAAAATATGATTCTTCTCAAAAAGCCAGTTATGGTCATGGACCCCATATTATAAATAAATAAGAAAGTGAGAAAAAATTAAAACACAGGAAAATATTGGGAATATATATGTTTAATTTAACTTTATTAATCTGAACTTATGTTTCTTGGTAGAAGAATAATTAAATTTTTTTTAAAAACAGATGTGACAATTATAGGTTACTTCATTTGTATGGGAAAATATGAATGAGTTTTTCAAATGTAAATACTGCATGACCCTGGGAGTGCAGTATATCCATCCAACAAAACAAGTTCATAATTCCACATGAAATACATGGGATTGAAGAAGCGAGGGAAAAGCGTGTTGACATTTGCAAATGTGTTTCTGTTTCTGTCACTGAATGTTTGAAATCATAATGTGGGGAAAATATGAAGTCTTTCAATTGCAATTATCAAAAAGACACTATGGAATTTAATGCTTATTTCATTTTGAGTACAGTATGGAGGATGTAACTGCACTTATATTTGAAATTACAGTAAAATTTCAAAATGTGTACTCAAACTTGAGAACCTATCTATGACATGACTCATGTAATTTGGATTTGCAGAACTAAGAAAGTACATTCTTGGAAGGATGTAAAACTGTAAGTATATTTTTTTGCCATTCTTATTACCAGCTAAAGAATACAGTTTATCCCTTGTCACTTTTATGTTATTTGTAAGGACCCTTTCTGGCATCAACTGTAAAGCTAACCTAAATCCAGAACATGGTATCAAAAAAAATAACGCGGAATGTGCCAAAGCAGCTGGAATGTGGCAGTCCACGAAAAATCTGCTTTACTTCATTCAGAAACAAATTTAATCAACCAAAACGTAAAGCGCCTACTACGCGAGTGTACATGATTTGTTTACAAATCAAAAGTGCTGGCATCTGCATGTATTGCTTGTTTACAACAGAGATAGTTTCTTATGCACATGAATGCAATATGAAGGTGTGCGATATCGTAAAATACTGAATGATTCTGACAATGTAAAGTTAATGGAGAAAACAATGAGCATATAATAAATACAGATTTTGTTTCTGACTGAAACGAAAAATATTCTGATACATTTTTTCTTCATGAAATTAATAAAACACTTCAGAATGTTTTGTGTCCTTTTATTTTCCAATCAATAGTGTTAGAATTGTGACCTTCCTGGCAATGACACACACAACACAAAGATCAAAATGTACAAGACTGCCCAACAGGAGCTTTTCAGAAATTAATTTTGTTTCTAGACACTAACCTATTTTATAAATAAATAATGTCAGAAAAAATTAAAGCACAGGAAAATATTGGGGATATATATGTTCAGTTTAACTATATCAATCTGAACTTCTGTTTCTTGGTAAAAGAATAACAAAAGTTTTTATTAAAAAAACAGATATGATAATTATAGGTTACTGCATTTGTATGGGAAAATATGAATGAGTTTTTCATATGTAAATACTGCATGACCCTGGGAGTGCAGTATATCCATCCAACAAAACAAGTTCATAATTCCACATGAAATACATGGGACTGAAGAAGCAAGGGAGAAGCTTGTTAACATTTGCAAATGTGTTTCTGTTTCTGTCACTGAATGCCACATAGTGCCAGCTATTGTATCAGATTGCTTTAGGTAAACACATAGTGCCAGCTGTTGTATCAGATTGCTTTAGGTAAACACACAGTGCCAGCTGTTGTATCAGATTGCTTTAAGTAAACACATAGTGCCAGCTGTTGTATCAGATTGCTTTAGGTAAACACATAGTGCCAGCTGTTGTAACAGACTGCTTTAGGTAAACACATAGTGCCAGCTGTTGTATCAGATTGCTTTAGGTAAACACATAGCACCAGCTGTTGTATCATATTTCTTTAGGTAAACACATAGTGTCAGCTGTTGTATCAGATTGCTTTAGGTAAATATACACCTCGGAGACATCTGGCTATACTGTCACATGCTGCAATTTCAAAATCTCTGATGTTAATGAACTGTGTTCTCTCTATCTGAGCACAGATGTACACCTCTCCCTTGATAACTCAAACCTGAACGACTCTGAACCCAAATAAAACACAGGGGTGAAATGTGAATCCCAGATTTGCCCTTAAAAATGCCAAAGAATTTACTACAATTTGTTGAACAAGAAGAAAATCATCATCAAAACTAGTAAATGAACTTTGATATATTGTTGGTTTTGCTGTCAAAAACAGCAGACATTGCCAGGGAAATCTGATTCAACATAATGAAATTTGCAACTTAAAAATTGATATATTCTGTTGAATTTTCTATGCAAACAAAAAATTCTAAGTACATGATAAATAACAATATTTTGACAATATTTTGATCAGTGAAAATATCAGTAATGCCTATTGGTAGTAGCATTTTAAGAAATGATTATACCAATGAAATAAGTTTTATCTAGCAATTTTTTTAATACAAATTTCTAACTTTTAATATGGATTCAAAGCAATCATCATAAATGCTATAAGCACTCGTGTTAAAATGTTAAAAGTGTCAATTTAACATTACAGCTATATTGTCCCTGAGTGATTCAGAACCTAATTAAGTGCTGTGCTTTAATCTCTGATTGGCAGAAAGGTGTGTTTGTGTGTGTGTGTGTGTGTTTGTGTGTGCGTGTGTGATTTGGATCTTTAACAATTTTTCTGTCATATCATTACAATGTCTGCAGTTTATAGTGAGGTCTAGCAGTGGGGCATCATGCCGCAAACATGTAGCATGATGTCCCACCCAGTCATATTATCCTGACACCAGGATAACCAGTTCTAACACTAACTTCTTAATGCTGAGCGCCTAGCAAATAGCTGTTAGTACCGTTTTTATAAGTCTTTGGTATGACTAAGCCAAGGTTCAAACCTGTGACTTCATGCATCCAAGGTGGACCCTCTAACCACTTAGACTACTGGTGCGGTAGATTAGCAGAAGGGTTTAGTGTGTCATTAAAATCAATTAAAGTAAAATTTGCTTTGTACTATCACATTAATTGTGCGCATGTCTCTTACCGGGTATATCAAATCAAAAAAAGTGGATGGAATAATAATAATAATAATAACAAAGTAAAAAGGCATGAAATTCCTACTCATGTAACACGTAATAATCAAGAAAGTGTGTCAGGACAACTCATGTTCAACTGACCAATTAGTTATAAATATTTTAATGTAGGCACATAATCCAAATATCTAACATGAATCTCTGGTTTATCCTAATAATTCAGAAATGTGATCAACAATAGCAAGAGAGCAAGCAAAAAGGAGTCCTCAGTACATGAAAAACTTTGTTTCACAGATGCGGTTTATTATAAAGAAGTGAGTTCCAAAAGTTTTAGTGATCTTAAAACTCTTGAATGAGTAGAAATTTTACTATTATTTGCAATTAAATTGTGGCATCAGTATTTTAGTAAGAGAACAATATTGAGTTTTATGTTGACAGTTGTTGTTTTGTGAATTAGAGGACCCAAGTTTCTGAGAATAAGAAATCTTTTTTTGTTGTAAATCAACAATAATATTTCAGTTATATCCACATGCAAGAAGCAGTGATGTAATACAGTGTTTCAAATGTGCTGAAATATACTTGAGTAATGTTTTTGACCATCTTTTAAAAGTTGAAAATAAAGGTAATAATGATTAATCTGATTAAGAACATGTCAATGAAAGAAGCTGTTAATTGATTACTTTTACCTTATTGTTGTAATGTGGAGAGTTTATAGCCAGATGAAAAAGTATGTTTTATTAGGTGCTATAAAAGGATCATAGGTGGTCCATGATGGCTTTTGAGTCTTTGAATAAAAACTGATTGACCTTTGGTGGAGGTGAGATAAAAAGGAGAGATCAAACCAAAATGATTTTGACAGAAACACTTGACAAATTGTTTTGATATTTTTGTATTATTTAATTGCTACTGCATTATCAGCATTGCTTAAGATGTTTTTTAAGGAATAATTCATGATACAAAAAACTTTGGTCATGAAAATGTGGCTCGGAAATACGTGTTTAGTCCAGGTCAGGAACGTCCACCTCTGGGTGAACTTAGCTTACGAGTACTGGGAAGCAGTCAGCATTCAGCAGCCTTAACAAACAAGCTACATGAAAACTGAAGTTTCAACTTCGTAGCAGGCCAAGTGTGGCTGTTTTGTCACTGCCCCATGTCTAATTATAATGAAGAGAGGACAATCTCCTTTCTTGAAAATTACAAAGTGATTCAAGTGGAAATCTGGACCAGAAATCTAGTGAGAGTCTATTAAGTGTCAAACTTGAAGAAAAATACGTAATGGTTGGCATTCCAAAGTGTTATGGCTGACATGCCAAAGTGTAATGGTTGGCATTCCAAAATGTAATGGCTGGCATGTCAAGGTGTAATGGTTGGCATTCCAAAGTGTGATGGCTGGCATGCCAAAGTGTAATGGCTGGCATGCCAAGGTGTAATGGTTGGCATGCCAAAGTGTAATGGCTGACATGCCAAAGTGTAATGGCTGGCATGCCAAAGCGTAATGGCTGGCATGTCAAGGTGTAATGGTTGGCATTCCAAAGTGTAATGGCTGGCATTCCAAAGTGTAATGGCTGGCATGCCAAGGTGTAATGGTTGGCATGCCAAAGTGTAATGGCTGACATGCCAAAGTGTAATGGCTGGCATGCCAAAGCGTAATGGTTGGCATGCCAAGGTGTAATGGTTGGCATGCCAAAGTGTAATGGCTGACATGCCAAAGTGTAATGGCTGGCATGTCAAGGTGTAATGGTTGGCATGCCAAAGTGTAATGTTGTTGTTGTTGTGGGGTTTAACGCCATTTTGCAGCACATGATAGGCTATACATGGCGGCCAGTATTAATGGTGGAGGAAGAACCCAAGAAAACCCCAGAAAGAACCACCGACCCACGAGAACCAAAGTGTAATGGTTGGCATGCCAAGGTGCAATGGATGGCATGCCAAAGTGTAATGGTTTGCATGCCAAAGTGACATGGTTGGCATGTATGTGCAGCTTCTGTCATAGAACTATGATTTGAACCATGAGTAATAACTAAGAAAATGTTTACTTTTCTAGTTTCTATGCAAGTATATGATAGTCAACCAAGTCAAAGGAGTCTTAAAATGAAGGTATATAGCTTATCCAACTCTCCATTGTCCCGAGCAAGTGACCATTCATCAATGAAGTTTGTTAACACAAACTGACAGGAGTGGTTCTGGCACAAACCAGACTGGTAAAAGTGAATTAAACAGTACTATGAAGGGTAATCATAGAGATGTCTGGAAATGTCTTTCAGACAGCCTGGGTATGGATCTCAGAACAGATATTGGTCTGAATTTGATTTTGAACCCATTTTATAAAAAGGATTAACCTTGTCTTCCTTGAGCTGAGAGGGAAGATACCCTTTGTAATGCTTTGATTATGTAGGCAAGGGATGGAGCAACAATATCAGCATATTTTATTAAACATAAATGGATCTATCTGATCCAAACCAGCTGACTTCTTTGAATGTAACTATTTCAGTTCATATACTACACTTTAACTGACTTATGCATAATTTGAAATTGCTCTGGTGGTCTAGTGGTTAGGGCATCCACCTCCAATGTGAGAGGTTGTGGGTTTGAACCCCAGCAGAGTCATACCAAAGACTTATAACAATGGTACTAACAGCTGCCTCTGAGGTTAGTGTTACGACTGGTCAGCCTATATGTCAGGATAATGTGACTGGGTGGGAAATGATGCTACATATCTGTGGCATGAGACCAGTGCTAGACATCACTATAAACTGCCACATTGCAGGCATCATAGTGATATGACTGAATCTTTTTAAAGCTACATTAAAAATCCATATCACACACACACACACACACACACACACATAATTTGAATAATGAATTGTAGATTTTCGTCAATTTTGACTTTGTCAAATCTTGTAACTTTTCATTTCTTGCATTAGTATTTGATATATAATGACAGCTACATTGGTTACAGTAATGATGTGCTCAGTGAATCTGTTAGCAATATCATGCATAACATCAATTATTGTCCCATTAGTTGATTTGGGATTTTACAGTTTCTATCTGGAGTAAAATCCAAAAGAATTTTCTGCATTTCATTTGGACTTTCTGTATTTTCAACTTATGTTTTATAAAAAAAAGTATTTCAGCAGACTGGACCAGGAAGTAAATCTGTTATGCCAAGTTTACAGTTATGCCAATCACGGCTTCATTCATATATCTGGCATGGGCCATATAAGTTTCTGAGGGTATTCCTATCTTTTTTATTTTGAAGTTTTCAAGTACTTTAGTTATCATTCATAAAAGATGTGGGGGATTTCATAAATCAAATTTAAAAAAATCAATATTTAAGCATCTATAGGAGATAACCTTACGCTTTGCATCAAATATATCTTTACAATTAAATTTGCATGTAATAGAAATTGGATAATGATAACTGATGAGAAACAAGGCACCTATACTTCAATGATATTCTCTGATTTATTACTATAAATATGATTAATTAGTGCAGATGATGTTTCAGTGACTGTTGATGGTGAGGCATGAAGATGGAATGGTTGGAATAACCCATAAGATCAATCATGCTTAGCCATCTTACATTCCAGCCACAACCTGTTTAATTTTCCCCCAATGACTTTCATTTCAGCATTTATTTATTATTTGTTTCTTTTTTATATTTATTTAATTGAGGGTGGCATAAACAAATATGTAGGATTTTTTGAAAAACAAATTAACCATTCTGAATTACAATGAGGGATTATTGTACAAGGAAAAAAGATATAACTGATTTAATAAAGGTAGCTTAAGAAATTTTTATGCCAAATTATTTTCTAATTCATATGGCAAAATACAGTAGTCAGTGAATCGTACTGTCTCATGCACTAACTGAAGTACTTAAATGGCTTATATAAATTCAAAGACCACATGTCTCTGAATCAACCTTAATTATATCCATCAGTTTATCTAAATACAGTAATGCATGAATTTCATAACATTATACACCTATGTTCTAGTGCAAGCAGGTATGGATGTCCAAGATCATATGGCGTCAACACTGTTCTCAAAGAGAATCATGATAAAAACTGGTTTAGTAACCCAATATTAAGTCGTGTCTTACAATATATTTTTAAAGAAAATAATAAATTTACGATGAGTTTTTTTATATAAAAGAAGCTGGCCATGATCTGCATGTTGATTCTACCCATGAACTTTATTCCAAATCTGAAGAGGGCGGGAATAAATCATATTGAAAAAAACCCATTCAGGTTAATCTAAGGTGTGTACAGACATATGGATGGAAATAAATACAGACAATTGATTATTATGTCAAGTTTCCATGAAGGTGGAATTGACAACAATCACTTTTTCTTTTATTCAAAATGATGACTCTCATCTTAGTAAGATTAAAGATTAGCTACCATAAAATTCTCTATTGAGACAATTCTGAACACAAAGTATTAACATTAAATATTTAACTTTGGCAGTCAATAATTTAAAATCTTTTTAGTAAAATAAGAAAAAGAGACCAAGAATGGCTTGCAATCAAGAAAGAAGATAAAAAAACATGAACAGGTATACAGGTATGTGAAGAAACAAAAACTTGAAAACAATGAAAGGCAACATAAATTTACCTGCTTTTCCTCTGTCCTTTTACAAAAGAACACAAGTACATTTGATCCAGTGTGAAATCAATGGGAAGAAAATTTAAGCAAAATAAAACTGATTACAATGACAACTGAAAATATTTCTTTTGAACCTGTCACTATTAAGTGATGGACTAAGTTTTGATGGGTTACAATAGTAAATCACATATAAATTGTGTACCAATACTTCATCTGACATATTACAGCAAAGAAAACAAAATGGCATTAAAAGCAAGAGGCCTAAATGAGCCTGATATCACTTACTTACCAGGTTTGCAAAATGTAATTGCTGACCATTTCACCAAATACGCTTACCATATATACTTGCCTATAGGTAGAGTCAAAGTGTACACTTCAAAAACAAATCTGCTGTCATATATTGTGCAGCAGATCTGGGTCAATGCAGTTTGTTATGGGTAATTAGTGGAATAAACAACAAAGAACTTGATCAGAGTCTATGTCATTTTCAGCTGAACTTTGATTTATAAGTAAGTATATATGGTAAGTAGTACAGCTATGTCCACTTTAACAATCACCTTTATATAAGAGATACCTGGTATCAATGTCCAATTTCATTTCCCTCCCTATGAAAATTTCTCAGTAAAAGTTTTAAAAGTTGTAAATTAAATTTATAAAAAACACCTGTTTTCCAGTCAGCAGCAATGTGTTACCTAAATAATTAGTGGTTTCTTACTTTGTAAAAGCAGTTAATTGAGTATACTCATTAGGAAAATGAAGCATTAGTTTTTAAGAAAGGCGATGTTAACAGGAAAAGGTAGGCTGTGAATTAATGCAAAAACATGCTTTATCTTCCTTATATTCACTGAACTCATGACAATCTGTCAGCATAATTTTAAACTAGCTGATCTCTCCATTGTTACATTAGGAATTTGAATAAAAGCCACAATACTGATAAGAAACTTTATGTTGGGGTAAATACTTGAGGTGATTCATCAGTCTTATGGCTACAATCCTTTAGTGTGTGAGGTAGATTCACCAATGGCTATACTAAATGCATTCATCAGAAAAGATTAACTGTTAACTGTTTAACCCTGAATTTGATTTAGTTTATAAAATCTGAATATCAGTACTTATTTCATAATAATAGTTTGGGATCAAGACCATGGTAAACTCTTTCCATGCATTAGGATAAACAAGATGGCCACTATCGCTTAACCGGCTTGAAGCAGCTGTTCCGTTTTTTAGTGCCGTTTTCATGATATTTGTGCTTGTTGCCTGTTTTCATCTTCGTTATTGTGTTCATTATGTATTGGCTGTTAAATTCCTATGTGTTTTTTCATCTCCTTGTTTTGGAAGTGAGAATAAAAAGACATTTTCTCAGCTGTCTTGCTCCATTGTTTTTGAACAAACCGCCATCATGTGATACTCGCCAGTCAACTCGTTTATGCTACGATGGACTCTCATTAATTGCTTTAAATGTTCACTCCTTGGCTCTCCACACTAAATTGTGCTCTGGACTAAACAAACTGGGACTACATTCATCATTACCTAAATGTAAACAGAAGCGAAAAAAGAAACGTTGTTTCAAAGCTAGCCGGCGGAGAACAGGAAGAAGAATTCCAGTTATCTCCCTTATTTCTGCACAACCATTTAAAACAATTTCGACCGTTAATTTAGATAACCTAATTCAAATCCCAATTAATTTGTCAACCTTTGTGTCAACTATCCAAGAAATACCTCTGCGCATTGCATTATTCAATGCCCAGTCAGTAGGACCACCGGAAAAGTGCACAGAAATTTTATCAACAACCAAAATGTTGACATATTTTACGTGACAGAAACATGGCTATAAACATCAGGCGATGAGCCCAAGTGTGCGGATCTAACACCCACTGGTTACTCCATCAAGTTGTTCCCCCGTAATTCTTGCAGAGGTGGAATTGCTGTCATCACAAAGAACTCCATGATAAAACATCTTAACTATACCATAACATTTAATTTCGACCACACATCGTTTGAACTAGTCCAAACCACACTCACACTGGAGCAAAGGTCAGTCCATTTTTTCTACCTATACCGCCCTCCTCCTAGTAGAAAAAACAGGCTGGCTGACTCCCTCTTTTTTGGAGCAGTTTCCAAATCTCCTGGACTATGGAAATTCGATAGGTGGCAACCTGATTATTCTTGGAGATTTCAACTTTCACTTTGACTGTCCCAGAAACTCAAATACATCAAAACTCATAGATTCCATTAATGTTTTCAACCTCAAACAGTCAGTTAACCAACCCACAGATAAACATGGTCACATTTTAGACTGGATTCTTCATAGACCTGATAATAACATTTTACAGTCCTCCCTGGTATCCCATGACCTTGCATCAGATCACCTCTGCATTATATGCCATCTTGACGTATCAGTCCCTAACACTCCACCTTTATCTGCTACTAAGAGAAACCCCCGTATGATAAATAGAACCAAACTAATGCACAACATCCAAGCTAACCTAACAACTTGCTCACCTCCTACCGCAGAACAACTCGATAACTGTCTGCGTTCATTACTTGACAAACATGCCCCAGCTACCAAGTGCAGAGTATCAACTGAAAAGTATTCTCCATGGTAAAGCAGTGTTAGGGACCAGCTTAGCACTGCTAAAAGAGACCACCGTAAAGCTGAGAGGCTCTGGCTTGCCACCAGACTCACTATTCATAAGAAAATCTATGAAGTCGCTAAGAAGAATGTCACAAATATAGTCCATGCAGCGAAATCATCCCACTACACTACTAAGATCATGGAAAGTTCCAGCTGCAAATAGCTCTTTGAGATTACTAACAAGCTAATGTCAAGGAACAAATCCACACCACTTCCAACTACCTTCTCTTCAGTCGACCTTCTGGACATGTTTGCAAATTTCTTCCGTGACAAAGTACAAACCATTAGACATAAGCTTGACACCACAATTTCAATTGACTCATCGTCACCATACAGTTGGGATACAGAATTTGAGCAGCAACCATTAGCAGCATTTGAACCTGTCTCTATGGATTTCGTATGTACAATTGTGATGAAGAGTGAACCAAAGTCATGTGTACTTGATCCAATTCCAACATCACTGCTGCTTGAGTGAGTGTTTAAATCCAGTATTGCCTTCACTAACTGATGTTATTAATACCTCTCATCTGGGGAATTCCCATCATTTTTCAAAACTGCCATTGTAAAGCCTCTGCTGAAGAAACCAACACTAGACCATAACGATTTAAAGAACTACCGCCCAGTTTCTAATCTCCCATTCATTTCAAAAATCTTAGAAAAGGTTGTTCTATCCCAGCTTGTATCTCATCTAAATTCAAATAGTCTTTTTAGCAATGTACAATCTGCATATTGCCCTTGCCACAGTACTGAAACTACTCTTCTAAAAGTAGTTAATGACATTCTCTCTGCACTGGATAGCGGAAAGATTACAGTCCTCACCCTCCTTGATTTGTCAGCAGCATTTGACACAGCAGACCATGATATATTACTTCACCGTCTCCAGCATGTATTTGGCATTCATGATACAGCCTTACTGTGGTTCAAGTCCTACTTGGTCAACAGGATACAAATTGTATCTGCAAATGGAATACACTCCAGCCTAGTTGATCTATGTTGTGGTGTTTCACAGGGGTCTGTTTTTGGACCTGTTCTCTTCCTTCTGTACACTCAGTCGCTTTCAAGTGTCATAGATCATCATCCAGTGTCTCACCAATTGTACGATGATGACACCCAAATATACAAATCTAGCCACACAACTGAAGTTGATGCTACCATCCAAGGTGTAGAAAGGTGCATTTCTGATGTGAAATCATGGATGACTTGTAACAAGCTGCAGGTGAATGATGATAAAACTGAGACCATTCTGATCACAACACAAAGACTTTCTCATTCACATCCTTTACCTCAAACAATAAATATCAGCAACGCTAACAATAAATTCACACATTCAGTACAAAACCTAGGTGTTACTCTGGACAGTACTCTCACATTGCACCAACATGTCATGAACATATGCAAGGCTGCATATCTTGAGCTGAGACGCATCAGCTCAATTCGCAAATATCTTTCAGTTAATGCCATTAAAACACTTGTGTGTTCATTAGTACTTTCAAGACTGGACTACTATAACTCAATTCTCTCTGGTTCATCTCAATATCTACTCCAGAAACTTCAAAAAGTTCAAAACACAACTGCTCGGATCATACTTAGAGTTCCACAATCAGAGCACACCTCCCTGCTGCTCTGTACCCTACACTGGCTATCCATTTGATCCAGAATCAAATGCAAATTTTTTCTCTGTGCTACATTTCACTGTCAGACTCTAGTTCAACATACCTATCTGACCTCACCCATGTATACACACCAGCAAGATACTTACGCTCCTCTTCTGACAATCGTATACTCATTATTCCCACTATGAAAACAATTTCATATGGACAGCGTTCTTTTGCATACCTGGGCCCAGCAACGTGGAATGAATTGCCCACTGAACTTAGACACAAAGACACAGCGATCACATTCAAGAGGGCTCTCAAAACTCACTTATTTTGACTGCAAGAACAAACTTAAAGATCTAATAATATTTCCTACCTGAAATATTCTCAGCATGCTTTTTCATTTTTTTAATGTTTTTCTAATTTCATGTTGTTTGTTTTTGTAATAATATTATTATGTTTCTTAAGCAGCAGGGAAGTTTAACAGACCATTTTTTCCAAGCAAAATAAACCTTCCTATGCAAACTTTCTCCGTAGAAGCCTCAGAAAGCAAAAATAAAGCCTTCTACGAGATCTAATTTTCGTGCATTTCAGACCGGGTGCATCGGGTGGTCACGCCGAGTGTGTTAGTAAATATAGCGTCCGCGACAGGAAAATAAATTATCGGGAATATTATTTTGTGTTATTGAATTTTGTTGCATGGCGAGGCTGCTTTGGTCCATTTTACGTTACATTAAAATAATATACTTGAAAATAACATGAGCTCGAAAACTAGTACAGTTGGAGAGCCGCATTCTGCTAGATTAGCGCGAGAACAATTAGCGGCAATAAAGAAACTTATCCCAGCAAAAGAATTATTCAAGAAAAAAGTGCGTGATTACGAAGACGCAGAGCAGGGATTTACTGAATTATCGTCGAAATTATTAAAGCCAGTTACCGAATCAACCGAGCGAGTCTTATTTGGTGATGTGAAAGATCCGGATATCAGGAAACGCGGAATTCTCCCTGTGTTGAGAGACATTGAGGAACACACACGAATATTACCAGACCGGCTAATACAAGCACGGCAAGAACCGCAGCAAGCAGAATGGTTGGAAGAAGAGGAAGAAGAAGAAGAAGAAGAAGAAGAAGGCCAGAAGAAAAGTCCTCGCGAGAAATTAATGGAAAACTTTACCGATAGCGGTTGGAACTCATTGATGGAACAATTTAAAAAATTTGATAAATCTAGAGAAACTGGTGGTGATGATATTTTTGAATTTGCTACATTCGCGGAAGATTCTTTCAGTAATAAGCAAGTTTATTTAACAAAGGAAGGATTAAAAAAAAGAAGTAGACGAGATCTTTGGTATAATGCGCTATTTCGAGCTAGATTTAATTTACCCCAGGCGAAGAGCTCTGACCCGATTTATATCCAATTCTTGAAAATCGCAGATAAAAGATCCTTGTATAATAGAAGGATAACTTCGGAAAAAGAAAAATCTAAATCCTCAAAGGAACCACAAGAAGAAATTCAACCTCGGGAATTAGGGGCAAGACCAAAAATTAAATCCGAATCTGAAAAACCTAAAAGTGTTAATATTCGCACGTATTTTACCGATGATGCTCTTAAAATATTCGAAGACAAGGATAAATTAGTCGATATTGCCGCAAATTATGATGAGAGGGATAAATATTTAAGACCAAAACTTTACGGAAAACCTAATGAAAAATCAAAGTGGATCAGTTGGGTATATTTTACCACAAAAGATGCTCCTCCCTACTCGTATGATGATCCTGGGTACAAAAAATTTGTGGAAAAAGTAAAACAAAAAGAAAAAGAAGAAGAAGAAAAAACAAAACAAAGAGAAAAAGAAGAACCAGAAGAGGAAGATATAATATCGTCGTTACACGAACAAATGTTTCCGAAACCAAAAACAGGAAGTGGATATACCATTTGTCCTGACAGTGTTGTCAACGATGTGTCTCGCCTTGAAATACTAATCGGAGGAAAGCGAGCCCGAAATAATTCTTCTGAGATAATCGACGAAGCTTCCGATATTTGCCAACGATTATTCCGCGGTGGTGTTATTAATTCCTACATTTACAAAGAGCTCGTTGACGAACTCATCGATTAAAACAACACAATTGAAATAACATGATAGTTCATAAACATCAACGTAGACCTAGACAGGTCCGCGTAGCTAACTCTCGATTGCCCGTATACAAATATATTCACGGCAATGGATTTGGCGACATTGTTAAAAGTCTCGTTACAAGGATAGTCCCTAAAATCGGACCCACAGCTAAGCAAATTGCATCAAAGGCAATAGGAAAGATTGGCGAGACTGTCATCTCCGGCGTTGGTAATTTGGCCAGTAAAGGCTTCGATGTTGTCAAAAGCAAAATATCAAATTTAATGCGTAAAAAAAAGCAACCTGTCAAATTACCTAGCACCAGCGAAATGCCCCCCGAGGTCAGTAAAGCTATAAACGACGCAGCAAATAAAAAAATAAATGACCTAGCACAGGAAGTTGCTAACACAAATTTCGCAAATAATCTAGTAAAGGAAGTTGCGAACACAAGTTTTATATCAGGCAGCGGTCTTCGTTTTAGATGAAATTCTTAATAATAAATGTTCGCACAAGTGTCAAACGAAGTGTTCGACATGGACGAGCCTGTAGGTAGAGACACATCCGTGCGTGATTTCCAGTATTTCTCGTACGACACAGTGACACCAAATGCGACTAATCACGTTGAAATTCAAGTTCACGATACGACAAGATATTTTCTTCCGTCTGAGGCATATATCGAATTTGTTGGTAAAATTACGAAAAATAACGATACCAACTACGGAGCAAATTTTAAGGTCGGATTTGTCAACAACGGCATCATGGCATTATTCAAGAGCGCCACTTATATGATCGATGGAAGAGAAATTGAGTCAATCACGGGCAACGTTGATTTAGCAACGACGATTATAGGCCTAGCTAGATATTCTGATGATTTTACCAGGTCAGCCGGTCCTAGTATGATGTTCGCCAAAGATAATTCTGATCACGCTGATCATGTCCAGTATAATATCGGTAGACCGAGAAATGCCGCTAATGATGCTAACGCCACCAACGTCGATGTAATGCTCGGCACCAATGATAATTACAACCTCGGATTTGCCACGCGAAGACTTATGTTAAAAGGAGATGAACGAAATTTCTCCTGTGCAATTCCGCTATCTCACATTTTTGGATTTTGCAGACATTTCAGGAAGGTTATTTACGGAGCAAAACACACGATTTCCTTTGTTCGAGACGACACAGGCAATGACAGAGCCATCTGGTGAGAAGCAGGTGATCAAGGTAAAATATCACTAACCAAATTTACATTGTGGATGCCAGCGATAGTTCCATCGATGATTGAGGAAGAAAAATTATTGTCATTCATGAATCAGGGTGGTAAGTCCATTATGTCCTAGCTAACAACTACGACTGACTCTATCGACGTTGATATCAACGGAATATTTACCTGGCGAATTGCGTCACAGCAAGGCGTCTCGGCGCCCAGACACATCTTTGTTGCTCTTCAAAACGCAAACAGATATGATCAAACTCACAGTCACATGATATTCGATGCATTTAACGCGACAAACGTGTCGTTGAGGATAAACGGGCAACAAGAGCCATCCGAGGAAATATCGATTGATTTTGCCAACTATTCGACGGCTCGCGCATATCATCGATTATTGTGTTTTATGGGTCGCGATCAAAATATCGATACTGGATTGCAAATATCACAGTTGGATTTTAATACTCGCTATCCCATCTATTACTTTTCTCTGGAACATCTCGATTTGGTGAAACAATCCGTCATTGATATTCATTTCAAGGCCAATATTAACACGGGTGGACAACCAGCAAGAGCAATCGCGGTTATTCTCAGCGATAGAACAATGATCCTGGAAGGCATCAGCGGCAGAATGAGAGTCATCGACGCACCTGTCGAGAAAATGTAACAATCTTGATTTTCTAAATTTAGATTAAAACGATATTAATATGCCATACGAACACGTCAGCGTAACTCTGACCCCGGGTCACATGAAAAAACTCCAAACAGCAACAGCAAAGCGATGCGGTGTGAAATTAACCCTGAAAAACGATCAAATTCAGGGTGGGCCTAACAAACTATCGCTAACTAGGGGTCAACGTGAACGCTTCACCAAAGCCAAATCAGCGAATTCTGGCGTTCATGTGAATCTTAGTATAGGTGCCATCAGAGACATGGTCAAAGTAGGTGGAATTTTCCCCTTCCTAGCTGCTATTCCTGGATTATTATCCGGGGCTCTTCCGGCAATTGCAAAAGCGATAGGATTAGGTGCGGCCGGAGCAGCAGGCGACAAACTAGCAAAAAGTATAATGGGAGGAAGATACGGTAAAAAAAAGGGAAGCGGCCTTTATCTAAGACGCCCCCCATACGGATCCGGCCTGAGATTAGCACGCCCTATTCAAATTTAGATTTATTCAGCGAAGCAAAAAATAAAAAAATAAAATTTTTCAGAGGCGTATTTATGCGGGATCAACTACCAGAAAAACCAAACCCCACCGAGACAGGAATAATAAATCTCGATTCAAATACCGGCCCTGGCACACATTGGGTCGCCTACGCGATTAATCCTCGCAAAGTTGTTTATTTTGACTCGTACGGATTAGCGCCACCAAAAGAAATTATCAATTACGTGTCAAAGTTGAATATTCCAATTTGGTATTCGACACTTCCGACGCAGACACTAATGGATCCACCGATATGTGGTCCTGAATCAATTAACGTCCTTGATGCAATTTCAAAATCATCCAGTCCGTATCATAGAATCGTATTTGAATATGCCGTAAATAAATATCATGGTTGATATTTATGGAAGATTCCTCTACAGAAAGAAGGTAGTAGCTTACGTCGATCTATCAAAGTTCGCCACAAGGGATGATATTAATAATCTTCTGTCACTGTCAGAAGTAGATCCTGGTGAAGTTGCCATTTTTCAGAACAGTGAAGGAAGATTACAAACTAGCAACGTGAGAATAACCGATATAGTGAAGCGAGACGAATGTAACGATCGTATTGATCAATTTACTCGCCTATCAGAATCGGTATCAAAATCCATTGCTGATATTACCGATCTTGCAGCGAAGTTACCCCTGAAGGCTGATATCGCGGATATGGAACAAAGAGATAGCGAGTTATCAGCAACGTTGCTTCTGAAGGCCGATAAAACATTACACAACGATCTTCAGGACAGAGTGACAAAAAAACTTAACAGGCTAAATAACGATCTTAAAAAACTCGACGATACCTTAGCTAAATTTAGTAAAAAAATTGAGGAAGATATAAAAACATCCGGCGATAATTCCTCCGCCACGCACGATGATCTTAGCGAAAAGGTAGGAAAAATCAACAGGGATATTACTAGCGTTTTTGCTGATATTACCGAAATAAAAACCGTAATGAGTCAGAAAAGCGATAAAACATCGTACCATTACCTTGACGAGAAAACAAAAAAAATCAACGAGGATATTATCAAAATTAACGAGGATATTAACGCGATACGTGAATTGGCGCGTCAAAAGGTCGATGTATCGTTGTACGACGGAGAAATTCGAGATTTAAGTGCAAAACTTCTCGATGCAACCACAAAAATTAGCGATATTAACACAAAAATATCGTCGGCGAATCTTGGAAGATTAGCGCGTATTAATATACCACCGGAGGTAGAAACAAAAAATCTTCCTTGCGATGTACCATTTGTGTTAAGAATGCAAGCAGTTGTATGGACGCCCGAGAATAACACATTTAGCTTTACCGCGCCAATTGCTGGTATATATCGAATATATTTTATCTCCGTGATAATATTCAAAATAACAACCAGATATCAAGGTCCTTACGACGAATCTTTAAATATTTTGATACTTGCAAATGACACGGAAAAATTTACGCTAGAACCACCAAATAGAACCACGACAGAACCAACCCCTTATTTTGCAATTTTCGAACTTTTATCCAAAACATAACACGCAATTGGTTAGATAACCTAATCAATAAATGACCGCGTCGGATTACCAGTATAATCAGGCGCGTTCATGGCAGGATTCGTTAAAAAAACTCCTCGACGAATATCAAACAAAAATAAAAAAATATCAACGCAGATTAGTTGCCATCGATGTTGCCGTATATGCGGTAAGCGCAATTATCGCCGGCGCAGGTATAATCTTATCCGCGGTAACAACAATCGCGCCGGTCGTAGCAACGATAATAATATCATCAACAACAACAATCGCAGGTGTTCTCAATATTATCGCAAAAAAAATATTCTCATGCACGAGTGAAAAATTGTCCCTATACAAGAGTAAACTATCCCAGGTCAACGAGGCGTATTCGAAATTATCATCGCTGCTTTCTGAAAGTCTCAACGACGGAGTTATTTCCGATCTCGAATTTTCAATGATGATAAATATCTACTCTGAGATTAAACAAATAAATATCAATAATGTCCGAACTAACTCAGATCGTGACAAACACAACACCGCCGATAACAACGCTGATATCGGCAAGCTCAACCAGGCCAGAATTTAGTATCGATTTTCCAATACCAATTAGCGTAAGGAAATTGCGCTGTCACAGTTACGCGTCTATAACAGCTGGCCCAATGTTAGATCGAAATCATTTGGTAGATTATCATCGAATAATTCGCTTGTTTTTGCCAATAAAAACCGCCCCGATGGAACTCCTGATTGGATCGTCGTTGGCATACCAACAGGCAGTTACGAAATTGAGCAAATCGACAAGGAATTTACCAGTAGAATATCAAATATAACCGGCGATGATAAGCCAGGAATAAAAATATCCACGCACGAACCAACGCTGTCATCGATAATCGAAGTAAAATCGCCATATGTCGTCGATATTTATCGATTAGGACAGTTCTAGGTTGGCCCGAAATCGCACCTCTGGCAAAACCAGAAAAATCTGATTTTATTATTCCAGGTTGGCACGAAGAAGCTCCTCCAGAGCTACCGGAGCCAAAAAAATCTGATTTTATTACCGATGAAGGATGGTACGGAGATATCAGACACAAGCCTCTAATCGGTAGCGCCATCAGTCTCATGAACAGCTACAAATTTAACCTGGTAATGTTCGCTTTTACTTTCAGGGACAAAAGAATTCTCTCGTGGTTGCCTCTTCCCAAAATTCCCCCAAATGTCGAAATCTTCGACGCTACCAACATTAACAGGATAATAGCCCCCATAGACGGTATCTTGATAAGAAGAACCATCGACGAATTTAATCAAGAACATAAATTACAATTAAATTTACTGCGGGAATCCTTTCATGAATGTATCTTAAATAAATCAGGCTCATGCAGCGAAATTATCGAACGCGTGAAGATTTTAAATCAACTTGCGAGTGATATTGAATATTATCACGGTATGTTCATTCGGGCGATAACCGACGATATATCAATTGCCAATTATGTTCTTCCTGTTAGCAGCTTCAAGTTGATCAAAAATTCAGGAGAAAAACAAAAATTCATGACAGTATTCGGATTAACCGAAGAAACGTTACCAAATTTCAAATTTCCTGATTATGACATTGATAAAATGAGAAAATCCGTCGTTGATACCATCGATGAGTTATTTCCGAAATTACATGCCGCATGGACTAAAAAAATACAATCAGAATCGATTCTCAAACACAATAATGATCTAACTGGGCAGGGACGACATATCTCGCCGGGTATCGTTAATATAACGGAGGTTATCGCGATTAATCTTCACGCGGATGTCGTCGAAGGTAGCTACAACGTGGATTCGTCTGTGTCAGAGCAAGCACAGCAGGGATTCATTTTATATTCGTTTTCACCTAGCGCCTCTCCAGGATATTTGATAATAAAAGAGCCAGTGAATCCGTTTTATCTGCGATGTCACAATCGATTATTGTCGAAAATCAATTTCAAGCTGACGGATCAAAATGGAAATTTACTTGATATACGCGGGGAAACACTTAGTATAAATTTACTGGTGAGATCGTGATCTGTCCACGGTAAAAAAATAAATAAAAATCGAGGAAAAATAATATCTTTTTACAAATACGCGATTTTGACTACCAACTACCCCGTCAAAAATAAGAAAAAATTTATATTTATTTCACAAAATACAAGAAAAATATATAAATTACTTGATTTTGACGGGGTAGTTGGTAGTCAAAATGAAGAAAATTTAACTTTGTCAAATTATTTTTATTTTTCACAAATTAATTTTATTTATTAAGAATATTATTTTTACTGAAATTTTATTTTTTTTTACTAAAATCAAAGAAAAACACACAAATTACTTGATTTTGACGGGGTAGATGGTAGTCAAAATCAAAGAAAAACACACAAATTACTTAATTTTGACGGGGTAGTTGGTAGTCAAAATGAAGAAAATTGAACAATTTCGTTGTTATTTAGTAAAAAAATAAATCTTCAGTAAAAATAATATTCTTAATAAATAAAATTTATTTGTGAAAAATAAAAATAATTTGACAAAGTTGGAAATTACTGATTTTGATGGGGTAGTTGGTAGTCAAAATGAAGAAAAATGTACATTTTTCTTGTATTTTGTAAAATAAAATATCAATTTTTTTTGTTTCTGACGGGGTAGTTGGTAGTCAAAATCAAGAAAATTGAACAATTTCGTTATATTTAAGAATCTTGAGAATCTTGAGAATCTTCGATTCTAATTCTAATTTTAAAAATCTTCAATTTTTACTTTCATCTACTAGCTTTTTTAGCTGCCTGACGCGCGAGCTAGTAATTTTTCTCGATTCATACTTGTCGGATAAACTCGATCTTACTTTTTCTACCAGCGTCGATAATTTAACAAAATCCTCGATTTGATCATCGCTGACAGATGCAAGCGATTGATACATCGCAATCTGAATTTTCTTTATGAACTTGTATTCGGATGGTAGCGTGTATCTATATTCGAGTTTTCCTTGGACGATCGTCTCAAATTCGGACCGGATTTTACCTGCGTCCAAATCAAAAGATAAATTTATGTTTTTATTTTTCAAATTCTCGATGGCCTCAATGATATTGTTTACGTTTTCCTCGTTCATTATATAAATTTTGTAATATTTAATTAATTTTAGAAAATCCTGAGATTTTTAATCTGATATTATCGGAACATAATAAAACTCGATCCATTCGCCAAATTTGTAAGAAAACATCGCATTGATTATTTTTTCTGTAACACGTTGTACCGATGCTGGACTAACACTAAAATATCTTGCAGCAGCGTTTATCGATGTAAATACAATTTCCTCGTTTGTCTTTTTATTTACTGATTTAACCGCCTTGGCTGGTCGCTGTCTGCTGCCAGCGTTACCAAATTTGGAATTTTCACTCGGAGTTACCGCTCGAAGATTGGATAATTTGTTATTTAGTTTATTTCCATCGATGTGGTCGATAACAAGGCAATTCCCGATAATTTTTTCCTCCACACGCTAGACACAATCGAGTTTTCCCTCGCGTGCCAACTTGACAAACTAGGCATCGTTGTGGTCCTTTACTACCACGCCGAATCGCATGTATATGAGCGCCGCAATAATCGCCTCTGCAGGATTTATCACAAAATTTTGTTGAACCGATTAGTATCCATTTGCATTGATTCATATTATTTAAACATTTGTCTAAAATATAATCAATGGATGCATTTGATCTTGATGAGGCAGAATATATTATTCCTGAGGTTGATCGAGCGAAGAAAGAATTTTTCGATGATGGAGCAGTTCACACTTGGTCGACCTGGAAAACAAATTCCATCGATGCCACGATGAATTTGGAGCGAGCTAAGAAAATAATCGAGCATATAAAAACCGAACACCCTGAAGAGCGATTTATATTTGGAATAAAATTTATCGCACAAATGCCTGATGATACTTGGATTATTCGCGATAAGCGAGATCCTGTGCGTGGCGGTAAGAAAAATGTTATTCTCGATAAAAATTCCAAACCAGGATTGTTATTGGGAATCGATGGCCCTTATTATGCTAGATCTTATCCAGCCAGCGCTGTTGTTTATGGAATTTATCGGCTAAATAACAACCCGGATATAAAAAACCTACCTGCGATGAAAGAATCACCGATGATAAATTGCGTGGCTGAGCGCGTAATCGAGCATATGAAAAACGCTCGACGTGGATCTGGTTTGACACAATTAAGGTTGGATAAAATTAATGCGTGGGCAAGGACCGTCGCTGATGGTGCATCGGTAGATGACGTGGCTGCGTTGAGTAAAAAACTAAAATTTCCGATCACGGTGAAAACGTTATCGGGAGAAATATTATACTCGTCGCCGTATAGATCCCGAGGAGCGCCAATTGAGATTATCGATCATAATTCTCATGCGTAGTCGCATTCGGTAATGATATTTCCGCGGGATTGTATAGTTAAATTTTATCCCGTGGAATTTTCCACAGCGGATGTTGCGAAGGATAATTCCGATGACATGTTCAGATTTATTAAAAAATTAAGCGCATCTGATCCAATATCGATATGGTTATTTTCGAGCGAGGAAAAATACGATCAATTTATTCTACCATGTGGCGATATTTACAGAAATGAAATACTACATGAATCGATGAGAAAACTTGCGATGAAATATTCGTCGAATCCCGATCAATTACTAACGAATTGTTTTACAATTTCGTCTGTGGCCGCTCATGCCGCTAGAGAGAAAAACTCATGGAGGCCAACAAGAAACGAATATCTTGCTGATATTCAACGTAGCTGTATCGAGTATGGCCATGGCGGATTGTGGAATACCAGGTATGATTTCGAGGATATGATTTCCGTTGATATGAGCGCGTGTTATCCTGGAAGTTTTCTCGGATATGGCGATTGTGCTGAATATTTTGCTAAATTCGGCCATCCTACCAGCGAAATGACAAGAGTAGCAATTAACGGACCGTTGCCTAATTTTGTCATGACAGGATTTGCTTGTGTCACGTCGTTTGAATTTGCTGAAAATTTGCATAAAATTTGCTATATTTGGTTTGGCAGGCATTTCTCCCAGCGTCGTTGGGTCCCTACGGTGTTATTGAGATATATGCTTGATTCATCGATGTTAGTGTCGTTGACGGTGAGTGAGGCAATTATATCGTATAGGAAACAGACCGATGTGTGGTTGCCAACGGATTGTGATAACGCGAAAGATATCGGAAGAAAAATAATCGGTAAATTTACTCAAGGTGGATCCGTTGATCACAAGCATCGACACGCTAGATTATTCATCAATGACACCGAGATGGATTTTATAATCGCCGATACGGTATCACGAGGAATATTCTGCAACAGAGAAAATATTATCATTGATGGAGTAAAGTTAGGTACCGTGATTAGCTATCTTGATGGAGAATCAGCGCAATATACACATTTGCGATCATCGATGCTCGCTTATGTGAGTATAAATTTGCTATCGATGATAAACAAATTTTCTGATATCGCAGTAAGAGTCGCGACGGATTCGTTCTATATCGATAAAAAATACCAAGATAGGTTGGAAAATTTAATTACCGACGGTAGCTCATGGGGAACTTGGAGAATAAAAAACGAAGATATTTTAGATTATTGCGAGGACGCTGACGTTGAAGATTGCGATGAATTTCACCAAGGTAGATTTGAGGAAATATCGACAGCCGCATCTGCGTTTGACCCAATTTCACGCAGCAAATTCGTTTACCTGAATGGACCTGGCGGTAGCGGTAAAACAACGCGAGTAATAAATTTATTTGTAAATTCTGACATGATCGTGTTGACTCCGACACATAGGTTAGCGCGAGAAATAAAGCAACGTGGCGTTAATTCGTGCACGTACCATAGCTATTTCAAGTACAGCGGTGGATCATGGGACTCGGTGCGCATGGGCGATAAATATATCAACAAGATCATAATATTCGATGAGATTTGCACGGTGAATTTAGCTATATTAAAATCGATATTAGCCTGGCTGGGGGGGAAAAATACCGCCGTGATAATGTGCGGCGATCATGGCCAACCTAATCCGATTGATGGTGAATCACCTCACGAATGGCTCAGAAGTTTCGTTGATTATTATGAGGAAATCGACGCTGATCATAGATCGACGGATATTTTGTTGACCGAATTCAAAACATTAATTCGATTACAACCGAATAAGATTCAATGTGACGTCATGAGGAAAATAATCGACGAAACTCCGATGAACGATTTCCTAAATTTGTGGCGTCCTGATCATCTAATTGTCGCTAGTAGAAAAATTATTCGTGATATTATTCAGGAAATTTTATTCAAGCTGCATTGTGAGAAATTTCCGACATTGCAGGTACCATTATGTTATAGGCCCGCTAATACTCGACGACAAAATATTAATGTTACTTTGCCTTGCGGAGAGGAGAAAAACTTGGTCCTGAATGATATTATCTTCGTTGATATTAATCTTGTTAATGACGCACTAAATGCAGAAAAATCGCCATGGAAATTAGGCTACGCAACAACGATACATTCATCACAGGGATTGACCATCGATGGCAAAGTTTGGATCGTCGATGACAGAATTTCCTGGTCAAATTTGGTATATTTGGCTGTATCGAGAGTAAGAAAATTATCTCAGCTAGGACAAATTCGAATAAACTACATTAATGACGCTGGTGGTAATTGAGTATCTTCGGGTACTATCTGTAATTCTTCTTTGGTAAATCCGCGTTGTGGCGCTAACGAATCTGGAATATAAATCACTGGTCTTCCTGACGATCTTGTTACGGCGGATATTTTGTGCGTTGTGACACTCCAGATTGGGTCGGTTGCTCTTTTTCTTCCTCCTTCAGCTTCACCTTCCTTATATAAATACCTGACTGTGACGCTACCTAGTACAGGCTGAATTGTGGAATCTCGCTTCAAAGGTATATTCGATTTTGTGATTGCAATTGCAGGCTTCATTGATATTGTTCGAGTTGTCTCGTTATTTAGCGCGCTGATTACATGAGGCAATCTTGATACCCAATCGTGAGATCGATTATCCTGAATAAACTCACGCGCGTATTGATATCCGAATAATCGTTCTGCGAGCGTTTTGTTAAATCTTTCGACGATAGCTTGATTGCGATGAACACCTACGATACCGCGTCGGATTTTCACATTATTTTTTTTCATCAATGAAGTAACCGCGCCAAGAAATTCTCGACCTGGATCAACCTGGAGAAGATTCGGCCATGTTAATAGGGATCGGGAATAAATTTCATTAAATGCCTTAGCAATTTCCGTTGCTGTTTTATTCGATAATGGCTCTGCTTCTTTATACCTGCTGGCGATATCGATGATGGTCAGGACGTATTTATATGTGACGTCGTCAACGGTATCATGAGGAAGAAACATAAGATCCGCCTGATGGACCTCATTGGGGACGCTGACGGTGAAACTCGCGTATGGTATTTTTTTAGGTGGAGGAAAATATATTTGCCAAATTGCCTGTTTTGATAACCACGATTCAGCGACGGATTGTTTTACCGATGCGGCCTTGGCGAGTTTGGCGATCGCTGATTTTCCTCGCCAGAATCCTCGCGGAGAATAATATATCTGTTCCATATCATTTACCAGCGCCGAACACTAATTTGCCTTTCATCGCGCCTTTGATCAGCCAGGATGCTAATTTCTCTTTGAATTTTTTGTTAGGAATCGCGTTTAGTGCGTGAATTAGCTTGATATCAGCAAGATGCCGTTGTTCTAGATCTCCGCTGTAATATGCGAGGTCGTGATCGTAACAAGCTCCATCGATGGCATTTATTGGATTTTCGCCTTGCTTTGGTAGTTTATTATTGTCGAGTCTGATATCGAGTCTCGTTCCGGGTCCGCAGTATATCCTGGCAGATGCTTCTCTCCGGGATATTTCGCCCAGGGTAATCCAGGTAGATTTGTCAAGGAGGCTGCGATATCTCCTCCGGTTCTTCTACTTTTTTTTTTACAAACCTGAACTTGCGTGTCTTACAAACTTCGCATTCTCCTGCGATTGCATTTCTGTTGTTGCATGTAACAATTTCGGTCGGATTTATCGTAGCTGTGTGTGTGCGACACTTAACACAATATAGATCCATGTATTTTAGTAACATGAATGTAATTGATTTTTCAGCCACGAAACGACGCGAACAAGTGAAACATCATGCTGCATTACCGAATTCGATTAGAATGATAATCATTGGTCCATCTGGATCTGGTAAGACGCAATTGTTATTGAATTTGATCATGCGATGGCTGAAATGGGACAAGTTGTATTTGGTTGCGCCATCCGTTGACGATCAGCGTTGTTACCAAGTGTTAAAAGAATTTAGCGACAATACCGATGAGGGCACAATCGAATTCATCACAGACATCAACGAAGCTCCATCCGTGGATGATTTGGACGGTGATACTAACAATCTTGTTGTATTCGATGACGTTATGCTAGAAAAACAGACCAACCCGGCTAGGATATTCTCGCGTGGCATACACAAAAACACCGATGTTATTTACGTGACGCAGAGATATATGCAGATTCCAAAGGTGATCAGGGACAATTGCAATATTTTATCGGTATTCAACGGCGTAGACACGCACACGTTGAGAAATATCCATCAGACCTGGTGCAATGGTGACATGGATATAAATAAATTTAAAAATCTATTCAGCCGCGCTCAGTCAACGCCGCATGGTTTCATCACGATAAATCTTCATGATCCACGAAGTCGGTATCGTATCGGTCTTGATCAAATTTATTCATGAAAAAGCAGCCCCACCATGCAACAAAAAAAATAACACAAAAAAATTATTCCCTGATTTTTATTTTCCTGTCCTGGACGCTATATTTACTAACACACACGGCGTGACCACCCGATGCACCCGGTCTGAAATGCACGAAAATTAGATCTCGTAGAAGGCTTTATTTTTGCTTTCTGAGGCTTCTACGGAGAAAGTTCGCGTAGGAAGGTTTATTTTGCTTGGAAAAAATGGTCTGTTAAACTTCCCTGCTGCTGTTTCTTATCTTATAAGTGTTGTCTAATGTTGTAAAGCACTTAGAGCTTCTAAAGATTAGGTGCTATACAAAGTCCTCATTATTAGTATTATTATTATTAAATAAAATGCAAAAAATTAAATTCAGTTTCAAGCACTGCTCATATTTTCAGCTATGTGGATTGAAAACACTGTAAGTAAAAACAAAATGCTCAAGTATTATCGTATTATGGAAAAATGCATTGTGGTCTATAAAAATAAACCAACAGCTGCAATTTACATACCAAATCTTCATTAAATATCCATCCAGCTTTGAAATGAACATGTGAACAGGCATTTAAACATTCATCTTTTCTAGCCAAGGTTCCGATAACCTTATCCACACCATGGCAGATCGAACAGCTATATTAGTGCTTTGTCCTAGCAACATCTTTTGGATTTCATGTGTTGCCTCCCTTAGTATGTAAGGCAAACTAACAATAGCATGGTGCATTGTACATAGGCCAAAAAAGGTGGTGGCAATTGACATAAAAAGGATACTTTGTAAGTTTTACCGGCACTGCAAAAGTGATTATTTATCAGTCCATTCAAGTTGTGTGCATCCCTTGTCTCGATCACAGAACAGTGTTCAAATTTGAACAACTTAATTTTGATTGGATGCGATGGCTTGCCACTACATCCAATGAAATTCACAGACCTGAAGCACAGAAATATATGCTCATAATGCCAAGGTGTAGATAGGGTTGTCGGAACCTTGGCTAGTGAAGATGTTAAACATCAGGTTAATCTTTTAAATCAGAAATAGGTAAAGGATAAATTTCAGGAAAAAAAATAATTATTGCCTTAAATGATGATCACAAAAAACAATGCAGGATAAATATGCCAGTCATTATTGTACTTCCCTACCCATTAATTGCATAAAACTATTGTGATAATTCCAAAATAAATAAGAGAAATGCCATTAGTATGTTCATTACTACAGACATAGCATACATTACTTTTTACATTATATTACATTGTCTTTCATTTTTATTGGATATTTTTTGTCAGTACTGAAAGAATATTTGTTAGTAAACTTTAAAATACTGAAGAAAATTAACCATAAAAAGTATACCGTCTTTCCACTATTTTACACCTTGTATGTACATGTACCTGTAGTTCCTTGAGAGATGTCTGCATGTTCTGAATCTCATAGCATTGTCCACGATGCATCTGAAATACCTCATGAAAGACATCAGGTAATGCTGTCACCGCATCCTCAATCATTTTCTTCTCAAAGTCATCCTCCTTTTTCGGGTCTGCTGAATGACAAGAGATAAATGCAATTAAATGTATGATTTGGCTTATACTACCTTTATATATATATATATATATATATCTTTTTTCAGGTCATTGAAAGCAATAAACAGCAGTCACCTTTCCACCACCAGCATCAGTGTCAATAGTTTGTGAAGGTTTTGTTAAAGTTTTTTTATTTTCTTCTATTTTCTAATCTCTTTAATGGATTTTCTGTATTCTTGGAATGAATAATTAAAAATCTAAGGCAATTCATTCTTGTGTCATACCCAACTGACCTTTCACCTGGGTACCAAAATTAGTCATAGAAATTTGCACCAAGGTTTTGGTTAATGTTTCTTCATTTGCTAATATTTCCTAGACTGCTTTATGGATTTTCATATTTCATATGGGTCATTGTGAAGCTATGAAATTTCTTTCTATGACATGCTCGCTCACCCCTATGACCTTGGTCACATTCATAGAAAATTTGTTTTATGGTTTAAGTGTTTTCATTTGTGCATATTTTCCTCAACCCCTTGATGGATTTTCTTCATACTTGGAATGAATCATTATGAAGTCAACACAATTCATTCTGTGACACAAGCAATTTCCAATCTGACCATGGGGTCAAGGTCACAGGCATAAAAAAATCCGTGTTAAGATTTTGACTAAAGTTTCCTCCTTTCATCTTGTTTCCTAAATCCTTTGAAGCATTTTCTTCATACTTGGGATAAATCATTACGAACCTAAGATGATTTATTTAGTGACATATCTTACAACAATATGATCATAGGTTTGAAATGCAGGTCCTGGCCTTCCTGTTTACAGATACATAAGGCCAATTTACTGGAAACTTCTCATTGTGATGCTTTCGCTTGGTGAATTACCAAAATGATTCACAAGTTAATTTGATATTGGTCATGTGATAGCTTTCATAGCTACAGGTATATGCCTATTTACTTGAACTACTTCAAATGTGGAACAGGAGCTGTGGTGGCCGAGTGGTTAGCATGCTAGACTTGTAATTGAAAAGGTGTTGAGTTTGAATCCTACTATTAGATCAGCCTGGGTCAGCTACAGTGATCTGTCCTTGGGCAAAGCACATTTCTCCAACTGTCTTGACACTAAATAACCTATTCAAGTTGCTGTGTTGTAAACCATAAACTAAACCTAACCATACCAAAACCAATCAAACTAAACCATACCAAAAATCAATCAAACTAAACCTTACCAAAATCCATCCAAACTAAACCATACCAAAAGCAAACAAAACAAAACCATACAAATGCCATTCAAGCTAAACCATACCAAAGCCAATAAACTAAATCATACCAAAACCAACTAAATGAAATGAAACCATACCAAAACCATCCAGGGAAGGGAATCAAATACCTTGTTTAGCAGAATTTGTATACTGTGGCACCCTAAAAAAGAAAATTTTAAATAATTTGTAATGCACTGTGAGTTTTTGGACAGTGGTTTTTTAAAAGCTTCTACAGTAGGTTTTGTTTATTCAGCTAACGTTAATTTATGCCTTTTATGACTTGTAAGCCTTAATCTCATTGATTGAATGACAAAAGTATTTTGCTAAAAGATCTTAGTAAAAACTTTGAAGACTTCCTCGAGATTAGCTAATCATAAATCTGATGGTTATAAAGTTATAGTCATACCGTAAATGCATTACCCAACTGTTTTAGTCCAAAGTGGTTGTATTTCATCATGTTGAGAGGGAAAACAAGTCAGAAAAATGATTAGTGCATTGCTTGAACATTGAATTAGACAAGCCTATTTACAGCAATAAAATGATAATTCAACAATTACAACGGCACTGACTAACAAGACCAGCAGTTTCCATGAAGGGGGAAGAGTCAGGCAAATTAGCTGCCCAAGTGTCTATCATTTTGCCTAAATAAAGTAGATAACGGGAAGTTGTCAATACCTTTTTTTCTTCAAAATTTACGCCTTCAGACCTATGATGAACATGCAAATATTTGATGATACAGACTGATGTATTTTTCAACATATTAATGATTTTAAATAGAACAAAACAAAATTACAAGGCAGTCGAGGATATAGTTTATTTTAATGACTTTATCTGCTAAAGTGGACTGTTTATTTCATATATGTTTCCTGTGAAGGCAGTTTAGGGTTTAACTGACATGCTCAAACCTACAAATACCATTCAAACTAAACCATACCAAAATCAATAAACTAAACCATACCAAAACCAACTAAATGAAACCATACCAAAACCATCAACTAACCATACCAAAACCATCCAAACGTAAAACCATACCAAACCAATCAAACTAAATCATACCAAAACCAACCAAATGAAACCATACTAAAATCAAACTAAACCATACTAAAACCAACCAAACCAAAACCAAATAAAAGAAACCTTATCAAAAGCATCCAAACTAAACCATACTAAAACCAATCAAATGAGGTGCTTTATTTACACACATTGTCCTCACGGGTAGTAAAGTCTTATTGTATGATATCACAAATAACATGCTTTACTTGTCATGGTTAAATCATTCTTTGCAAACTTGTCATGGTTCAATCATTCTTTGCAAACTTGTCATGGTTCAATCATTCTTTTTAAACTTGTCATGGTTCAATCATTCTTTGCAACTATTTTATGGTTGGATCCATTGCATTCATTCACTTAATGTGGAAACAAACACAACTATTTCATTTTCTCAAATATGAAACAGAAAAGTACTAATAAATGCTTCTCATCAGGTTTGTAATAAGAATATGTTAGGATAGAAGTAAGTTTGATTATGTTTTAATAGTAAGATTCACTCATGTCTAAGACCAAGAAAGACAAGCAATTATTCAAAATAAGTGCCATATTTTAAATCAGAAATTATAATCCTTCCACATAATTTTGGCCATACTTGCAGTGAAACCTGTCAAAAGGGAGCCAAAATTTGTCCTTTATGGACATGTATCTTTGATAAAATAGGAAAGACCTATTATTTACATGCAGATTCATTATATGGATGCATCTACTAAGACACTGTGGACTTGAAACTGTTGAACTTGGACTCAAAACTCCAAAATTAAAATTCAGACTTAGATTTGCTGTCTCACTGGTGCCTGTGCAATGAGGCAAAAACAATTTTAAAATCCCCCAGATTGTAGTGGTTCTATCTTCTCTGAAGAGAGTTATACGGCTTAAATACTGTGGGCCTGGTTCTACTGTACATTAATGATTTAATCGGTTGTTTATAACAAGAAAATCACACATGGAATCATGGTTGGATTGTAAACCATAAAATATATGTCAAAGTAGCCTAGTTTTCACTTATAGCAGCAGGACTCATCATGAAGCATTTATATATTTACTTAGCCATGTGACTCTGCAATAAAAAGCATACAGAAAATGGACCGTTCCAGTGACCTAGTGGTTACAGCATCCACCTCGAATGCTGAAGGTCGTGGGTTCTAAATCCAGCCAAATCATATCAAAAACTTATAAAAAATGGTACTAACAGTTGCCTAGCTAGAGGATTAGCATTAAGAGGTTAGTGTTAGGACCGGTTGGCCTGGTGGCAGGATAATGAAACTGGTTGGGACAGCATGCTACATGTCTGCAGCATGATGCAACAGAGTTAGACATCACTATAAACTGCCACACTGCAGACATCATAGCAATATGATGGAATAATTGTTAAAGCTAGATTAAAAATCAAAATCACACACACACATCTAAGAAATATACCTCAATCTTCAGTGCTAACTGCCAGACAAATGGATGGATGGATTTACAGCTGGATGGAAAATTTCCAGACTGACTTCATCAATGCATAAATCATAACCGCTTAACCATATGTAAATGCCTGATCCCACCAGTCCATGCATACATGAAAACACAGTGTAATTTAACTTTATCTAGAGACAAAAACTTTAATGATATGATGAACGTATCATTTATAAATTAAAGCAATATGACATTTCATCAAACCATATTTAATATTTCTGATATTACAATCATTCCCGATCAACTGTTTTGTTTTGTTTTTAATTTTCTTCTAAAATATGTGTGAACTAGTACTGAGAAAGAGGAAGGGAATCAAATACCTTGTTTAGCAGAATTTATATATTGGGACACCCTAATTTATTTTTTTTTATAAATAATTTTTATTGCACTGTAAGTTCTGGGACAGTGTTTTTTTTTAAAAGCTTCTACAATAGGCTTTTTTTACTCAGCTAATGTTAATATATGCCTATTTTGACTTGAAAGCCTTCATCTCATTGATGGTTATAAAGTTATAGTCATACCGTAAATGCATTACCCAACTGTTTTAGTCCAAAGTGGTTGTATTTCATCATGCTGAGAGGGAAAACAAGCCAGAATTTTTTTTAGTGCATTGCTTGAACACTGAATTAGACAAGCCTATTTACATCAATAAAAATGATAATTCAACAATTACAACAGCACTGACTACCAAGACCAGCAGGTTCCATGAAGGGGGAAGAGTCAGGCAAATTAGCTGCCCAAGTGTCTATCATTTTGCCTAAATAAAGTAGATAACGGGAAGTTGTCTATACCTTTTTTCTTCAAATTTACACAATCAGACCAATGAATGCTTTTGAATTTTTGTACAGTATCAATTCTTGACTCTTTATAATGACTTGTTAGAAGGCATTTTTCAGGCATTCACTGAGATGTTTGCATGGGTGAAAGAAGGGCTCATACTTCCTGCAAATTTACTTGGTTGTGCTTTTGGATTCATTTACAAAAAAGCCAAGAGGATGAGCAAGACAAAGAAAGAAGAATGAAGAAATTTTTGACATTCTGAGCAAGACAGTACATAGAAATATATCAGTTTCAAATGGAGCATTAATTGGTAGGGAAGTATCAGTAATTTACAATTAGTTGGACAAAAGGTATCAGTAATTTATCATTTTCAAACGTTTTGGGACAAGAAAAAAATACAACTATTTTTACTTTACCAGGATATACAATAGTTGTATCTTGTGGTGTTTATCATATTGTTATTAACAGTCACTGGAACAATATCATAAAAAATGGCATTAGTTGTTAAACTTGTAACTGGTAACATGCAAGGACAAAAATGAAAATTAGATCTGAGAAAATTTTGTATGCATACTGATCAAAAGGCATGGATCAACTAATGTATATACTCATACTACAAGCAGCATACAAATGCAATTGGCAGGGACCCAGATTTGCTGGAACTTTATACGACTGTAGATCAGTGTCTAAGTTGTATGCAGTTGGACCTGACAATTATACATGAGTTAATACACGGTAAGATGGGGATATATGTTAAGTGATATGGCCGTTTAAAATAATCCTCTACTAGTCTAGAAAATATTAGCAGCAAACAATGATACCTCTTAAGTTGAACCTTTTACCTTTTTCCAAGGAAGTTGTGGATTTCACTGGAAGTGTGACATCTTTCATTTGTGGCAAGAAGCTCAAAATTGCTGATGGAGGCTGAAATTGGGAGTGGGGCCATGAGAGTGGAAGTGATGGCATAGTGGGTTTGATACTTTTTGAGATCCCTTGAATGAAAGGTACTCTGTCCAATACTTCTGAATTTACTAACATCCTTCCATCACCTGCTGCTGGAATGACCAATGCACTGACCATTCCCGCCGGGCTTAAAGTAACCATTCTTCTTATTTTAGGTGGACTAGAAGAAGAAAAAAGTGGAAAATATCCAATATTAATTCAGAGCTTGCTGTTAATTTTTAAAAATATAAAGTCCATAAAATAGTCCTCCAAAAAACATATCACCCTGTGAACTTTACTTTTTAAAATTGACAACAGTCAAAATGAGATTACAACTGGTGGTCCACAGAGCTCTACAAACTGAAAACGTATGATCATGAAAAGCTACATGGAAGCCATCCCCCAAAATATGTACTCTAATCCTTTTCTTCAACAAAAAAAACGTCATTTCTTTAAACCCTCATCTCCACATTATCACCCAACAAGTTCCGTTCAGGATTTAAAATCATTGTTGTCAAATCAAATCAAATCAAATAAATAAAATTTAATTACAATCCCTATATTTGTAATTTCAGTAACAAACAATACATATATATATATATAATGATATATATAAAGAGAGAGAGAGAGATCGAGATCCATATGTATCAAAAGCTACTCAACAAGAAAAGACCCAGTCACTTAAATAATCTAGTCACTTTTATTAAAACAATCATAATTTCAATGCCGACACTACCAAGAGTAGAGTCCTCAAGGTATTGTGACTCTTCTTTTAAATTCAAAGTTACCAGAATCTGGAAGCAGCCTGCCTATGACCTAACAACAACTGATTTCAGAGAGTTCAGTAGGCTCATTTAAACCTTTTCAGGGTCTCAGTATAAATCTACTTTGTGCTGCTAATATCATCAATCTTGATTTTAATCCTTCCCCCAGACACTGTTTATGCATTTCATTTATTTCTCTGAATTTAATTTTCAGTTCATTTCTTGGCTTCCTTGATTATTGGTATCTTACTTGGTATTTTAACCTTGCATATACATTTGAACTAAACTGCATTGACACTATTAACTAAACTGCTTATGTGACCATCCATTCACAAGTAGTGTGGCTTGACAGGTTTTGTTATACTGCCACTGTGGTAGGTGTTATGGTTTGGTGTGGGGTGCCCCCAATACACTATTTAAGTTATTACAGAAGCCCCACCCAGGCTCGTTTTTGGTTGGAAGTTAAATTAGTGAAAGATAGATGCAAAGCTCCGAGCCCCCAGTCAGCAAAACTGACAGTGCATCATTTGATAAATAGTGAGCTAGTTTTCCACCGGTCCTTGTATTCTATTCATCTGTGTGTTCTCTCCTTTTCTTCCTATTCCTTCTCCTCTTCCTCCTAACTTTCTCCAAAATTCTTCTCCTCCTCGACTTTTCTATACTACTCCTCTACTTTCTCCTCAACGCCTTTCCCTTCTCTTCCTCGACCCTATATACCATCTAGATTTGTCGACTCTGACTGCTCTGCTAGTCTCACTTCCATCTCCACTCTTACTCTGGACTTAACTAAACTGGAAGTTCTGTCCCCCCAAAATCTTCATGTGCAATATTCTCACACTACACCCAGCCTATCACCAGATAACGACTATTAAATTTCTTTGGTCACACGTTCATTCACACTGAAATACTCATACTTCCTTGTATGGTAAAAAAATGTTGTAATAAAAGTATGGTATCAATTACTTCTAATATATACATCAATAAATTGCGTCACATCAGTATATATTCCATATCGCATTATACTAAACAATATCACAGCAATCAGATACATTTATTTACATTACAACTCATACAAAGTACAAAAATATTCAAGTGTCGATGCTCTGATATATCCATGTATCCATATTAACTAATCTTACAAACTTCAACCATTTTCCAAATTTACAATTCAAGCATGTGTAAAATCTAACATATCACATGAATAAATGCACTAGTTTACTAAAAAGTAACTTAACAGCAAATTACAAAATTAATTCTGACCACAAGCGAACAATCTACACAATTCTCTACATAATAATCAAGCTCATTTCTCAAATGCACATGTAAACTAAACACTACAAAGGAGATAATTCTATGTACTAAACAATCCTAGTAATGAAGTATGCATACTACACAATTACAATTAGAATGTCGTAATATTCTACAAAAATCAAGCAAATAACTTACTGAGCTTTATGAATCTTTGTCTTTCCTTAGAATCTTCTAAGTTTTACTGCCAAGTTATGAGTGGCTCTCTCAGAGTAACCCTATACTGCTCAGCAATCTTCCTAGGTGAGATTAAATTTTCACTTGCTAGTTAAAAGTTATAATTTGGATCAAAATTGTTACCATACCCTCTGTCTCAATTCCAAATTGATGTCGTTTTGACCTGATCCAATCAAACTTAGTGGACAATGTCCTTCTCACTGTCTGTCCATGTGGGGACGGATTTAGAACATGCCCCATTTCCCTCTTGCAGGTCCCTCTGATCTTAGGACAAAGCTGCAACACATAGGTGGGAAGTCGCTTGATCTAAAGCCTGTGCCTATCCAAGATGCCAGATCTTCTCTCTATTCATGGTAACCTTGCATAAGAGATTAACTCTAGCCTGCAGCAATGTTCAGACATCAAATCATGGTTTGTAATAATACCTTAGTTTATACAAGACTTACGAACTGGAGCTGAGCAAGCGTGACAAGTAGTGAATACCGATTTTCATAAGAAGTCCTTCAGTAAAATTCCTATGCTGATATGAGCATTCATAATAAGTCTTTAAGTGAAAACCCCATGTTATTTGACCACTGATTCAGGAAGATTAGCAATAATAGGATTTTGAAGATGGCTGCTGTGGCATCAAATTGGCAACAGTTTCATTTTGTTATGACTAGATATCAGTCTTTCAGTGAAAACACCTTACTGACATAACTTTATTTTCAGGAGGAGTGATGATAACAAGATTTTGAATATGATCACTGTGAGTACCAAATCATATGTCTGAGTGGCACATTTTCCAATAAGGACCAAACAGACCTTGGAATGAGTATGTGTGAAGTTTCACAGGAATCCTCTAAGTAGTTTTGTGGCATAACAAGCTTGTGCTAACAGATGAATAGATGATGGATCAAACCATTCCATATGCTCTACTGGTCTACAACCATTAGAGCTATAAAAAAATCACTGTTAATTGACATGAATAACTACTGATAATCCATTATTGCATATATGGAATGAATTTTAATGACCAGTATTGTCAACAATACTGGTATATGTATATTCAATATTGCAAATGCCAATATATGTGTATCATACATAGCTAGAATTTTTTATTCTGCCATTACATCATGCACCATTCTTCGCTATTTCTTTCAATACAGATGAGCACCAAGAACAACACATTATATGCCCATCCTGCATCTAATAATCCACTATGTAGACACTGGTAGCCATGGTTCATCAATGGGCCACAATGATCCAGGCTGTTAATCAAGGTATGTAGTCTTAAACTAAAGTTACTGGATAGGAAACATTATTTTCTCATCAGGATTACCATGTCCAACCTCTGACCTTCAGATCTTTAAGTTTCCTCATTACCCTAACTGCATGTCGTCCACAAAAGAAACTGACTCTGGAACCAAAACACCCATTTTAAAAATATAAAAAAACATGATGGCCCTGACCTTGGATCTTCAGACTTGAAAATTAATATACCTCTTCCATGCCTTAGAAAGTCGTCCACAAGCTCAAGTCAAAATATTTAACAAAAGGTATATTGCATATACCATTTAGGTCGCTCTCTACAGTTTCATATTTTGCATAGGGTTAGATTTTTAAGGAAAAAGAATTTCACAGGTTTTCCTCACTGGTCATCCTGGCCCATTTCAAAAAGATCTTGTATATCTAAAGTTATTTAATAGCAGTTTAAATTCACTTTCTGAATGACTGATGGGTAATCTGGGTTATAGATTATACAGCTTGGCCTTATTTCAGCTTGGTCCTTTCTACTTCCTGGACTTCAAAGGTAAATTGTATTTAAAAAAAGAGCTAATAACTTTTCTTGTACTTTACTTCCTTTGTAATTCATTCACAGCACTTACAGAAGCTGGTATTGTCTAGTCTGGCAAAATTATTTTCCCCTGTTTTAATAAATGGGAGGGTGAACCCTACAACTTTTGGAGCAAGACTTTTTTGAAAATAAAGCTTCCTACAAAAAAATAAAAATACAAGGTCAATAACATCAAACCAAAGATTCTAATTGACCAAGATTTTCTCCAACTAGGTTAGCTCGTTTTGTTATTTTTATTTTTGACGTTTGTGTTTTCAAATTTGTACGTGTTCATTTACCCACCCGGACACTCAATATTTATTGTCACCCTCCCTGCTGCTCCAGTGTGGTGTAATTAAATCATTATTATATCAATAATAACACTAACTATGGAATCTCACACATCTAAGGTCCTCTCCAGTGGCCTAGTGGTTCAAGTGTACACCTCGGATGCAGGAGGTCATGGGTTTGATCGCCGGCGAAGTCACACCAAAGACTTACAAAAATGGTACTAACAGCTGCCTCACTCGGTGCTCAGCATTAAGAGGTCAGTATTAGGACTGGTCAGGCAGGTGTCAGAATAATGTGACTGGGTGGGACATCATGCTTCATGTCTACGGCATGATACCCCAGTTCTACACATCACTATAAACTGCCACACTGCAGACATCGTAGCGATATGACTGAAAGATTGTTAAAGCTACGTTCAAAATCCAAATCACACACACACACACACACTCACTCACACATCTAAATTAGCTTGACAGCAACTAGAGGCAATTAAGAAATATCTTCCAGTCCGCGATTCCGTCAAACAACAACTACAAGCTCATCAGAGGTCTCGGGTTGAATTTGCAGAGGGTGCAGAACAATTATTTGAACCTGTTACAAAGGCTACCAAAGATCTTCTTCCAACGTTGGAGCAAGCTGCTAAAGAAATTGGAAAAATAGCAGAAGAAACTAAAGCAACAAAAAAGATTCCAAGATAACTTCCTGATGAAATAGCTGGTGCTACTTATCAACCACAAACACAAAAAATACTTGAGGGTATTGACCAGCTTCATTCTGAAGTGGCTGATATAAAGGATTTTATCCCAGAAACAGAACAATCAAGACAAAGAACTGAAATAACTGATAAATTTAACAAAGAAAGTATTTCCACCATCAAAAAATTGACAGCGTGGAAATATCTGCATATGCCATGCGCAGTTTTGATCACAAAGAAAGAGTTTTGAAATCCAAGTACATCGTAAGTTGTGATAACTGGCACGAATGGATATTTTGCTTACACTATGGAGTTGATCAGGGCTGAAATAGTGATACAAGATATATTGCATTTATTAATGGAATAGATAACCATCTTGCACTATTACAACAACGACAACCACAAAAACAACAACCACAGCCAGTATTACAACAACCATGCACAAAATCCAGAAATGGTCCTGCCTCTGATGAAATCTATGAAGCAGAAGAAAAATTATATAATCTATAACAACCAGTAAAACAGGAACCTATAAAAGAAGTAACAAAGGAAGTAATAAAAAAACATCTGAAGAAGAAAATCAATAATTATCTACAGCAACCAGTAATGAACAAAAAAACTGAAAGTGGTTTGTCCATTGGTGGTCTTGATAGACTCAGTCCCAGTAATGTCCTTGCAGATGTTGAACGACTAGAGATTCTGATTGGTGGAAAACACACAGGTAATAATTCCCCAGAAATCATTAATGAAGCAGCTGCTATTTGTTAAAGATTATTTACAGGTGATATCATGGACATTAATGCTTATCGGTCCCTCATTGATGAAAATGATGATGATTGTGGTTACCACAGTGATTGAGGGTATGCAATTAGATACATTGACTAAAACAAGATGATCATATGTAATGCTCAACGTGGACCTGTAATGGTCAGAGTGACAAATTCACGATTACTAACATAAAAAGCAATTTACGGTCATGGACTCAGTGATGTTGTTTAGGGTCTATTTAGAAGGATAGCCCCAAAAGCAATACTGATTGCAAAGCAAATGGGAATGAAAGCTATTGACGTTGATCATGATAAAGGTATTAGTGCTGTTGGTGATGTTGCTAGCAAAGCATTCTCAGCACTCAAGGAGACACTAACATGATTAATATGACAAAAACCACAATTGGTAAAAAAACCCTAGCACTGATTATTATGCCTGCAAATATTAGTAAAATAATAAATCATGCTGCAAATCAAAAACTAGCAGAGTTGGCTGGTGTTCCCATGTCAGAAAATGAAAAATATATAATTGCTATTCTGATAGCAGGAGTGGTCTTCACGTTAGACGATAACAATTATAATAAAATATTCAAACATGTATCTGATCAAGCATCTGACATGGATGCACCAATTCTCAAAGATGAATCTGTGCGCAATTATCAATATTATTCTACCTAACATACGAGGATGAATTGAGTTGCAAGTTCAGTATCCAAGCAGATATTTCCTGCCTGCAGAGGCATTCATTGAGACTGAAGGCAGATGATACAGCATATGGAATTTTAGATCAATTTGGTTTTGTTAACAATGGTGTTATAGCATTATTTAACAGCACCACATTGATGGAAAAAATATTGAATCATGTCTTGAAAATGTTGACGTTGCCATGTTACTTGGCCTTGCAAGATATTCTGATGGTTACTAAAGGTCAGCTGGTGTGTCAATGATGTTTGCAAAGGATACAACTGATCATCCAGAAAGCAGAAATGTAAATGTAGGTGAGGTAAGAGATGCTGCAGGAGCTGTGGTTGTGAATGCAGTGTTATCAATGAACGATGAATTCAACTTAGGATTTGCCGCACATAAATGTCAAACGTAGAAGAAAATTTTTTATGCATGATTCCACTATCACATATATTTGAATTCTATAGAAATGTTAGAAAAGTTATATTTGGCACTAAACACACTGTGGTATTTGTAAGAAAAGCCACTGACAATGATGTAATCTGGTGACCCAATTTAGTTGATGCAGGTAAAGTAATACTAACAAAACATTTGCTGTGAATGCCAGTAATGACTCAATCGCTCGCCAAAGAACAATGGTTGCTTTCTTTCAAGGATCAAGGTGGTAAATCAACATTATCACGGTTGACAATGACCACATACAGTATTCAAAGTAATGCTGCCGGGTTATTCACAAGGCAGATAGCATCACAGCAGGGAGTGTCTGCACCATGAGATATATTCATATTTCAGGAAAATGCCAGAGTAGAATTGTAGGAACGGTATTTGACATGCTTGGGGTTAGTGAAGTTGCTTTGAGGATAAATGGACTACAAGAACCTTCTGAAGAAGTTTTGCTAAATTTTATCAAAATCATGTTGCACGTGCATATCATCAGTTGATGAAATTTACAGTCAGAATGTGGATTCTGGTTTGCAGATATCTCAGGGGGATTTCACAACATTATATCCAATCTATTACTTTTCGATGGAACATTTGGATTTGTTCAGACAATCAGTCATTGATGTACACTTCCTAGCTCATATAGCTTGACTGCCCACTGATGGTTATAGTACAATTGCTGTTAGACTATCAGACAAAACAATGATACTTGAACGTGTTGGTGGATGAACGAGAGTTATTGATGCCCCAGCAGAAAACATGTAAAATGTAATTAAATCATTCATGATATTATGTCATATCATCATATTAGTGTTACTCTGATTCCTGGTCAAATTAAAAAGCTACAATCAGTATCAAAAAGCAATTGTGGAATAAAAATATCACTAAAAAAAGAACAGACTGCAGGTAATCCAAATAAACTGTCATTGTCAGAAAGTCAACTCAGGCACTTCAATGAAGCCAAACGATCAAAGACTGGTGTAAGACTTAATCTTTCTGCATGCGCCATTAAAGACATCACTAAAAAGGGTGGTATATTTCCACTTCTTGCAGCTATATCAGGGTTAAGAGCCACTGCAGCCCTAGCTGTTGCAAAAGCAGCTGCACTTGGCGCTGTTAGAACTGCTGCTGGGATGGTACAGAATCAAAATAAAAGGGGAAAGGTTTGAGACTGCCAGGAACTCCCCATTCATGATACAGAAAAGGTCTAAGACTTCCTGTTACACTTTGTTGATGCTTTCCATGTCCAATTTCGATTCACTTAATGTCGCTAAAAGGTTAAACATAAAAAACTTCAGAGGTGTTTTTATGCATGATCAATTATCAAAACAACCAAACAATGTTGAAAACGGTATCATTAATCTCGATGGAAGTTCTGGTCCAGGTACTCATTGGGTTGCATATGCCATTGATCTACATGGAATTGTGTAATTCAATTTGTATGGACTGGCACCACCAAAAGAATTTTTAAAATATGTGAACACTGGAATACATAGTATTCCTGCAATCTGGTATTCAACATTACCAAAACACACAGTAACAGATCCGCCCATATGTGGCCGTGAAGTAATTGCTGTACTCAACGCTGTGTCTAAGTCCCTAATATGACCTCATAATGCCATGCATGAGTATACTACATTGTCCAACATTTTAAACAGGTCTTAGTTAATATATAATGGTAGATATTTACAGAAGATCTCGTCTGAATAAAACTCAGCAAGGCAACTTATCCAAATATGCAACTCTTAACGAGGTCAAAAATGACCTCGATAATCATTTGAGTCTCGCGAATATGGACCAAAATGAAGCCGTTTTGCGGGATAAACAAGGACGATTAAAGATGACCAATTGACATATAATTCTGTGGGTTTCAGATGTGACTGAATATAACTTACTATTTATTAAAAACAATAAAATTAAAAACTCGGAGGAATCACTCTTAACACTCATGGGAAAGATGATACTGGCCACATCATAAAAATATATCATATATGGCAATTTGAACATGAGTAAAAATACAATTATTAATGTGATTTGGCAACAAAAAATATGTAGACAGCAACAACAACAGGACCAGAACTGAGATCATTTACTATCCACTGGTGATACAATAACTGGTTCTCTCAACATGGCTAATAATAAAATCACTGGTCTTGGAGAACCAGAATCAAACGATGACGCTGCAACGAAGAAATATGTCGACAATAACAACATCCTAATGATGAATCTGTTAACTGCAATCAATGATGGACTGATATCTTTCAGATCTGAACATGCTGATCATGTAACCACGTTTGTAAATTTTCTCAAAACAATAAATGGAATCGTTGAGGATTTCTTTGGAAAGCCAACAGTTATCAGCATTAAACTCTCAAAAATCAAAAAGATCACAGATAATGTAGTATATACAATAGCGTCTGGATCAGCATTATGGTCACCACTCAATAAATCTATTAAACATCGTGCTGAGGTTACCAGCATATACAGGTTCCCAGTAATTGGAGATAAAAACTTTACAGCATTTACCTCAATTTTACGCCGTCTTCAACAATCTGGACCTTCTGTATTGTTAGTATTACTAGATCAAAAGGATGAAGTAACATTTGTAGTGGAACCCAAGGAAAAATGCATCCTTGTTTTGTACTATTGGTGTCTTAAATTAATCGCTAAACTACCACCCATTTAAAATATAATGAATCAAAACCCAATCAATGATCAACATTTCCGATATGAGCAAGTGTGTTTGTTGCATACCCAACTGAAAAATATCATCGATGAGTGTACAGTAAAATAAAAAAAATACTGCAGACGTGTTGTTGTTGTTACTGATATAATTGTATATTCTGCATCTGCGATCATCGCTGTAACAGTAACAGTTATTGGCGCATTGTCAGCATTGTACGTTATAGCACCAGTTATATGAATTGGTCTCACTGTTATAACCGTTGTTGCCAGTATTCTTAATATTATCACAAAAAAAATATGTGTGCAATTGATAAATTACACAAGTATACAAAAAAATTACATACAGCAATGCTAGCATACTACAATTTATTTTCATTAACATCATCAAGTCTCAGCGATGGAATAATATCTGATCAGGAATTCACAGAAATGATTAAGATTTACCATGAGGTAATGACTGTGTCAGAATCTGCAGAAAATGATCGTACTGAATGGTCAAACTAAGTTTATCTTGCAGTCTCAAGTCAGAAGAATACCTCATCATCAACTTTACAGAAAATAATAATCAAACTGCTAGCAATGGAGATGATATAATAAGAAAAAATTAGCTTGTTATAAACAATGTGACAAAAAAATAAACGTGACTTAGATCTCGATAATGAATTTATCATGATGCTGAAACGAAAGAATAATCATTGTGTGAGCTGTAACACAGCAATGTTGTGGCAATATTCAAATAATAATCCAAGACAGTTTAAATAAATCGATTCCATTATTATCATAATAATCGGCTGACAAATTACCAGCCCCTAGCACTAGTTTACCTTTCATCACAGATTTTACTAGGAAGATATCAAGTTTTTTTCGAGATTTAAAAATAAAAAGGAACTTAACGAGTGAATCAACTTTGCATCTGCAATATGTCATTGTTGTAAATCCTTTTTTATATGCTACATCCTGAACGTGGTACGCTTGATCAATCACATTTACTGGATGCTCTCCAGGTCTTGGTTGATCTTTCTCGTCAAGTCGGATATCAAGTTGGGTTCTAGGACCACAATAATTATATCCAGGAAGATGTTTTTCTCCTGGGCATTTAACCCATGGAGCTCCTGGTAATTTTCCCAGTGAACAGCAATATCACCACCCTTGACATCTGTCAAGGATGAAATAAATATGGGTTTTTTTGCACAACAATTCACACAATTGCATGTAATTGCACATTTTTATTTTTTTGTTATTATCTTTGTTAATCCACATGTGGAGGGGGGCTTTGCATTGAACACAATATAAATCCATATTATTTATTATATTTTTACAACATGGATGTCACTGATTTCTCAGCGACACAAAAGCAAGAGCCAGTCAAGCATCATCGAGAACTACCAAGTTCTATGAGAGCAATTATCATAGGTCCATCTAGGTCTGGTAAGACGCACTTGTTGCTCAGTCTAGTGAGATGGCTCAGATGGGATAAATTATATTCTGTGGAACCATCAATAACTGATAAGAGATGCTACGATGTACCTAAAGATTGTATTAATAATCTAGTAATATACGATGACGTGATGCTGGACAAACAATCAAATCCAACTCAGATATTTTCTCGAGGCAGTCACAAAAACACAGATGTGATTTATGTTACTTAACGATATATACAAATACCTAAAGTGATCAGAGATAACTGCAATATTTTAGTTGTGTTAAATGGAGTTGTTGCTCATATGCTGCAAAACATTCATCAGAAAATATGGATATCAGGGGATATGGATATGATTAAGCTCAAAAACTTCTTTTCACGTGCACAAGCTACCCCACATGGATTTATCACAATATATTTGCACAATCCTCAGTCGTGATATGTAGGTCTTGATAAAAAAAAATTGGTTAAGATAAGCAGCAGGGAGGAGGATGACAAAAATTTAATGTCCGGGTGGGTAAACGAACACGCATACAAATTTGAAAACACAAAACTCAAAAATACAATAACAAAATGAGCTAACCCAATGAGAGAAAATCTTGGTCAGTTAAAGGCTTCTGTTTGGTGTTATTGACCTTGTATTTTAATTTTTTTTTTGTAGGAAGCTTTATTTTCAAAAAAGACTTACTCCAAAACTTGTAGGGTTCACCCTCCCTGCTGCTCTGCTAAAGATAGTTAACTTTAGGCTGATGAAGGCTGATTTTCGAGTACATGGAAGCAGCCATTTTGGTTAGCCATGTGCTTAAATCATGTATAATTTCCACAAGTACAATATCCAAAAATATTTCAGCCACAGTACAAAAAGGTAACTTAGAGGTATGCTATCATTCTCTCCACTGTGCATGTTGCAAACGCAAACAACTTCCCTTTACACTTGCCAATCTCTCAGAAGTACATAATAACTGTAGTCAGTGCCCCCTTAGTCATGGTGACCCCATATCCTTTAACCTTCCTGAGTCCCAAATCAATAGACTTCTTTCTAATCCAACATGTAAATCATCCACAAAGTTTGGTGCAACTAATGTTATTGTGCCAATACCAATTTTCTTCCTTCTGCAGTCAAACTGATCTTGATTTTTCACCCCAAACTCAACAGGCTTCTTCCTTATCTCAAGTGCAAGCCATCCTCAAAAAGTTTTTTTAACTGCAGATGACAGACAACTGGAATGTGACAGATTCTGCCTTTTTGTACTAAACTTCTTGACCTTTGTACCAATCGAAATGCAAAAAGTGTTTTGTTTTGTAAACTATTTCCCACAGCACTGACACATGATACACTAAACATAGCAGCCACATGCTTTGAGACATGGAGAGATGGGATTATAACAAATGTATTAGTAGTAGTAAATAAAGTCTGAAAACAATGCTCCATAAAATAAATAATACCTACCTTAAGTTCCTAAGTTGTGGGAACTTGTGCCCACTCCATTAATTTGAAGAAATCATTTTTTTTTTTAAAAACCCACCAAACAAAATCAGTAATACATGTACAGTATATATAAAACTACTTTATAAAATGCAGAAGATACTGAAAGGAAAAAAAATAATGACTTTGTAAATGCATCATTTGGAGTCTCTTTCTTCTTTCTTCATTGTTATAACTTTAATAATAATAATCTTCATCATAAATATATTACTTTTAAAACATTGCTGAAAAACTTTTTAAAAATTTACTACATGAACTTGGCAATGAAAAGTGATGTCTTTGATGATGTTGATGATGATAATATTCATATTTATTATTACTTTTTAAACAAATTTTGATGATGTTTCTATTAATATTTTCATCATTATTATTAAAACAATAGCTTCCCATTGGTTGGTGGTTATAACCAGATTTTTTGGGGGTACTTCCTCTACCAGCAATACTGACTCCCATATATGCCCTAATTTGCACTAAGAAATGACATTAAATCCCAAAACAACAAATTATTGAAACAAAAGATATATAACACCTGTTTAAACAGATACAAAATTTATATAGCTTTCTGGCTTTTGACTTTCATGACAAAAATCTAATTTTGTAAATGAAATGACAGCGGTAAAAGAGATGAGACATTTTTTATGGAACCTGAATGGTCATTTTAGAGTTTTTATATATGATGAAACGATATTTTATACAGTTGACACTATGACAATGAACAATATCTGACTGATGGTTTCATAAGGAATAGCTGTGAAATAATTATATTATAAAGTCTGAAAAATAAAATGTGCAATAAATAAATTTCATGAGGTAATATAAATTTATTCCCAAACTATAATTCCATTTATATGTAAGTACCAAATCGACTCATATCTAAGTTGAGTCCAACTGCAAGACTGCACAGACCTAGATCTGCCATCACATATGGATATGCACAGGCTGATCTGGGTTTATGCAGTTTGCTAGAAGCAATAAGTAGAACAAACAACAAAGACCCTGATTTTGCCAGCACATTATTATGTGATGGAAAATCAGGATCCATGTTGTTTGCAGTTGGATTTGACTTAAAATCAAATATCGCAATTGACCCCTTGACAACCCCAGGTTTGCTATCACATGATGCACTGGCAGATCTGGGTCTATGCAGCTTGTCAGAAGTAATCGGTAGAGCAAACAACACAAAGCTAATGATCTGCTGACGCATTATGCACAATATCTTGCATGCAGTGGGACTGAACTTATAAGGGTAAACAAAGGTATTCTTTAAGCAAACAGTTTGTGTTTGTAATTTTATTTTCTTGAGCTCAAAATGAGGTTCTAATGATACTTTAGAATCGTACAATGTAATTATTTTATTACCAGATCCTTCATCTAAAATGACAATTAGCCAAGGATGTTGGTACAAATGCTGTTACACAGGGTTTAATATACAAGTTCTTTCTAGACCTATGTCTGACTCCATACTGATATGAAAATCAGGTCCCTGTTGCTGTGTAAGCACTTAAGAGGAGAGGACTGTCAAAGAACAGCTGTGCACTTATTCAATGCAGCTGTCAAACAGACGCTATTAATTAAGCAGGAGGTTTCTGAAGGCAGAATTTGGTGTTCTCACAGAGGATATTTTTGATCTTCTCATTCTTGTTCCAAATAAAATTTTAAAAGTCAATGCACATCTTCATATATTTGGAACTATTTGTGTTTGAAAATAAATATACAACACGAAATTAAATGGAATCATGGTTACTCCCAAATCTGAGTTGTCTCTTCTTTTGCAAATCAGGAAAAAAGATGGATAACTTAGGTGAACAAATTTCAAACAAAAGTAACATTAATATATTTTTAATTCCTGCAGAAATCAGCAGAAGCTGAATTCCTCTATCACAAATACAAAAAGACAAAGTGGTTTACAAAAGGAACAGTCTGCTAATTGATGAGTAGGAGTTTCAATCAACATAAGTATTTTATTGCAATTTTACCTCGTACATGTAACTTGCTCACAAAATCAAAATAAGTTACACCAGTACATATTCACATATTTTACAAAATAAAATTTAATTAATACTTATATAATCTTAACTAATGATGCAGCATGGTTTACGAATCAGGTACCACAGGGTAATGTGGCAAGTGCCAGCGAACACACAAATAACAATTTTCTTGCTGTTATTCTATTCTTAGAATGAAGTATACAACAAACCTACTTACTGCATGTACACAAACGATCTCACTGTACTATCTAATTATGCTGCTACATACTCTTAAATTGAGTGAATTTTAATCGGTCAAGAGATATAGCAATTATCAAACCTCTAAAGTATATGTAAAATAGTATCCTATTACCCCATACAATGGACTGCTCATAAATCCAACCGTCCTAATAGTTCACACTCATATTCTGCTTAAGGAAACACTCCCCACCCCCACCCCAAAATAAACTTTGACTTAGACATATCCAATAAAGAAATTCACTCAAGAACATATTCACTTTCATGCAGTTATGAATTATTACATTGTTCATGTGGAATATTTAATAATGTTGGTAGACTTTCTTGTGGGTTAACTTTCCAAGTAGTAACTCAGCAACAGGATATACTGGCCTGTTATCAAAACAAAATATGCATTAGGAATGCTAAATCTCATTTCTTTTAAGTGCTTTATCTTATAAACCTGCATTTTGTAAATATTACGTCATATATTTTTTTGAGAGTTAAATGTACAACAGTGTAACCAACACAATCAGAGTCATCTGAAGCAAGTCAAATCACTGTAAGTGATGCACCAACAAGTGGTCGTTTGGTTGTATGCACGCCAATAAGAGTATGAGAGAATATATCATTGACATTTGATATACATTCAATACAAAAATAACTAATGTTTAAAATGAAATATGAGATATCTTTAAGAACTTTAATATGTCAATGTGGTCAAGCAGGTGCATTTACTCAGATTAAATATTAATTGCTGTTTTAAAATTTAAAACTAAAATAGTCTACACAAAGTCTATTTAGACCTTATTGTTGCATGCTCTGCACCTCAAATGCCATCCAAAAACTTTCAGACAAAATTTATTGATTGCTATGGACTTTTACAATGATAGACTGGTGCTAAAATGTTTAAAGAAAAAGATATCAGGTTTATCATAACAAACAATAGGTAGTACAAATTTTTTCTCAACAAGTGCTGCTTTCAATGTGACATCACAGCACCTGATTTTCAATCCAGTTTGTACCAGATCACACATTTAAGCTGACCTTGTCCAAAATGTCCACGTAATTTAACATCAATTTTGCTGTATTTCTCGTTGCATGTAAATAATGATCTTCCAAAGGAACATGGACCTTTATGACTTATACTTTAGGTAACTAAGATCAAGCAGGGGGAGATTACTGTAAGCAGCTTTTTGGAAAATAACACTGAACCGGAGTCCAAAATGTTTATTACTGCAACATACCTTGTAATCCCTTGATAACTTCATGCACGGAATTATAGGTTTTTATGTAAAACAAAAACCAAAAATCTTGTATTATTATATTATTATTATAATTTTAGCACACATTTTAAGATGAGTAAAGACAAAATTATCAAATTGCATTTGATACGCTTATTCAGACAAATACACACTATAATTATATTTTTAGAAAGATAAACAGTTTAATCCTTTTTATAAAGATATTTTTTAAAATTTTAAATGATGCTCCTTGCCTGAAATTTAGTTTTGAATTAAGTGGGTCAGGCTCATAATCCAAACCTAGAGATGCATCCTCAACATGGTGGGGTGTACGTTTATGGATTTTTAATGTAGTTTTAATGATTTGAGTCATATCATTACGCTGTCTGCATTGTGACAGTTTATAGTGATGTCTAGCACCAGAGCATCATGACGCAGACATGTAGCACCATGTCCCACCCAGTCACATTATCCTGACACCAGGCCGACCATTCCTAACACTAACCTCTTAATGCTGAGTGCCAATTAGTGATGCAGCTGCTTGTACCATTTTTATACGTCTCTGGTATGACTCAGCTGGGGTTTGAACTTGTGATCAACCACATCCAAGGTGGGCATTCTAACCACTCAAGACACCAGATTGGTTGCAACATGGTGGAAGTCCGGCTCAAAAACTTGTTACACTTCAAAAGTATGACAACATTTTGACCATAATCGGCACACCATATAACAGTTTCGTAAATTTTCAGCACCAGATACGTAATTTTAATATGTCTGATTACCAGCTTCAGAGGTATAAACTTCTGGGCTGCTGATTTGGTGATTGTTACCACCAACCTATAGACTTATATACATGGATTAACCCCTTTTTATTTTGAGGAGTGTTGTTAATTATTGTCTTGACTTTTAATTTACTACTCAGTTTTCCGGTAAAATAACACATGCAATTCAAACAGTTAATAGTAGCATGCATTTATAATTTTGATTTGCCTGGTTTGTTTTCTTTCAGAACAAATCAAAGCGAGGTGAATTCTAATGTATAATCCAGGTTGATTTAACCCAAATTACCCTAGACAGGAAAAACATGGGGATACATGGTTTCAATGTCTTATTTATTCACCTGAAGAAATGCAGAAATATCAAAACATTTATTTAGTTTAAGTTACTATAAAAAAAAAATGTTTATACTTTTGACATGTTCGTAAATTCTCTTTTGTTTGCGAGATAACTGCTGATCTCCAGATGTCGGAAATTTGCACTACATGCTATTTTTAGATTTCAACGTTTGATCAGCTACTGTCGTAACATTTTAGGTTTTATGGTCATAAAAAAAAATTTAAATATGTAATAATGAAATACAGGTTAAAAAAACAACAAAAACAAATAAAGTTTATATTACTCATTACAAGTGCCGATTTTAAAATATCCTGAGCATAGCTACTTTCAGACCCCCATAATGGAATTCCATTGACTTAACATAAACATTATTCTTTTGGGCATATACAGACTTGGACATTTTGTTGTTAGGGCAAAAAGTCCTATCCTAACAATAAGAAACCAATTGCTCATCTCTTAGACAAAACAGCTACCTGCATAAAGAGTTTTCCATTTTCAAACTATGTGCTTCTCCGATCTTTCGTCCGGAAATGTCCAACGGTGCAATACCAGTGTCAGAATAATAGCTTAACCTTAACAGAAATATCCTACGGATGGAAATTAATGCTTACTGTATTTGCTCATGCCTAGATATAATAAGCCAGCTTCCTGAACTTCATTGCCTTAAGCTGACTTAGAGACATTTATTTTACGATCTTAGCAGTTGGGTGATCCACAGACTACTGGCACAAAACTATTGGCTTGTACTCCATGGATAAGGAGAAAAAAGTCCCCATTAAAAGGAAAATCAATAAGAAAACCTGTAAAAAAAACTAACACAAATCTGAAATGACTATCATTTCTTTGCATTTCTTGTAATTAATTTTTCATTTCTCAAACTGTTTAATTACTAGAGATATTTTGAAAAAATGTACCTTAAATGCATCGATTTGAGAAAAATGGTTGTTAAAAAATATAATTCTAGCATAAAAAGTCGTGACTAATCCATACGTAACTCCGGGATAAAGGTAAAAAGCAGATTTAAAAAAAAAAAAAAAAACAGCACAAAAATGCAATACTATGGTGAAAACCATTAAATGCACATAAAAAAAATAAACAAAGCGAATGTGGTAAGCATGAATAAAAAAGAGGAATGCAGACCTAGTAAAGCTCATCCTCATTATGGCTCTAATTTCCATATTGCGTTCATTGTTGCAGGCATCACAAAAATTCAAAGTCTTGTTGTGATTGATGACATCAAAGTCTTTGGAGTTTTTGTTGAATACTATAAAATCAGGCCTTCTACATGAACGGATTTTTTTTTCTTCGCATTTTGCGGATGGATAATTACAAAGTGCGGATTTGTTCAGTGTAAAAGTTACATTGTAAACCACATCATTTCGTTTGAATTCCTGTGTCTACTGTTTGAGTTTCTGTTCGAAATATCTATAGTATTTGGCAGCAAAATGCAATCTGGAAGAATACATTACTGAAAATAACAATTAAAACAATAAATAGATTTACTTTGCTACGTACTATCTTCTCTAGTGATTTCCTTCAATATAAAAGTAAGGGTATTTTGTTGTTGTTGTTGTTGGCAGAGTATATATATATGATTATTTAATAAGTAACCGTCAGATATTGAAATTTGTCTTTGAGTCTCTGTTTTGTAGTGTGCGAGAAGTCGAGATGATGCAGAACCGATAGGTTTATCCATGAGGATAGGGTAGATGACATGAACAAACAAACAAACAAACAAACAAATCTACAATCGTAAATCTGATTCCGCTTTTAGCATTCGTGTCTTTAAGACTCGGCTTCTGTCTCAACCATCTTCGCTAGCCCAGGTTCCTATCGGTTGACCCTATTTACACATTGACTGATCGATCAGACATTTCAGCGCTTCGGGTATGTGAATTTTATTGGATGTGGCGGGAAGCCACCGCATCCAAACAAAATCAGCATCTTTACATTTTAACACTGTTCCTACACGATCGGGGGAAGAGGAGCACACAACTAGAATGGACTTATAAATAATAATTTTTCCACTGCTGGTCCGTGTTTGTACAAATGCATCCTTTCCCTCAAATACGCCTGTAATGGCTTCTCTCTGGTACAAAGTCACACTTTCGTTGTTAAACTTACAAAGTTTCCTTTTGAAGTCAATTGCCTCAACCATTTTCGGCTGATTTATAAAACACTGCTATTACACGCTTTTGATTAGATGACATTACATACTAAGGGAGGCAGCTACGAATTTCAATAGATGTCGCTAGGACAAAGCATTGAAATATCTGCTCGATCCGCCGAGGTGTAGATAGGATTAACATATCAGAATTTTGACTAGCGAAGATGTCTCATCCCGTCTCAAGGATATTTGTTTATCAGGCGTCTGAGAGGTATATCATGGTTCGATCTTTTCCTCTAAACCTGCGTTTCTTCTTTCTATACTTTTGGAAACATAGAACCATTGGATTTCAACTACAGTTATTTTGAATACAATGGCACAATGAAAATTATATAGGCACTTAATGAATTATTATTATCCTTAATGGAAAAATATTTTGCACATTTCATTCCCAGATTGTATATGTATCATTCAACTTGTCATTTCCTTCTTGTTCTTCATGTCCTCGACAATTCATTTATTTGCCTGACTTGCAGATAGCCGAAGGGCCTTTTTGCGAAATAAAAGTTCCGCCTTCATTGTATAAAAGGAAGTGCATAGAGAAAGTACAAGCACTTTATCAAACATCTCTAACGGTTCAATTGTTAATATTAATTCATTTTATGCAACAGAGTAAACAAAGAGCATGCAAAATTGCTATTAAATAAGTCTCTTTAAATAACAGTACATGTGCATTTTCGACACAAATTGTTCAGACCACGAGCCGTATCACCATCCCCACACCTCAGTCAATCAGTACCCTCTTTCTCTGTTAAAAAAAACACGTTACATTTATACCCTGCTTAATGACAGTGATGCTATCAAGGTCACTGAAAGTTTTACAAATGTGAAAAGATATATTCATGGATAATTGTATCTTCGCAAGCCAATGTTCCGATAACCCTATCTGTAGATAGGGTTATCGGAACCATGGCTAGCGAAGATAGGGAAATTGTGCATAATTCAAAAATGAAAATTGTTTTTAAAAAAATTATTTCAGAAAGAAGAAGATTAGAAAAGAATGCATAATGTACGTAACAAAGTCAGAGATTTTCTCGTCTATGGCTACCAACACCGCCCGGCTTCCTTCTTTTCATCCAAGTCGACCTCATTATACACTCCAAAACCCTGGGAATTAGTAATACAACTACATTTGGTAGAATTATATGCGTGTTCAGACCAATGATGAAATGCGGCATGAAAATCTGCATGATCTTTTAATTATGTTCGTTAAATATTTTAATGGTTAATTCATGAGAGTCTGTACATATAGGAATTTATACTTACTATACTTACTAGCAACGCTCAAAAACCCATTGTACTTCGCCCAGCTGTCAATATAATTCTAGTACAGAGATCTAGGCGGTTTCCGTGTTCTTGTTCGAAGCTATCAACGTCTTTCCCCAATAAGTGGTCATGGAATGACCTGGGAGACCAACCAGATCTAGAATACCAACAAACAATATTAAATCTGAAATCTGTAATAGCGGAACCATTATTGGTGAGGTCACCATCTGCAATACATATTTAGGAGACTATTGCAGATTAACACACACACACACACACACAACTCGCTTTAATGGAAATGAGTCGCGGATCTTAAAAACCAGAAGACAATGTAGATGGGTACAATCCTAAAGTACCAATTTTAGGAACAATCTTTACTAAAAGTCATGCGAGAAAGACGTCATTGGTACTTTGGTACCTAAAACAAATGTTCGTCTCTGTTACAGCTATCTTTTTGAAACGTACTTTAGATCTACTAGCCATGAACCAGAAGAGCTTATTGGATAATATATTGTCTGTCGCATGTCGTCCGTCCATCCATTAGCACGAGTTTTTCATCGCTACTCCTCCTAAACGTTTGTGGAGGAATGCCATAAATCTTCACCCACCCACATTCATCCCAATCTCTACTTGATTCTAAATACAAATGGTGCTGCTCGGACATCAAATATATTGGCCAGTTGAATATCTTGTTATCGCTACTCCTCCTGAATGGATGGTAGTCAACACGAGTTTTTCATTTGAATACTTGTTATGTCTAGTTGGTCCCAAATAAAACTGGTGACAATATGGCTTCCAATATGGCCGCCAAGGCACCCATCTTATCGCAATGCCTCCAGAATGGTTTGTTACGACTCTATAGTCACAAACTTAAGTAAAAGAAAAGAAGCAAAACCATCAAGTTTTGTAAAATTTAACAAATAATTAAATTATCAAAGTTAGAAATGAAAAGTTTAAGAGGATCTTACAGTATTATGAAGTGAATCCAAATTAGTCCTTACAAAGGTGTTTATGAAAGTCCTAAACGAATGAAAAGTTACCTGTTCAGTAACGGAAAAGTACTGGTACTCCAATAACCGTGGTGTTGTCAAGATGGGGTTGTCCAAAATTCTTTCGAATAATTTATAACCATTCCAGAATAATATTATAGTCCAAATAATAGGCACTTTCTATCAACAATGAACAGTCCAAACAAGCGTTTTTCTTCTTGAAAAATATCTAAGTACAACATAAAGACTTACGTCAGGTAAACAAAAGTGTGAATGAGTCCAGAAATCAGAACGGAATTGAATGCTTAATTTTCTTCTGATATACACCATTTATTGCGACTGTACTTCGCAGTAGACCCAACAAGATATCATACACTATTGAATTTGGTGAACTAAGCATAGTTACGTGACCTCGTGCAACCATGCAAAACCACATAATTATTCTCGAAATTTCCATATCCCATCAGTCACTGAGAAACTACGCCATAAGCGCTATTTTAAGTCTTATTATTAGGATTATTATCACTAATTTTCAACATGTACGTAAACATCTATTTATACATCCTACACAATCTGTGTTCTTAACAGAGCCAGGCCACGTACAATTAATAACAAAAAATATTATATACACACTACAACCATGAATAACATAAAAATTAGATAAAATCATTGAACAGGAGTTACAATATATATATATATATATATATATATATATATATATATATATATATATATATATATATATATATCAAGCTGGTCATGTCAACATGGGATATACACTGAAATACTTCTTATTGTTACTAGTTGGTCCTAAATGAAAATAGTGTTGATCCTACGTCCAATAAGGCGGTCACGGCAGTCATCTTATCGCTACTCCTCCTGAATGGATGGTCATGTCAACATGTTTTTTTTAACTAAAAGACTTCTTTTGATATCGAGAAGGTCCTAAATGAAAATGGCGCTGATCTGATATCCAATATGGCCACCACAGCCTCCATATGGCTAATATTGTTATCGCTACTCCTTCCAAAACGATGATTATATAAACCACGGGGGTTTCACTAAAATATTTCGTATGATGTTTAGTTGTCTTAAATGAAAAAGGGGCCTAGCTGACTTCCAACATGACCACCACGGCAGCAAGTTTGAAAATCTTATTATCGCTACTCCTCCTGAATGGATTGCCATATCAATATGGAATTTTCACTAAAAGACTTGTTTATGTTGTCTAGCTGGTCGAAAATAAAAGTGGTTACCATCTGACATCAAATATGGCCGCCATTTTAAAATGTCATCACAACTCTACTGAAACAAAAAGTCATACTGACGTTAGGTTTACACCAGAAAACTTGTTGTATTGTCCAGTTGATTTTAAATGAAAATGGTGCTTAACTGACGTCCAATATTGCCGCCACGGCAATACATTTTGTAATATTATTATCGCTACTCCTCCTGAATGGACTACTATATCAACACTGGATTGTTACAAAAAAGACGTATTATGATATCTAGCTGGTCGTAAGTGAAAATTGTGCCCATCTGACATCGAATATGGCAGCCATCTTAAAAATCTTGTTATAACAATTCAGCTTGAACAGAAGTTCATACTGATGTGAGTTTTTCACTAGAAAACTTCTTATATTGCCCTGTTGGTCTTAAATGAAAACAGTCTCTGTCAGACGTCCAATATGGCCGCCATGGAAACATTCTTGAAAATCTTGCTATGGCTAATCTTCCCAAATGGAAAATCATATATTGAAAATATCGGTATACATGCTCCTTTCAAACTGTATGGCTACAACAATAAGGGGTTTACACCGATTGAATTCTTAGGATGCCAAGTTGGTCCAAATGACAATGGTGTCAGTTATACATCCAATACGGTTGTCAGGACGATCGGTCTTAAGTCTTGTTGTTATAGTTACCCCATGTATGGATAACCATTACCACAGGTTTTCACCAAAAGTCTTATAATGATATAAACTTTCTCCTAAATGAAAGTGGTGCCGAGCTGACATTCAATATATCTACCACAGCAGCCAATTTAAAAACCTTGCTCTTGCCGAAGAAAATCAGAGGTGATTTCAGTACTCGACGGTTAAAAGGAAGAAATGGTATTCTCTTGAATTCACGAAGATTCTCTTCACCCCATTAGAGCGTCAGCCCCTTTGAATGACTCCTGTATATTTGTGTTTTTTCCTTAAAATCTTTTGAAAGTATCAATAACAACGCTGTATGCATATTATATATAAAAATTGAGGATAACAGCAAAATAAAGTTCACATAATTTTGTCTCCACTTATCTTGAAGAATCCGCAAAAACAATTAATTTAACATAACTCAGCAAAGGCAATGAAAACACCGCAATAAGAGATTGTTGTGAAAACAAGAATAAAAGAGAAAAAGAAATAAAAATTCAGCAATTTTAATGAACGCGGTGCCAAGCCAATGAACGGCGTCGAGCAGGCAGACACAAATCCAAGCAGATCAGATGATCACGATGGATATATGGAATTAAAGTCCCAAACTTTCCGCTATTTACAGACACAGGTGCAGAACATCTGTACGATTTTCAACAACTTTTAATAAAGTTTATCAGCGTTGACGACGCCACCGCCATCACTACAAGTGGTCATATGTCTTGCTAGTTACTGACTGGGTTAAAATTTTCAATCAGTACATTTGGTCACCCTGACACTCCTAAAAGCTCGATAGGTTTCGAGAGTAGCCTTAAGCGATAAATGACTACAACAATCCGCACATTTGATCACCCGATACATCTAAGAACTGATCGCATTTCAAGAGTACGATTCTACAACAAATTATCAAACAGTTAAACTTTTGCACATATACTCCTACGCTTTTCTGTCAGAATTATGTTTAAGGGGAGATGATTATCGTAGCAACTGTTTTCCCCATCAAGGGGCCTAAAAATACCTCGATAATAGCAGTGACCTAACTACTGCTATTTTTATCCCGCAAAATACGAGAGTGTTGAGAACGAGTGTTCACGAATGTCTACTCCAAGGGACACTGTACAACAAACAACTATTTAACTGAGAGAAGGAAAACTGCTATTAGTTGAAGTGTGCATCGGCATTAATTGTTAGGAATCGTAAAACTGGTCGATGTAATAAAGTGTGTAACCTCGTCGTTTGATTCACATGAAGCAAATCCAGCGATAGAAAAAATTTTTTGTTTCTAATTCACCAAGGGGTAACCAAATACGAGAACAGATTGTTGATTTTGTGTGAAAATATAAATAACCGTCCAAGAAAAGATACCATTATATGAAAAAACCCAGACATTTCGAAAGAAATACTATTAAAATTTCTATTTATACATAAGACAGCTTGATATTTGTTCTTTCCTGGCATTTAAGCTTGACCACATTAACACTTGGTACTGCCAGATTTCTTATGCAGAATCAAAGTCCGCCACAGTCAAAATTCCTGGGAAGATTGAATGATGCTTTCCATTTGTCCGACTGCGTACAACTAACGTCAACTTAGCATATCAAAATCCGTAAATGTATAACACAGATAAAAAATACACTCCCAATTTGCCCGCGAAAAGCCAAGATATAAGAAAAATGGACGAACACACACACGCACACACACACACGTACACACACACGCGCGCCAGTGTCGTGGTAATTTGTTCTGAAATCTTAATACCAACACAATAAGGCCATCAGCAGCTACCCTGATGCATTCTGTTTTTGTGCTGTGAAATGTTGGCAAATGTGTAAATTGCACATGCCGATTGTTAGTTGTCATCTCTCAGATTTTGGTGATTGAAACTATGATTGTTTTAATTAAAAGTAACTAGATGTTTCAAGTAACTGGGTCTTTTCAAGTTGAGTCTCTCTGTCTGTCTGTCTCTGTCTCTGTCTCTCTCTCTCCACAGTAGTTTTCGAACATATTAAGGCGTATAACTTCCCTGAGTGTTGATACGTATACATAAGATTTACCTACTAGACGAGCTTACAAAATCGAGGGAATGTTTGTGATAGGCTGAAGTTTAAGATTGGTGAAAATGGGTCATATCTTGTGTTTGATATTTTTGAAGACTTTATCCATATATCTTCTAAATAGGATGTTCATCTTTTTCGTGCAAGGTAGGTTGTTACGCATAAACCATATATAGGTGCAAGGCCTGTAGATACTGACATTTTTGTTAGCGGTTGGTTTCGATTACACAGTGTGTATATATAGTGTTTAACCACGTTCATTCTTTTTACGTGTTTCATATTTAACAACTTTTCTGGATAAACTAGTAACCATGGTTGTAGTACATGATTTTTATTACGGAATAGAACATAGAAGACCCAGAACTTGAACGCATGACCAACCAACTGTATAGCATTATGTTGTATACGTACTAGCATTGCTTCATGTACTTTTAGTAATCATTCGGAACGAAGTTGCTAATCGTCCTAGTTGTCCTCCTCCCTCTAGTTTCTGATTAATGGGCGGTAAGAATTAGCAGATGTACCTTATGAAGGCACGTACTATGTATATGTTGTTCTACTTTCACTTTCATTTTTTTTTAAATGTCCCCAACTTCATAACCTCTAGCAGTGGAATTACTATCATGCACGTGTGTGTGTGTGTAAGAGATACTCATTACTGGCATCTGCGGATTGTGTGCATTTTTTAAAGTAATTAATAAAAGTCTTTTCAATTACTTCCAGGTAATCGATCGGGTCGTTACCTTTTATTTTCAGTATGTTAATAGGTCGAATAATTCACACGGGGTACCCGAGGACATATACAACTGAGTGCTACAAAATACGCTGCGTTAACATGCTAAACTACACGTATAACGGGTGAACGTTTCGTAACTTTTAGGCATATCCAAGAATCCGACTGTGACGGTGGGGATGGTTATTGATTTTTGTCGGTCGATACGATCGTGTTTCTTTTTTTTTTTTTTTTTTTTTTTTTTGTGTGTGTGTGTGTGTGTTTTTTTTTTTGAACCCATATAACTAGTAGTTAATTAATAACCAGAAAGCCACGAAAGGTAGCATTGTAAAACCACTGGATGATTTGTGCATTTAAAGGAAAAAACTAATAGATTTCCAAATAAAGCCTGAGTTTTGAACATTACCAAATAGCGGTATTGAAAATAATATACATTCCTTGACCAAAATCGAGGGCTCGTGACCCACACATAACCAGCTGAACCAGTTCGATGTGATAAATATATCAAACGAGGATAAAATGTTGTTACAAGTGAAAGGACAGAAGCGCGCGATGTGCTTCAGTTTTTTTTGTTTGTAAGTCCCCATCTTTGCGGGACAGAGACACTTGCACGAAGTCGTGGTATTACCTTAGTCACTTTTGGTGAAGCCTCGGAAACTGCCCCACAAGAAATAAAGCAAAACTTGTTAAAAACATTATGAGTATATATGCATGACTGATGTAGACAAAATATTTTGTACCAAAATCACTATGATCGCAACCGCTCCGGTGGCCTAGTAGTTAGAGCGTCCGTCTCGGAAGCGGGAGGTTGTGTGTTTCCCGGCCGAGTCATGCCAAAGACTTACAAAAATGGTACTTACAGCTGCCTCGCTTGGCGTTCAGCATTAAGAGGTTAGTGTTAGGACTGGTCAGTCTGGTGTCAGGATAATGTGACTGGGTGGGACATCATGCTACATGTCTGCACACAAACACACACACACACACACACACACACACACCCATGACCGTACATTGTTATTCGGTTTATGAACATTGCTTGGATTTGTATTTATCTCGATAATGTGTGTGTGTGTGTGTGTGTGTGTGTGTGTGATATAGATTCTTAACGTAACTTTAACAATTTTCAGTAATATCGCTACGATGTCTGCAGTGTGGCAGTTTATACTAATGTCTAGCACTAGGGCATCATGTCGCAGACATGCAGCATGATGTCCCACCCAGTCACATTATCCTGACACCAGGCAGACCAGTCCTAACACTAACCTCTTAATGCTGAGTGCCTAGCGAGGCAGTGGATAGTACCATTGTTCTCCATCATTTATACTGGCCGCCATTTATAGCCTATCTTATGCAGAAAAATGGCGTTAAAACCCTAAAACAACAACAACACATATAACACATTTGCACAAACCGTCCTAAAGCAAACACTGATACTTTCTCTCCCATTTCAACTGGGATTTTACCTTCGCTGCATCACTTATGCGTTGAATGTGCTTAGAAACATAGCGCAATGATGATCTCATCATTCCGTAACTCTTTGATAGTTACGTGAAACCAGCGATAACAGCAGCTTATATATGCCAATATTTTATGTCTATACACTTAACTGCGTCCCGGAAGATAGTTTACTGGAAAACCACTATATATGATCCAGAAGAAAGAAAAAAACACCACAAAAATGTAGCTGATTTTTATTGAATGTCTTTTGATTCCAGCGAGTGTAATTTGTCTGTAACGCGAAGAGACAGTTCATCCAAGGTAGAAGACAAAATACTACTACTTTTAAGCTTCATTAACAAATTAATTTTCAGTTACATAATGGTCAAAGACAGAGACAAGAGAACAATGCATATTGTCCACCTTTGTGAACAAATATATTCTTTTGGTTCCACAATAACTGTTGGATTTTCAAATTCCAACATGTTTTCGCCATATTCCAACAGTGTTCGGCGTACGGTGCCTAAATTTCGCTTCGTTTAATAATGAAATCTCCCTGATAAACACAAGCACTAGATATTTGATATTTTGATATTTTGCAGTGACTAGGAACTCCGTGCTGATAACTAAATCGTTTTCGTAAAATCCAGGTGATGCGAGACCTTACAATGTATACGTTTTCTTAAAGAATGATCGCATAATGTACAAAATAACTTGAATTAATTTAATTGATGTTTAATTTACATTTATGGATGTCAGAAGTCAAGATCAAGCCCCGAAGTATCCATCTACAACGTTTGACGCAATATTAGCGACTTTGTCCGACGATGCTCGGTTATGAATCCTATATGGAAATATGCAAAAAATATCAGCATTTAACAATAACTACATATTTGTTGTGTGACCAAAACATTAAGAAATTATCACCCACTGTACTTGCCTCCGTGGTTAGCTTACTCCATGTGTGTGTGTGTGTGTGTGTTTGGCACTCCGTTTTAATGCGTGTTGGTACACAGTGTGTAACTAAGGACTTCGCTTTTATTACGTTGAAGAGGTTACCTGACTCCAATTTAATCTGGAGGCAAGATTAGAAATTTGCGTATCTGCTTTGACATGTACATGTTAAAATACCGATTAATACGGTCATAGTAATTTTGATACAGCTATATCTAATCTTCTGACTCGCACATTAACAATAGTTATATAAAGTTAAATTGACTGTGCTGCATGACTGAGTACCTTTCGGGAAGTCTGGGCTACACGTACCAATCCAGTACACTATGAAGTACTGGGGAAAGGGGATAGGGTGTTGCGAGGGGAGCGAACAGTTGAAGTAAACGTACAAATTAATTTTGGACTCCAAAGAACCAAAACCTTTCAAATTTATTTTCTTTTTCAAGCCTGTAGAAGAGTTATAAATCTGATGATGTTACGTGTATTTACAATGGCTCGTTCGGTCGATTAAGCTTACTTTTGCTTTTTTGTACTGTACAGATGTGCTTTTTGCCTTTACGATTGCACTGTACAGATGTGCTTATTGCCTTTACGATTGCACTGTACATATTTGCATGTTGCCTTCACGACTGCAACATACAGATTTGCTTATTGCCTTCACGACTACAATAGTTACTGTACATAATGTGCTTATCACATTCACGGCTGCAGTGTACAGATCTGCATGCTGCCTTCAAAGCTGCCGTTGTCACTATACAGATTTGCTTATTACCTTCATGATGCAATGTACATATGTGCTTCTTGCATGTACAACTGCAGTTGGCACCCAAATCCAGTAAATTTAATCATCTTCCTACAGCCTTATTGCTGTCAAATAAAACACCTACAAAACATGCATTTCTCTCTTTTTTTAATTGTATTTGTGTTCTGTTTTCCAGGTTCTGATCTGTACCTCTCTCCCTCCCCCAGGGGAGGAGAATTACTACTATCAGTTGGCAGTAATCTAACTCTGGAATGCTCGTACAACAGTTCTGATATAATTACGAAGGATCTGATTTTCACAAGGTACGCGATCCATTGTATGTATGTATGTATGTATGTATGTATGTATGTATGTCAGTATGTACGTATATGCCTGCATGTGTATGTATGTATGTATATGTATGTAGATATGTATGTATGTATGTATGTATGTATGTATGTGTGTGTGTGTATGTATGTATTTCAGTATGTACATATGTGTCTGCATGTGTGTATATGTATGCATGTATGTATGTATGTGAGTAAATGTGTGTGTGTGTATGTATGTATGTATGTGTGTGTGTATGTATGTATGTATCTATCTATCTATGTATGTATGTGTGGGTATGCATGTGTGTAAGTATATAATGTCATATTTAGATCAAAATAAAGAAAGTTGTTTGTGGAGATGTACAACAAGGTTACTTTTTTCAAGAAATATTAAGGACAGTTAATTAAAGGATGGGAAAAAGCCAAGTTTACAGAAATACACATATAACATGTTTGGATATTTTGTAATGCTAGAATATTAGCACTGATTGCTGTATACAGTTGTTACATATGAACAATAATGAGTATAATGTGTAGACGTTTTCTGGAGTTTTAATTGCCAGACTGTCAGTGTGTGAATCCATTCATGATTTGTCATGGATTATACTAAGAATATTTAATTAGAGAAGATGGGGTTTAACCGTGCGCAGATATATACGACATTCTTAAATCTCTACCTCCAATAGTCGTGGGAAGTCGACTCTCTCTTATGACCTCATACATTTGGTTGGAGACTGGTTGCGAAATACTGAGCGAACTTGTTATTTTCGCCTGATTTTGGGGGGAAAAGCAGGAATTCGACGAATGGGCTTGATATTATTGCTTTAAATATTTTAGATGCTGTAGCCAGGGTAAAAATATAAAAACCTCGATTGGAACCCTTTAAAGCTTGCCGGAACTCTCTGATCTGAACGTTTCACAATTAAAAGCGACATATTTTATATCAGATGTCAATTACTAGGGATATTCAGTTAGTCATAACTTCAACGTTTCATCCAGTTTTCAGTATTTTCAAATTCTGATTTATTCATTTTTGTATACTGTCATAAGAAGAATATTTGTACCCCTCCATTGCTAACGGATAAATAGAACTGTTTATAATTAATGTGTGCTTAATTGCTAATACTGCTGTGTGCATTTTTGATTAATACAGGGATGGCGTGCAGCTGGATCCAGAATTTAAACAGTCGCATAGCGGAAAGACAGACGGATTAAGCAAGACATTGCTTGTAGTGAAGACCAATGTCAGCTGCTCGGATGGCGGGACTTACCAATGTATAATGGACACATTCTCGAAAAGAATAAACGTTACTATTGTAAAAGGTATTTCATTTCTTTGACTAATGTTCTTTTGTGATGAAAGGAACTCGTTACGATGCATTAATGTGCATTTGTCATGTTAAATGAGTGAGGTCCATTATGTGCGCCACAATACATTATACTGTATTATTCATATAGCAATTGGAACAAAACTCAGCCATTTTTTCCACTTAAATCTTGCTCGTCGGAAATTTCTTGAAATAGAAAAACTCAATCTGTTCGAAACACCTCACCTTGGATTGGCTGTAGGATTAACTGAGAAGTTACGAATGAATAAATAGTTTGATGCATTCGTAACTTCTCGGCCAGCCACTGTCTCGTAAATAGCCAAGGTGGTTTGCATGACATCCATTCGAGGTAAGATTCATATGATTAGTCTCCAAGCTGCGAATGAAGTTGATGTCTGAACGTTTGTGACCTTATCCGTCAAGTCGAGGGAAAAAAAAAAACAACCTCGTAAGTCTTCGCCATTGAGAACTATATTCGAAACTACTTGCCTTAACATGGAACAATATAGCGGCGGAAGGAGACACTGTCACAATCAAGACACTCTGTTTTCGCTGTGGTAACGTATGTGGTGCACTCAACCAGACATATCAAACAAATTGATGTGTATTTCTACAACAACTGCCGAGGTTATTTCACGATCTGACGGAAATGGCCGAGCGATGAACTTAAACGGTTCGGATTGTCCCTGTCGCTCAACCTGGTCAATCTGAGAGCGGAAACCCAAATGGGATTGGGAACCGGTCAAGAGCAAACACAACAGCGACAAGAAACTTCTATTGAGGCATTATGGGATTGCGAACTACAAGCAAGATTTACTTACCTATGCAATGTAAGAACTTTACGACGTGCAGAACTACACACCTCCGAAAATGAAGATTTGACAACGGAATGCTCCAATATGCATCAGCAATTTTACGCTTTGCAACAACTTATATTACCACACCTTTTTTGGAAAGAATTCTTCTTAGTTTAAGTTAGTCATGAAAATTAACAAAGTAATTGGGCCACATTTTTAAAACTAATTTGTTGCTTCTATCATTCAGACGTGACCGTAGAGTTGGTCGGCGTAGGTATAATATCCAAAATTGGATAGTAAATCGCCATGTAGCAGAGTCGCTTATTTAGCAACTATGTAACTATAAAACAGTCACCGCTCCGGTGGCCTAGTGTTTAGAGCGTCTGCTTTGGATGCGATAAGTTGCGGGTTTGAACCACAGCCGAGTCATATCAAAGACTTATACAAATGGTACTAGTAGCTGCCTCGCTGGTCGCTCAGCATTAAGAGGTTAGTGTTAGAAGTGATCGGCCTGGTGTCAGGATAATGTGAATGGGTGGGACATCATGATTCATGTGTGCGGTATGATGCCCAAGTGCTAGACATCACTTTAAACTGTCACAGTGCAGACATCGTAGCGATATGACTGAAAAATTGTTAAAGCTACGTTAAAAATCCTAATCCCCCCCCCCACACACACACTCACACAAAGCAAAGTCCGCTTGATCATTGTATATTCCTCTCATTTCTTTTATCGTTATTTTGTTGTTACTGATAAATTAAGCGAAATGTAGACGAAACATGCAGATTTTCTGGCAGATATTATGAAGCAGAATTAAAATAATGAAAAACTGAAATTGCTCTTCATGTAGTTTCAACACCGATTTTTCATTGAAAACTAAGTTTTATTACTAATAATGCATACATAAAATTTTACACTATACTATTACTACTACTACTACTACTAATAATAATAATAATAATGATGATAATAATAATAATAATGTAATAAGCCAAGAGAACGTGCTATTTGTAATTTACATATCTGTCTGTAGCTATGTTAAAGTTTTAGTAGTTATTTATTGATTATGGGGAGTCAGTATTGGGAAAATATTTTTCAGCCCGATTGAGTAGCCCATTTCTTGCATCAGACGTCGTACGTACAGCATTCTCGAGACTTTATGACTGCATAGATTCAGATTCGTAAAATGGAACCTCTCCAATCTCCATATAGAAATTATCTCGATGTTTTTAGGTATACGTGTTTTGTAATTTGAGGTAGGAATAATTATCTGTATTGGATATTTGAGTCGTGTTTTGTATTGCATGGCGTGAAGTACTAATATTCGGCTTAAAAATGCTTACTAGTGAATCATTCAGATGTCAAACAACAAAACCCAAGCAAGTTTGAAATTAGAGTTTTGTGACGTGTGATCAGAGAAAAGTATTTGAGGTGTTTGCGCGTTTAAGAACCTATTAGTTGACAACGACTGTTGTCTTGAGATCCTTATACATGTGGACTGTCAAAGCCAGACTCGCGCTGAATAATAATAGCAAATATCCGGCAAATGTGTCCTTTTCATGCCAAATTGCAGGTAATGAATCCGTGTATAAAGGGTTTATATCAAAACGTTTATGCAATCAAAGCCTGGAAATGCGATCGCAAAGCCTGGAAATGCGATCACGGAAACCGGAAATAATTTGGTTATTACGATTGGTAACATGACATGGACAGTCGTTACTTTATCGCACAAGACCATTTTTGGGGGTGGATGGGTGGGGTGGGCGGATCACTGGCAGCTGATTCATTATTAAGAGTTGGACTACTATCGCCCATTTGGCTGATGTTACTACACGTTACTATTTAGTATTACGGTCTTTTTTATTTAGTCATGTTTCCCAATGTCAGGCGCACGTTTGGAGAAAGTGTCAATCCTGCGAAAATTATAATCTTTTGATCCTAATTGAAGAAAAAAGCAACTTATTTTTGAAATTGAGAAAAACAAAATCCTTCAATGAAACTAAGCGAATCAGTTGTCAGAATACCGCCACTGATATGCGAACACGCATATCTGAGCTGCGAGAACGCGAAATGTTTTCACGTCATGATCCTGTTGGCTAGCCACGTAGTTCGACAACGTAAGTGGTCGTTTTGATGTCGCATAACGGAGAATTCAATTGCACTTAATCGAAAGTTCGATGTTGTGCATGACGAAAATCATGTGATTGAAAAGTATATTTTGACTGGCTGTTTCGAGCCACGAGATCTCGAAGCGTGTGTTAGCTTGCCATACTCATGGTGTTATGATGGTCTATTCGTTTAGTATTGGCCATACAAAGAAAATTATCTCAGTGAATGGCATAAAGGGCAGGCAGTGACAAATTCACTTAGAGAATGGTTGAAACTGAAACATACTTTTCTTTAGTTTGATTACTATTATGTTATGAATAAACAGAACAGCAGTGAAAACTGTCAACTAAAATGTATACACTTTACACTTAATATACATAGGGTAAATATATATACTCCTGCTACTAAAGGATGAAAATGTATTTATTTCGTAAAGAAATAATTTGGAAGATAAGTTTACTTGAGTTTCCAATTGCTTTCCCCATTGTTTCCTAAGTCAAGATGATGATCACATGATCGCAAATTTGAAGTCTTTGCACGTCTTGTATTCGCCACTATTTTGTTGCATTTGCCGGGGAGAGATTATTTTTAAATTATAACTTCATTTTAGTTTGCGTCGACAGTATCACTAATTGAAATAGTTTTAAATTTCAAAAACTGACTCTGCATATACAAGAAGAGTAGTTTCAACCTTTAATTATTAAATTTGGTACAGAATATTTGCCTACAAATCTAAATGTCTAAGACTACTTTTCATTCTCTGAGTAATTGACGAGACTACTTTCCATTCTCTGAGTAATTGACGGGCATCAACACTGTTGTGACAGAACAAACAGATGGAAGTAAAACACAACGAACATACTAACCTTGTTTTGGTGCCATCGTGTTTGTTCTTACCCGGTACCCGACTGCGGATTGTGCGTGGAGAGATAACAACGATGATAATGATAATGTCGCTGTAGACGATAATAACGATGATGAAGCAAAGGAGGACAGAGATAATTACAATTATTTTAAAAGTAGTAATGGTAACAGCATTGGCTTGCATTACATCATCGTCATCATCATTTTGGCTCCTAACCGCATGGGCGATGTGCCTATCTGTTTGTCCGTGCACAATAAGCTTGTTAACAATGTAGCATCTTTGTTTTCTATTCCATTTTAACCAAGTTGACATTTCACACCAGCAAGGTCTCTGATGAGTTATGGTTGTGGTTCAAACTGTTTGTATTGCTTATATGCCCTGTACCCAATGTTGATTCCGTTGATACATGGGAGTAGTGGAAATAATGAGCGCTCTAGACCAATTAGCATGTTAATTACAACTACAGTAAGGGCTTTGCCCTGTTTTTGTATTGAATAAATGTAAATTTAATGACAAACTGCAAAACCATAAACAGTACTCATTTACTACTATCTAAATTACTAGACCAGTCTGATTTGAGGATATTATTTCACAAATTAAAAATTCACTAGACCAGTTAGACTTGAAAATTAGTTCACAAATTCAAAAGGATTACTAGACGAGTTAGATTTTGGGGTATTGTTTTACAAATAAAATAAAAGTATTGTCAAGTAAGAATACTAAGACAAATTAGTGAAGTGAAATGTTGAAATCGGCGAATGTACTTCATACTAGTAAACTTCAATATTTATTACTGTGTTAGAAACGGAGACCTCTTGTTCCAGGCGGCGTAGAGACTTGCAGATCAAAACTCTGGTTGTAGACTTTTGGAGATAAAAAAAATAATTACTTTAAACAACTCGAAAATTGTGTATTGGAAAAAGTAAGATAAGAAATGTGAACGCCATTCAAGATTTTCACAAAATTTCACGTAAAATTAATAAAGTATTTTCAAACTCGTTGGACCATTGAGACGTGTGCCATTAAACCATTAATCATCTAGAATCGCCTCATTGAACAGACAGTCTTCTTATCTGTAAGAATCTATACTAAAAATGTTTTATAATATCATTGCTGAGGAATATTATTCCCGATCTCAATAATATTAAACAAACAACATCACTCTTTTGACATTAAGCAAAATATCAACACTCTATTCCATTAAGAGTGCCAATCTCAAATTTATGTTTCCTATTATGCCATTTATTATTTTTTTAGATACCTAATTTTAATACACCCACCACCTTCCTATCTTCCAAATCTAGTAGTATATCTTATGTTTTAATATAATACATGTGTATGAGTGTTTATGTATATTTTTATGATTACGTGTGAGGGTCAGACACTGCATATATATATATATATATATATATATATATATATATATATATATATATATATATATATATATATATATATATATATATATATATGTGTGTATGTGTGTGTGTGTTGCCTTTATAGTTTTAATATTCTATTATTGCAGACTACATGGATTGATTCAGACCCAAATGTATTATCCTCAGACAACAACAACAACAACAACAACAATAATAATAATAATAATAATAATACCAATAATAATAATGATAATAATAATAATAATAATAATAATAATAATAATATAAATAATAATGGTGATGATGATAATAATAATAATAATAATAATAATAATAATAATTCATGACAGATATCCAGATTTAGTCAACCATAAAACTGTGTGTACTCATAAAATAGTGACATTAAATGCTTATAAACACATGTAAAATAGTTAAATATATATTGATTTTTTTCTAGTTAAATACATCAAACTCAGTACTTCGATACTTGATGCACCATATCAAAACAAATAAAAAAATAACAATCTCCTTTGATAGACTTTTGACTAAAAAAGAATTTAGTTGTGTGTATAAACAAATTTGAGAAGAATCATAATGTAAAAAATAGCAATTTATTGAATTTTTAAATGAGTTTGAACTATATTTGACAAATACCATAATGTGAAAAATTTGATAGTTTTGCTTGTTTGAAATCTCAATTACACCTACTGATCAGACTTGTGTTATTCTTGTCCATCCTATTTCTTTCCACCCGGTTATGTTTTGCATTTTAGTTAGCTGTTCAGATATTGTAGTACAGGCATACTGTTCTTCACCTAATCATCTTGAGCATTTTTAAACATTTTCATGGTAGTTCTCATCAAACATTCTGAAATTCTCATAAACAGAACAAAGGCTTACTTTTTGATTTTTTTTCTGTTTTGTATATTAGAAGCCACAACGGCTGCATGGATAGTGTACTGGATTCACTTGCAGAATTTTTTTTTTTTCTTTTTCAAATTCTGCTCATGGATAGGCTGGGTCAACAGCCATGGTTTGTTTCTGGGCAAAATATTTAATTCCAATCGCATTGGCATGATATAAGCTTTCATGTGTTGATGTGCTGTTAAATGTTAATCAAACGAACTTTCATTTTGCTGAAATAGTGGCAGATGCTCCTATAGTTGTTATAAACTATTACTTCACAAATATCTGTATTTTTGGATTTTCAGTGCTTTGAGATCTCAAGTTGAAATCAGGGTAGAAGATTGTATCTTTTCATGTGGGCAGTACAAGAACTTGCTTATGGAAGATAAGGATGTGGACGTTGACTAAAGAAAATCAGCAGCTTCATCAGTGGCAAAGATTGTTTTCTTATAGCATAAAGAAGAGAAGGACACATATTCAGTGTAGTTAATGTTATTATAAAATAATAATGGAAAACTTAAAGTGGAAATGGAAATTTGGGTACTTATGTAAATTATTTTTCTGAAATTTAAAAATACTCAACCCCTTGTGAATTATGAATCTGTTGTCTTTGCTCTTTTTCTGTGACATTACTTGTAGCAATATTAATTCAAAGCTTATATGATATTTTACTTTCTTTTTTTCTTTTTTCAGTAACCACAAAGGATCATACAATGTCTGAACTGAATAAAAATGTCAGTCTTAGTTGTCATCCTGAAATATGTAGTCCAAGTAATGCCTGGAGCAGTTCTGATGAATATCAATTTCATGTCACATGGGTGTTTAAAGACCAGCAAATCAACTCAGATGATACATTATATCAGATTAGTCCAAAGACTGATGGACTGTCAATTTCATCTCCAGGTGAACATAACATTTGATGTTAATAATTAAATTTGTAGCATTTGATTGATTTCAATCAAATTGTTATTTTTAGTTTAGTATAAATTATTTGATTGTGAATAGCTTAATTTTATTAAAATAACATGTGAACACAGTTGCATACTTGGGTGAACAAACAGAAGTATCTGTATCCATCTTCTTTATACTAGCCTTGTAGTTTCTGTTCTTTGCTTCTTTTGATTGTAAATGTAGTAGGTCATCTCACTTTCCTTTTTGACCAAGACAGAGTCTTACATTTGTCAACACTGATGGACAGTTGCCTTTGATCCACACCTCTAAATTTTCACCATTTTTCTGACAACTCATTGTTTTTTTTGTCATCCTTATCTCCAAGCTTGTGATGTGATTGGCTTCATCTCCTCCTAAACCGTTGATGGAAATTCACCAAAATGGGGACATTGGTTGTCCATGTGACAACAATCAGTAAGAAGGGTGTGACTTTTAAGCCCCTTCCCTGGGTGTTCCCAGGTGTGGTGGTGGGAGAGGTTAAATATTAAAAAATTGCAGAATAAGCAAAATTGTTGTTCTTTGAAATAAGGAAAAATTGGTTCAGACAGAATGCTTAATTGATACCATTTCTCAATTGATGGTGTGGCCAAGCTTTAAATATGTATTTCAACTGCTGGGTCATGAACCAGAAGTTAATTAATGTACCTATAGTTTAGTATCATATTTTCAACTATTTCAGGAAGGTCATTGAAGTATATCAGGAATAGATTAACTGGATGTTATATGTAGTTGATGACAAGAGTTTGTTGTTTTCATCAAACCTGTAATAATTTTTATCTTAGCAAACAAGTTGTTGACAATCATCTAGAAATTATGTTTTCTGCTGTTATCTGTCAACATACTAGTTATCTGTCAACATACTAACTGCTGGTTTGGTTGTTAAGATATTTTGATTTTCATACATTAATAAAGAAAACAGGTTATGAACAGGTTATGCATAACTTAGAAATAGCCTTTCCTTTAACACATGTAATATTTCATTCATGAGATAAAAAATGCAAAGAAAATTGAAATGATTGAATGTACAAACTATAATTATCTAAAGCAATCATTCTTTGAGGTGTGAGATTATAAAATAATGAACAAAGATGAGGACCCGTTGGTGAATGAGACATGACAAACATGCATACAAATATTAAACAGTTCTTATATTGTTGAACTTTTAAGCAGTATTCCTAGCATGCATACATACATGTATATACATACATACACATACATATACATGCATGCACATACATACATACATACATACATACATATTGGTTTGTCATGTGATGCTTGCTGGAGAAAAGACCAAGGAAATAATTTTTTCAGGGAACCACTCAAGTGGCCTAGTGGTTAGAGTGTCTGCCTTGGATGTGGGAGGTTGCGGGTTCTAACCCCAGCAGAGTCATACCAAAGACTTATAAAAATGGGTCTGGTTTTGATTTGTTCGGAAAGAAAAACAATCCAGGTGAATCAAAGATTGTAAATGCATGTTAATATAACTGTTTCAGTTGCGTATGTTCTTATACCTGAAAATTGAACTGTAAATAAAAAGTCAAGACAATATTTAACAACACTCTTCATGAATACAAATGGGTTAATCCAAGTATTAAGTCAATAGGTTGGTGGTAACAATCGCCAAAGGAGCAGCCCAGAAGTTTATACCTCTGAAGCTGGTGATCAGACCTATTAAAATTAAATATCTGGTGCTGAAAAATAATGAAATTGTTATATTGTGTGCCGGTTATGGTCAAAATGTTGTCACACTTTTGAGTGTAACATATTTTTGAGCTGTTCTTCTGCCATGGTGTGACCACTGCAGTGGCTTGAGTGGCTTGAATGCCCACCTTGGATGTGGGAGGTCATGAGTTCGAACCCCAGCTGAGTGATCAGAGACTTATAAAAATGGTACTACCAGCTGCCTCGCTTGGTGCTCAGCATTAAGAGGTTAGCAATAGGACTGGTCAGCTTGGTGTTAGGATAATGTGATTGGGTGGGACATGGTGCTACATGTCTGCAACATGATGCCTCAGTGCTAGACATCACTATAATCTGCCACACTGCAGATATCTTAGTGATAATATTGAAAATTGTTACAGCTGTGTTAAAAATACACACACACACACACACACACACACATTTTTTTCAGATTAATAATAATACTAATGCTCAAGACTTAAAACTACAACAAAGATATTAAAGAAAAGTTCACATTTGGTTTGAACTGTCTTGATCTCTGTTGTCAAATAATCAGACTCAAAAACATTTAGTGAGGCTAAGAAACAGCTGAACCTGCTTAAAAACTTGTTTTAATTGCATGTGATTGCCAAACAAAGCATGTCTAGGCCAGTATAACAAGGAAGCTTGAGTTGGTTAGTCATCAGGAACATTTGATGATTCTTGAATAGCTTACATTTAAAGAATGAGTGGTATGCTGCTTCATTGGATTCAGAGTAACTGCAAATTGGATTGATGACAATATGATTCAAATATAGATCATCCTTAAGCTGTGGCAAGCTTTAAGATGACTTGCCATCATCTATGACACAAGCAGGCATGTCATCATGGAACTGCCCAACATTACGATGAATTTCTCTAGGCAGCCAAAGTTTGTAAGATGTTCCAGAGACCTCCAAGGCTGACTATGTCAAAGGATTTTGCTAGGTCGATGAATGACATGTACAAGTTGGAGTTCTGTTCCTGGCATTTCTTCTGGAGTTGACGAAATGCAAAAATCATGACTGTGATCACTTGTCCTTTCCTGGAGCCACACTGACTCTCTGGTAGGAGCCCTTGATTGATACAATGCACAAGACTATTCAGTAAAATTCTAGCGAGGAATTTTGCTGGCTGTTGACAGCAAGATGTTGCAATGGTTGCTGCAGAATTGTCTGTTGCCTTTCCACTTGTACAATTGGACAAGGAATAGATCCTTGTATTCCTGGCACACCTGCACCTTTGCTGCAATACAACATGACTTAAAAGATTGAAAGAATCATGGGGGGGGTTAGTGTCATGACTTGCACATGAGTTGGATTTAAGTGAGGGAAAGTTGCGCATATTTACCTGCACTCTTGCTTCAAGGTCTGTCTCACTCCATTGGCATGAGTGTGTAGAGATGTCTGAAGACTTTTCAGGATGCAGTTGATTTTAATCAGTTCCTACTACAAATGAGATGATGTTTGTGCTGTCAACACAGCTCTTGCCATCTGCCCTCACAACTGGGGGATGACCCACCAGAAAAGACCTAGCCGAAGGAGCTAGGTGTAGCTGTCCACTCTGCATCAACAGTCACAAGTCATACCATCTGCTGTTACTTATGGCAGCAGGCAATGCCTGACCTGACCTTAAATCAGCCATAATAAAAGAAAGGCAATATATATCCATTGGAAAACATATTTGGCATATATTTTGTCACATTTGTAGACAGTCTTTCCAGTAAGGGATATATTGCAGAACACACAACCTTATTTGATATGTCATTAATTCCCAAGGGTTTTATGCAATTGTTACCTTCCAAAAGTTTGTAATGCTTGTCAATGGTGTAAGTAAAAAAGAATTGAAATAGCATAATTGATAAAGCTTTAGACTTGTTATACATGAGATAGTAAACAAACATGACTTCTTCAGTTCCGAAGTGTCTCCTTTCCAGGATGCATTAGGTGTTCACATAAAAGCATCCAATACTGGGACAGTATAACATTAAATAATCACCAATTTGTGAATATGAAAAGTAATATATAGCAACATTTTTGAACTGTCACTTGAAAAGGAATAACACTAAAATCAAGACAATCATCAAGATAATCATGTAAAAAGAAACAGTCACAAATTGATTGTGCTGAACATTTTTCATTGCAGTGTGATAGTTAAGCACTGTCTTTATATGATTGTCATATATTGTATTTTATTTTAAGATATGTAATATTGTCTCTTCTGTAACTCTATCTACATGATTAGGATGCATGGCATTAGTCACAAAATTTTGACATTTCTTCAGGTTCTGACTGACAAAAATTGATGGATATGTAATTAAGTCCCTTCAATCATTATGGGATATTTATTCCATGACTGGGTCTTAAAATACTAATGCTAACACACTCCCTCTTTTTGTCACAAAATTTTGTTTGAATACTAATAAGTTCATTATAAGTGCTAATATGTACTATGTATGAAACATTTGAAGACGAAAATTGTATTTGCTAGCATGTTTATTTATTAAGTACTGTTGAAAGCAGGACTTGTATAATCTGAAGTTATGTGCATTTGCAAGATGCAGAGTGGAGAGAATGTTGGTATACATCTGTGCTACTTTCTTTTGAGTAAAGTGCCTTGCCCAAGGACACACCATGGTATTAGAGCCATGCTGATCTGATCTTAGTATTTGAACCTGCACCCTTTTGGTCACGAGTGCAGCATGTTAACAACTGAGCCACAACACCTCTGCATAAAGCAGACAGCCAATCAAAATGCTTGCTGCTATGCTTATTAAGAAATGAACCCGAATTAGCCCAAAGTATGCTAGCTTTAGCAGTTATTAAAATAGGTAAAATGGCTATTGTCAGAGTAGAGAAAACTAACTTTGAAATGAGCAAGAAATGAATTAAAACAGTTATCAGCTAATTTTGATCCAGTTTTCGTTTAAATTGAAAGTGATCAAGTGGAATGAGCTGTCTTTTGTTAGGTGTGTATACGAAGTAAGGTCAAGCTGTATACTGTATAACCCTAATTCCACCCATCAATCACAAACCAACAATACCTGAGACATACAGGTCTTGTTATAAATAACCAAGATAAATGGCAAGAAAAACCTGGTAAAATATTTTTCTTAAAAAGTCAAACTTCCTTTGCAAAAGAATGAAAGAAATTAAACAATGGTGGTACTCTTAAATATTTTTGCCTCTTTCATTTCTTAACACTCTTTTTATCAGAAACAGAACTGTAAAAGTAGGTATAGATGAAAGAAAAAATACATTCATTCTTTTCAATGGAAAATAAGCATAGACTGAAGATCAAATAATTAAATAAATTACACTATAAGAAAAAACAAACAACAACAAAAAATAAAACAAAAAAAAATTGAAACAAAGCAAGCAAGAAACCAAAAAACAACAAAAAACAAACAAATCCAATACATTTTGAATGTTTATTACTAACAGATGAAAATCTGATGGTCACAGTAGTGTATATAGACACATAAATCTCTCTGTCTCTCATTCCATGATAACACATTGTATGTTTGATATTTTTTTGAATAAACAGCAATAATAAAATTAAAAACAAAGAACAACCCAATGAATGATGTGACAGATCTGTATTTATGATTCTTGTATGACTTGTAAGTATCTCAATCTGTCTGTCAATCTCTAATATATCAGTTACATCATCATGGAACCTAATGTAAATGACACATTAACTATCCTTTTATGGTTCATATTATTGAGGTTTAGTATTTTAACACTATTTTGAATGAAGATAATATTAATAGAAAAAATAATCTTCGTATTTTATAATCGCTTCTTATACTTTCACTATGTTGTAAGCTACATTACAGAAATCTTGTAATAGCACATATAGACTTAACTCCCTTGATTGCTGTGTGCCTGCTTCTGTCTGTCTGTTTGTCTATCTATCTTTCTGTCTATCCATCTATCTATTTATCTATCTTTATACATATATAGATAGATACGGTAGGTAGGTAGGTAGGTAGCTAGATAGATAGATAGGTATTAGGTAGTGAGTTTTAGTGGAAGGAGAGATAGAGTACCGGTAGATAGATATGCAGGTAGATGAGTGGAAAGGGAGTGAGACATTGTTTGCGTTATTGTTTATTTAGGTAGTGAGTGTTAGTGGAAGGAGAGATAGAGTAGATGGATATGCAGGTAGATGAGTGGAAAGAGAGTGAGACATTGTTTATTTTATTTTTAAGTACCTGACAACTACGGCATATACACCTGTAAGGGCAATATACGGCGAGGAGACATTCAGCAGTCAGAGACATTGCAGTGGATGACAAAAGCATACTTAAAAGGTAAAAATATATATAATAACAATGTTTCTGTTTTTAATATCTGTTTCTTGATTAGCACATGGTGTATCTTAAGAAAGACATTAAACAGGTTTTTTGATGTAAATCATTTTATGTGTATTTTGCGTGTGAGCATGTGTGAGTGTTTGTGTGTATATTTTGATGTAGATTTGACAAGACATGAAAAACATGTACAATATATATATATATATATATATATATATATATATATATATATATATATATATATATATATATATATATATATATATATATATATATATAAAAGGAAACTGATTACACTTGCATTTTAATGTCCACTTTTTCTTGTCATCATTTAGGCCCACCCTCGCTCAGAAAAGTGGACAGTGAAAAGAGTGTCTGTTTGAATGACCATGTAACCTTAATTTGCGAAGCTGCAGGATTCCCACTGCCAATTTTAGAATGGCGTAAGAATGGTTCAGATATGGAAACAAACACCACAAGGATATCTTTGTTGTCAGGCGGACTTGACATTCAGTCTTTCACTGAACATGACATAGGAGAGTACACGTGTATTGCCAAAAGTGAGGAATTTTCTGACACAGATCGGGCAAATATACATGTGAATTTAAAAGGTGAGTATTAACTGTGGCTGAATGTAATCAGTGTAATGATTAATACAGTCCAACAATTATTAGGCACACGAAAGTTAGAGATATATTTATATATTATCTCGGCAGTGTTACATCCCTATACACTAATACGGTTGTTGTTGTTTTGGGTTTAATGCCATATTTTTGGCACACTATAGGCCATACATGATGACTATTTTATCTGGTGGAGGAAGGACCCCAATAAGAACCACCAACCAATGTGAAGCTACTGCCAAGCTTTCTTGATGCCCACATTGGCCAAGTCTGAGATTTAAACCCATTCAAAAAGGTGAGATGGCAGTGTTCGATAAAGGTGAGCATTTTAGAACACTTGCTGTCTGGGGCCTTCGTGAATTTTTTGTTGGTGCTAGTGGAACATTCTCTGCTCAGTGGTGGTAATCTAATTCATTAGAATTAGAATAAAACAATTTTTAAGGCAGAATAAGCAAAATTGTTGTTCTTTAAATAAGGAAAAATTGGTTCAGACAGAATGCTTAATTGATACCAAATGACATTGTTTATTTGTGAGTTTTCTTTCATTTTTTTGTCAGTAGAGGATTTATATTATCATTTGAAACTTTTATTTGAGGAACTAATGCAGCAATTTTCTTTTAAGACATTATCTACTGTTGTTTAAAGTACATGAATTGCCATCAGGTGAACAGTATCTAAGGGAGATAACTACTATCAGGTCTGATCATTATTACAATGTCTATTTTTTACTTACTGTCCTTGACATTAAATTAATATTGTTTTATTTAGACCATGAAGTTTATTATTATAAATAGTATACAAATTATATTTGGCAAAATAGAATAGACAAATGCCATATATATGGATGGATTGAAATCCCTCCAAGCCATTAATACTTTATTTTGTGAACCTGTTGATATAGAGATGCGAATTAGCATATTAACAGCTATGGGGATTTTCTATTTCTTTATTCCTATGTGTTTTCCTTTATTACATGACTGCAGTCTATTGGATCATATGACCTGTTTCTGTAAACTTAGTGCCAACAGACTAATAAATCCTGATTCCACCATCACTAAAGCTTTCTTTCATAATAGTCAGTACATGTATATACATTAACTGTGATACAGATAGATCCCTAAACAAGCAGCATTTAAAGTTAGTGTTCCTGAACCAGGACATTTTGCATGGATCGACCTAGATACATGTAGAGATTATGTAGTTCAGTTTTGAGTCATCAAAGATAAAATTTGAATGTAGGACAGTTTCATTATAACTTTTCTGTAATGGTTAATGTTTACATTGCATTTTTTCAGTTTAAACTTCTGTTTTTACGCTCTATCTTAAGGTAAGGAAAATTTTCAGAGAATGTTTCGCTGTTTAAAGCTGCATCATTATTCACAATATGTCATTCTCACTTCCACTGTCCTTTTTGTTCAGGAATGTGAGGGGAAAAAAGCCTTCATTTTGCATTGGTGCAGGATAAGGAAAAATTCACACCTGGGATCAGAATTCTGCATCAGAAACTGGGCAAGTGAACATGTTTGATGCAAAAAACTGACATTCGGGTGGAATTTTTCTATTCCAGACCAAACCATATGAAGGATTCTATTAATCTCTCATCACGACACTACTATCTTTCATTGCATGACCTTATACAGTGACTGTAGTGCACAAACCTGGCAACAACTTCCTGATTTCCTTCATAATGTACATAATAATGAAGGTCAACCTTACTTACCACACATTTACATCCTATAAAGTGTAGCAGTTTTTGAAGTTAGTGTCCAGCAAACAAAACTTTTTGCACTGATCACCCTAGCATCAGGTACATATTTTGTAGTCTGGTTGGTAATCATAAAACAGTTGTTGTCAATTTTTTATTTAATTCATCCAGTCAATATTATTTGTGTAAGGAAAATCTGTCTTGTTTAATCTTAGGGATAAAGGATTTCTTTATTTGATTATGGCCTTGTTTGTATTTGTATGATTGCACAACCTATATTTAGTACACAATTCCAGATGCCACATATTGTCTTTACCTTGAAAGTCTCTGCCACTGTTTGAGCTTACCATATATGCTTGCTAATAAGATGAGTCCAACAGACCCAGATTTGCCATTGCATAAGGAGTAATCAGTAGAATAAACAACATAGACCCTAACTTCATGCATCAATATTGGAAAGGAAAACTCCATCCTCAGGATCAGAATTTTGCATCAGACATGTTGGGAAGCCTTGAGGCTGACAATAAAGTCACACTCGTCAAAATTTACTATCATGAACCAATGTACATGAAAGATTTAATTAATTCTTACTCCCCTCCAAAAAAAGAAACATAATACTATGAGCTTTACTCAGGTTAAGAAGAAAATAAACTGTTCATACAAACTGTGCACGTTTTGTTTTAGTAGATTATAGGGGTAAGTATACTCTACGAACATGGTCACTGGGGACAGGATCCCCCTTCCCTGCAATTTAAAAAAAAATTATTGCTATTTTATTGATGATGATGAAAATGCAGCATACGTCAGTTCTCGTTTTTTTGTCAGATGGTTCTTTATTTAGTCCAACTCAGTTGATAATGAAAAAAAATCTTCAACTTGCTTCTTGTAAACTAGATGTGAACTTTTACAAATGCTACTTTGCTACAGAAATTGCTTATTTATCTATACAATAATTGAGGTCATTTGTCACTCAAATGTGCATGCATCAGCACAAATACCCTCTATGTCTGTCTGTGTTTCTCTTTTTTGTTTGTACAGAAAGATGCTCAACACTCTGCATGATATCTGTTGTTGATGCAACGGTCCTGATTCAGATGCTGATTGCCGTACAGTTTAAATGGTCTTAGTTTGGACAATATTTATCTGCTGTACAGTTTAAATGGTCTTAGTTTTGACAGTATTTATCTGCCATACAATTTAAATGGTCTTAGTTTGGACAATATTTATCTGCCATACAGTTTAAATGGTCTTAGTTTGGACAGTATTTATCTGCCGTACAGTTTAAATGGTCTTACTTTGGACAGTATTTATCGGCCGTACAGTTTAAATGGTCTTAGTTTGGACAGTATTTATCTGCCATACAGTTTAAATGGTCTTAGTTTGGACAATATTTATCTGCCATACAGTTTAAATGGTCTTAGTTTGGACAATATTTATCTGCCATACAATTTAAATGGTCTTAGTTTTGACAGTATTTATCTGAAAACATCATCATATTCCATAAAATATTACATCAGGAGTTACAGAGGATTAAGTAATAAGCCTGAGCTTATTTCATGCTAACAATAATCTTCATGTAGGTACACTGTAATCTGACCCACATGAGGTAGGAAAGAAAATATATTGCAGTAATTGATAGAAACAAATATAACATTGAGAAATAACTCATACATGCAATATAATACTATTAAGCAGTAACTATTGTTTATTGTTCTTGGTAGTAATTTATGATAGCAGAAACATGCTGATGCATACCAATAGACAAAATGTGAAAATAATCTTGCTAACAAGAGCGTGTAAGTGACTTAGAACTTGAAACTGTGTCCTAATTAAGCCTCTGAAACTAATGTTAAATTGTGTCCTAATTAAGCCTCTGAAACTAATGTTAAATTGTGTCCTAATTAAGCCTCTGAAACTAATGTTAAACTGTGTCCCAATTAAGCCTCTGAAACTAATGTTAAACTGTGTCCTAATTAAGCCTCTGAAACTAATGTTAAATTGTGTCCTAATTAAGCCTCTGAAACTAATGTTAAACTGTGTCCCAATTAAGCCTCTGAAACTAATGTTAAACTGTGTCCTAATTTAGCCTCTGAAACTAATGTTAAATTGTGTCCTAATTCAGCCTCTGAAACTAATGTTAAACTGTGTCCTCATTAAGCCTCTGAAACTAATGTTAAAGTGTGCAAAATTGTTGTGTATGAATATGTTTTTACAGATAGTGGTTAACAGCTTTTGAATAGCAGTTCACCATTAGAAAGCTGCTGTTAACTCTGCAAAATAAAGGATAACTGCTATTTAAAAGTTGTTCACCTAAACAATACACCAGTTTATGTGCTACTAAGATCAAACTTTATCTATCTGTCTATCTATCTATTTATCTGTCTGTCTGTCCACCCATCCATCCATTTGTCTGTCTGTCTATCTATCTACCAACTGACTGACCAACATATATCTGTCTGTCTGTCTGTTTATCTTTCTATCTCGGAAGCCACAGGAGCTCAGTTGTTAGAGGATCAGACTCATAATCCTGGTTCGATACTTGCCTAAGCCAGCCTGGGTCAGTTATCCTTGTGTGTCCTTTACTTGCATAGGCCAGCCTGGGTCAGTTATCCTTGTGTGTCCTTAACTTGTCCAGGCCAGCCTGGGTCATCTATCCTTGTGTGTCCTTTACTTGCCTAAGCCAGCCTGGGTCAGTTATCCTTGTCTCCTTTACTTGCCTAAGCCAGCCTGGGTCAGCTATCCTTGTGTGTCCTTAACTTGCCCAGGCCAGACTGGGTCAGTTATCCTTGTGTGTCCTTTACTTGCCTAAACCAGCCTGGGTCAGTTATCCTTGTGTGTCCTTAACTTGCCTAAGCCAGCCTGGGTCAGTTATCCTTGTGTGTCCTTAACTTGCCTAAGCCAGCCTGGGTCAGTTATCATTGTGTGTCCTTTATTTGCCCAGGCCAGCCTGGGTCAGCTATCCTTGTGTGTCCTTAACTTGCCCAGGCCAGACTGGGTTAGTTATCCTTGTGTGTCCTTAACTTGCCCAGGCCAGACTGGGTCAGTTATCCTTGTGTGTCCTTAACTTGCCCAGGCCAGCCTGGGTCAGCTATCCTTGTGTGTCCTTAACTTGCCCAGGCCAGACTGGGTCAGCTATCCTTGTGTGTCCTTAACTTGCCCAGGCCAGACTGGGTCAGTTATCCTTGTGTGTCCTTTGGAGTGGCACTTAGGCTTCCTTTCATTGGCATAATATAGCCAATAATATGTTGAAAATGCCATTGAAATCCAACCAAGCTATCTATATGTGCCTGTTTGTTAGTCTACCTCACAGTTTGTCTCCTGTCTGATAAACTGTACATATTTATTTGTATTGTTTCTATTCTAGATGCAACAGACTGTGTTGGTGATTCGAATAACTCGCCAGTTATCTGGATCTCTCTAGGTGTAAGTGGTTGTGTCCTTCTTCTCATTATTTTGATAACAATAATTTGGAAAAAAAAGCATCAAGGTGAAAGACGGACAAATTTAAATGCCCAACACGATTATGCCACTATAAATTTCAAGACAAAGAAATATAAGAAAAAGAAAGGGCATGAGCCTGAGGCCCTATATGATGTTGTTGATGTTACTGGTAAAAGGTTTGAGACAGATTTATATGATGGCAACAGTTAAACGTTTGCTGGTAGATAGTAACAAATTTTAATTAACCTTTAACCTTATTACTCTTAAATGGCTGTGGAAAAGTCATCAGTTCAGTATTTGAAAGCTTCTTTTCTTGTATAAAGTACTGATTTGTTGTTTAAATTAAAACTATGCATTTATAAATTTGATGTCAGCATTTTTAACAAAAGTTGTATTTTATTGAAAAAGATGATATCATAGACTGAGAAGTGCATACAATACATATATACACATATATCTATATGTATGTTCACACACACACACACACACACACACACACAACATCCTGTCTTAGTACTTTGAAAGATAGCACACCTGCAGCTTTCATTAACCCCTTTTATTCATTTATTTACCTCTATAAATGATAGTTGTCCACAAAGGATAAAAATAAATGTTGTTATCCCAAGCCCAGTATATATATATATATATATATATATATATATATATATATATATATATATATATATATATATATATATATATATATATATATATATGAGATATAGAGAGAACATATTTGTGCATTAAATCATTTTTTGAACAGAAAGATACATAAGTTTTGTGTAATGAATACATGTCAATATTTTTTCAGTAGCTTGTACTTCTATCTACATATGAATAAATAAAAACACAGTATTTCTGAAAATTGTATAAAAATTATTCAGTCCTTTAAAAATTTTCAAATTTAATTCCCATATCTCAGTATCATATCTGTGTCTTCCAATGAAATCATTAAGAGTATCTGCTGATATCTATTAAAAGTATGGTATTGTAAATGATATAAAATTTGATTATTTTCGTGGTGAAATGTTTAAAGGTGTGTGCCTGTGTGTCTGTCTGTCTCTCTCTCTCTCTCTGTGTATATGTGTTTCTGTGTGTGTGTCTCTGTGTATGTCTGTTTAAACTGATTTATTGATGGATGGAGGGAGGGAGGGAGGGATGGAATGGAGTAGATAGATATGTACATGCATATCTATGTATTTATATCGATAGATTAATTCAAGTAAATGAGATATTTATCTTAATCTCTCCATGCATTATAGATATTTTTCAACAGTTTTAGAATGATTGTCCTTTATGAAGAACCTTTGTTGATATGTTTTGAACAGAATAAATCAAAGTTACAATTACAAAATTGGCTCCAAAATTAGTGAAGAGATCCTTATTTGTATTTAATAATAATTTCTTATACAAGTTTGAAAGATATGACAGATTCAAAGACAATTCACTAGCTTGTTACGATGCACTGCATTGCAATTTGTAAAATACAAATTCTTCTGGAAACACACAGCCACTGTGCAAAGTTGAAGCTTATTTGCACAGAACATTTTACTAAAAATAGACTATTCCTTTCACAATTAAAATGATCAATTCTTTACCACTAGATACAATAATTTTTTTATCAGTTGTGCAAGTTGTGATATTTCTTTTGAACATTGGGGAAACTGTTCAGTAAGCTTTTAGATATTTGTCTTAACAGGAAAGATATGTATGCTTTTGAGTAAAATATATTTTAAAAATATAAATATGTACATGTATGTATGCTGAATATTCACTGTCACTTTCTATATGCTTTCAAGACGTGGCTTTTTTAAGTCCAATAGGTTGTATAGAACATTTAATTCATGCAGTGTCACTCTTATTCCGATGATGTTTTTCATATATGGGTCACCTTTGTACATCAAGTTAGTTGATCCTTCTTCATACCTAATATCTCCACTGACATGTTAAAATTAAATATCATCTCAATATTGTGTGAAAACAGCCATCTCTTTTTAGTAATGTGTAGCTTTGTTAAAAATAATTAAACCTATCTAGCAGTATCTCTATCACACCAAGTGCCTGTCAATCCATACACATGATGTATTTCCATCACACTAATGCCTATCAATCCATACACATGATGTATTTCCATCACACTAAGTGCCTATCAATCCATACACATTATGTATTTCCATCACACTAAGTGTCTGTCAATCCACACACATGCTGTAACTCTATCACACTAAGTGTCTGTCAATCCATACACATGCTGTAACTCTATCACACTAAGTGTCTGTCAATCCACACACATGCTGTAACTCTATCACACTAAGTGTCTGTCAATCCATACACATGCTGTAACTCTATCACACTAAGTGCCTATCAGTCCATACAGATGCTGTAACTCCATCACATTAAGTGCCTATCAGTCCATACATATGCTGTATCTCCATCACGCTAAGTGCCTATCAGTCCATACATATGCTGTATCTCCATCACGCTAAGTGCCTATCAATCCATACACATTATGTATTTCCATCACACTAAGTGTCTGTCAATCCATACACATTATGTATTTCCATCACACTAAGTGTCTGTCAATCCATACACATTATGTATTTCCATCATACTAAGTGTCTATCAGTCCATACACATGCTGTATCTCCATCACATTAAGTGCCTATCAGTCCATACATATGCTGTATCTCCATCATACTAAGTGCCTATCAGTCCATACAGATGCTGTAACTCCATCACATTAAGTGCCTATCAGTCCATTCATATGCTGTATCTCTATCACACAAAGTGCCTATCAGTCCATACACATGATGTATTTCCATCACACTAAGTGCCTATCAGTCCATACATATGCTGTATCTCTATCACACAAAGTGCCTATCAGTCCATACACATGATGTATTTCCATCACACTAAGTGCCTATCAGTCCATTCATATGCTGACAATCTTTCTGTCTGTTTGTTTGTCTGCCTGTTATCTATCTATATTTCAATCTATATATGTATCTTTGTATGTACCTTATCTTTATATCTATCGAACAAGAGTAATTTGGCCTACTAATATTATGAGATTTTTGGAAAGTCACCTCAAAATATTAATGCAAACATATTTTATGGATGACATACATTATTTACTCTTGTTGAACTTGATTCCATGTTTTGTTTCATTATATTTAGTTGATTTACAGTATATAAAAAAAGGTATACAAGGAGTTTCACTGGTCATAAAATTACTTCTTTGTGTCCATAAGCATGCCAGGATGAGCTGATTATAAATAAGAATGGTACTAACCATATCACTTTGTGCTACCATCTGTAGAAAGTTCTCCACTTTCTGACTGAAAACTCCAAAGTGTTAACTGGTGCTATATGAAGTTTGTGTATATATATATATATATATATATATATATATATATATATATATATATATATATATATATATATATATATATATATATATATATATATATACATAGAGAGAGAGAGAGAGAGAGAGAGAATGAACACAAATGATTTGTAATGATGCAGATATGTAGTAGGAAATATCCATATTGGATGAAAATAAAAGAAGTTTGTTTTTAAAGTTGGAAAAGAAAGAAAGCCAGAGATATTGTTGATATTTTATTACTGGGTTTGTATACCTTGCAAGATTCTACTCTTTAACATGACATGAAATAGAATAAGTAATATTCCTAATTAATGAAGACACATACATGTGTATGTATCTATGTATGTATGTATGTATGAATGTATGTATGTATATATATATATATATATATATATATATATATATATATATATATATATATATAATCCTATATCACTTTCTATAAAAAAATCTATATAATAATTTTTATAAACTATGATTTCCTGCAGCATTTTGTGTGCATAAGATATCTTCTTTATAAAAATTTGTAAGAAGATATATTATTTTCCATATATAATTTATAGGTGTATTTTTCAGTGATAAAGGTGGCTAAAATTCAGATAACTTTCTTTTGTTTATTACTTTTAGAATGTCTTCATTTTAGAATTTAAATCTACATGTGACTAAAATTACAATATCTTTGTTTATTTGTTACTTTTACATGTCCACTTTTTCGAACTTAAATCTATGTGTGCTAAAATTAAGATATTTTCCTTTGCTTGTTTAACTGCTCCTATTAATGTATCTGCATTTTTGAATGTAAGTTGTTGTTGTAGATGCTGTTGTTGTGGTTAACACCATTTTTCATCACATGATAGACTATACATGACAGCCAGTATGACTGGTACAGAAGGAACCAGAGAGATCCCTGAAAAGAGCCACTACCCCTGTGGGGCTACTGGGAAGAATTCTCACGTACTCACATGGAGGAGATGAGATAGCAGAGATTGGTAAAGGCAAGTGCCTTAGACCACTCAGCCACCAGTGTCCCAAGAATTTTAAGTCTACCTGTGGATAATGATCCAAAAGAACAGAATAGGAGCTTGAGTCAGAAGTATGGGTCACTGGCCCATAATACAATTATGTATTATCACAGTTACTTATGCAATTGATTAAATTTTTGTATTTCATGTACGGGGGCTTTAGTGTCATTCTGTTCTATATATCTGCTCAGATCTCTGTTTATTCCATCTATAAGTTTCACACTTTATATTTACTCAATCCGAGCAACAACACTGAGTGCAACCACCATCTAGATGATAACCAAAAAAAGCGGATACCTTGTAAGAAGGTACAATCCGCCAATGAAACACACCACAAACACCAACCAAACCCTGCCCCCCCCCACAAACTGGGAAAGATGGGTGCTCATCTGGGGATCAGAACATTTTTATTCAAGTAAACAGTCTGAACAAATATAGAATAGAATAAGTTTCCAAACTGTGATAATTTCCAATAGTACTTGTCAAGAAACAGCAATCAGAGTGAATTGAATCATTGTCTGCTTATGTTTTTTTAATATTCTGTGCATGCAATTTTCTTGCCATTTCTGCTTATATTGTGATGAAAATATTGTAAGAGATTAAGACACATTCCTTGCTGTTCGGGTTTTATTCTAAATTTGTGAAGTAACAGTGAAGAATTACCTTTGTATTCTCTCGGGAGAAGAGATATTGAGGTCAACCCCGCAGTAGTAATTGTGTCTTGTTTAGTGTTTAAGCGTTACACTGAATTTGGGGAGACATTCCAGTTGTGTACTGCCCATTTATTGATTGATGGTGCAAGGAATAGTCTGGTTTAATTGAGTAGGGCCATACTAGAAGTAGGATAAATGCATGTGGGGTTATTTTTTAGTAGGGCAGTAAAACTTAAGTGTAAATAACTTAATTCTTGTGTCACCGTACAAGTAGACCAAGATGGCGACAGACAGACAATTAGAGAATTTAAGTTGAATGGTAAGGACGAATTAGGTTACAAAGGGGCCCAGTTAGCTGAATTTGTTGAGCGGAGTGCTAGAAAACACAAAGAGCAACTAGCCATGGAACAAGAGAGAGACAGAGACAGACAGGTAGCTGAGCGTGAACGAGAGCTCTAACTAGCCAGATTGCAGGCCGAAGAAAAATCTAGAGAATGCAAACATATGTTAGCCATGGAGAGGCTGAGGATTGAAACAGAGTCTAGAAGGGATGAAGACCTGAATGAACATTCAGGACCCACAAGTAGGCAATCTGAAGACAGACGACTACTACAGATCACCATGTCCATGTTCAATGACAAGGATGAAATCACTGACAACTTTATGATGCATTTAAAAAAGTTGGCACTCGTTCATCAGCTATCCAAAGAGCAGTGGGCTATCAATGTTTTGGCATTCTTACAGGGAACCGTGAAAGACTTCTACCATAATATGACACCAAACGAGGTGGATGATTTTGATGCTCTGAAGAAAGCGCTACTATGGCACTATGAACTGTCAGCGGAAATGTTTCGGAAACTCTTCAGAGAATCGTTGAAGAGAGCTACTGAAACGCACATGCAATTCCATTGACGCATATGCATAATTTTTTATGAATGGATGAAAATGACTGGTACCGCACTCACGTATGAAGGCATACACGAGGAAATTTTGAAAGAGCATGTCTTGAGTACATACAGAAAGGACTTAATAGTGTTCTTATCAGAGCATGAATTCTCAGCCTTGGATGATATAAGTGTGATAGCCAAGTGCTATGAAAGCATGTACTCACAAAAAACCAACCCTTGGGGTGGCAAGGACTGACCTGGCATCGGTGAGCATAGAAAGACCACTGAGGTGGTACCCCAGATATGGAATGGTCAGAATGGTGGGAGGCCAGGGGCCTGAAATCCCAGCCGAGGACATTTCCGCATGGGTCGGGGAAGACTTAGGGGACAGAGAAGGATACCACGGGGAGGAAAGGTGAGCTAGTGTGTTACGGATGCAACAGACTAGGCCATGTCATTAAGGATTGTAGGAAGTATCATCTGACAGCGATTAATTCGGTAACTTCAAATACTGTTAAGAAACAGAAGACAGTGGAATTGACTAACACAGCAGTAGCTATGGTTATTGGTGAGATGGCAACCATGCTGTATGATACCGGCTGTAGTTATCTGGTAGATAGTAGATATGTCAAGCCTGGAGATTACACAGGCAAAATGGTTGAAGTCCAGTTTGCTAACTGGATGAAAGATTAGCTCCCAGTTGTTAACATTGATCTTTATTCGCCATATTTAAAGGGACAAATTCAAGTAGTGTGTTTGTCGGGACTATCTCGTAGTCACAGTAGTGAAACTGAATGATGTGACACTTGATTTTGCATTACTTACTGACACTTGTGATAGAGGTTATGGGGCAGTGCTATTACAAGAGCATGACGGAAACGTATTCCCAGTTGCATACAGTAGCAGGAAATTGTCAACTGCAGAATGCAATTATTTGGTCTCAGAGAAAGAATGTTTGGCAATTAACTTTGGGATATCTAAATTCCAATGTTACCTCTATAGACGAAAATTTATTTTAGAACTGACCACCAACCACTCGCCTATTTAACTCAAGCTAAGTTGACAAATGGATGATTAAAGAGATGATCATTGTTTCTACAGCAGTACCAAGTCCAGGTACGGTATATTAAGGGCACCGAGAACGTAGGGGCTGACTGCTTAAGTAGACTAGGGACGTCTGAGGTGAAGAGTTCACCTGAGGACGTGTAAATAAATCAGATTACATCTCCAAAATTTGGAGAGTAAAAATCCCTGATTTTACTCGGGGGGGGGGTATGTAAGGGTGCGAATTTCTGTCGATCTATAAAAAGCACATTAATTTGGGTAAGAGAACAATTAATTAGATTTATTGGGAGAGGTGCGTGTTAATTCGCTATACTGCAATGATTTTTAATGTCTGTGTCGCGAGAGGAAGTGATTCTTAATTAAGCTTCGTTTATTTAACCGTCAGACAGACGGAAAGGAAAAAGGTTAACTTCGATCTTTGTATCAAACATGTCAGATTTTAAATTGTCCAGAATCAGTTATTTGGAAATGTAGAAGTCAAGCAGACCACAATTTTTGCGCCTGTTATTAAAGGCGGTAGATATATTTAATCCTAATTGGTTACGCTAAATAAGAGGCGTGTTTCCCACACGAAGTTTCTTGGGTTTTATATGCCCCAACGTAAACTGTTTTGTCAGTCTACGTTTTCCTGCAAGAGGAAAAAATATAGAAGACTTAAAGATTGAATTTTGAAGAAATTCTCTCGTAAAACATTTATCCGAGGGACCGTATGTCTGGAAAGTCGACGGACACAACTCTGGCGGTAGAAGCGAGCAAAGCTTGAAAGCACAAGATACTTGCGTCAGTGTATTTCATTGATACCAATATAATGATTTGCTTGAATTTATTTGTTTATATTTGCATGAGTTAGTTCAGAGGCTCTCTATGGAAACAAGATGATGTACAGAACTTGCGAACATCTTTATCGAGGTTTCAAGATATGGACATTTCCAAGACCCTGAATCAGCAAAAAGAGAGAATACGCCTTTTTAAAAAAAAAAAACAAAAACAAAAAAAACAACAGTTGTAAATACGAAAGAAATTATATTCATCCTTTGTCTTTGCTCTAATCACAGAACTCTGAAAATGACCTGGACCAAGTGTCTGATGTGTGAACCACAGGCACTTGATTCTGGGGAAACAATGTTTACACTCACCATATAAAGTGTACACATTAGTTTCCCTAGAATCAAGTGCCTGTGGTGTGAACAACATAGTTCATGGACACTGCTCGAAAGATGGACTCAATTTAACAAGTGTCCATAAATGCACATTCAATACCGCTACCTCCGCCAAACAAGCCTTGGCGGTACAAGTCTGACATCATCAGTAAAATACGGTCGGAGCCATTGTAGAAGCTTTGAAGAAAATGCCGTTACATACGTTCGAAGCATCCTCGTCTCTTTCCAGTGAGAATTGAATAAATTGACTCTGAATAAGAATTGTAAGCAATCGTAATGATCCTTCTTCACTGATACGTTTTTGGCAGTTGAACATCCAGCTAGATACAAAGAATAGACCCTCATCAAGAAAGTCAGGATTTAAAACAACATTTCAATGAAAAACCATTGCTGGAATGACATTCCTGGAATTTTCGCTTAGAAAATAAGTGAAGAAGCGGTTAGTTTCGATAACCTTAAAGTATTGCTTGCGTAGCTATTAGTGATGGTGCATCATGGAACCGTTTTGATGTCACTGATATTATTGTGAAGTAATAACAGCAACGGTCATGAGAGAAGTTCAAAATAATCACTATTTATATCTTAGGTTTTTTCTAGAGAAATAAAATTGTTAAAGAGGAGACAAGTGCATCCGATGATAATTTCGTAAAACCGAAAATCACCAATCTGTCATTTATGATATGATGGCTAGCTTCCGTATAATTCATTGGACCGTGGTTCTTTTTCCTTCAAATAATCGATGATCTGATTATTTTATTTTGTCAAAGTTCACCAAGTCGTCCAGATTTAGTTGTATTCCAGTGAATGGTTCCAAAGAAAACTTGGCAACAAATATTTTGAAAGTTTATGTCATGAGGAATTTGGAAAGCAACGTTGCCGTTTTTTTTTTATAAATCTCAAAGGTAAAGGTTTTATTTCAAGGTCAAATGTAAAATCCAAATAAGATCTACACACATCACCATAAATATTTAAATGTTCAACGAATTTCTGTGAAGATCAGCATATATTTTTTGTTGGTTTTTACTTTTCGTGGTACCAGATACCAAAGATGAGTTTTATGATGAATTAAACTCGCTCATCGACAAAATTCCCAAGGAAGAGAACTTGATTTTGCTGGGCGACTTCAATGCTATGGTGGGTGCCGATCATGACTCTTGGCCCTCCTGTCTTGGCAAGTTTGGCGTTGGGAAGATGAATGAGAATGGGCAGCGCCTTCTAGAGATGTGCTCGTACCACGAACTCAGCATCACCAATTCATTCTTTCAGACAAAGCCACAGCACAAAGTTTTCTTGGAGGCATCCCCGGTCTAAACACTGGCACCAGCTGGACTTGATCATTACAAGACGGTCAGCCATGAAGGGTGTGCTTCTTACCCGTACCTTCCACAGTGCTGACTGCGACACCGACCACTCGCTGGTGTGCTGCAAAATGAAGCTTCAGCCAAAGAAGACCCACCGCTCTAGGCAAGAGGGTCAACGACGCATTGATGTGAGCAAGACATCATATCCCGACAAGGCTGAGGAATTCACCTATGCTCTTTCCAAGACGTTTGACTCAGAACCCCCACCCCAACGGTAGTGCCAAAGAAAGATGGGATCACATCAGAGACTGTATACAGCACAGCCACACGGATCTTTGGTAAGAAGCAATCAAAGAACAATGACTGGTTTGAGGCTAACTCTGCCACACTCATGCCAGCCATAGAAGAGCGTCGCAGTGCTCACCTGCAATACAAGCGATCCCCCTGTCAGAAGACACTACAGGCATACAGGTCTACCAGAAGCAAAGTGCAGAGATTAGTACGGCAGTGTGCCAATGAATACTGGCTTCGGCTCTGTCAGAGTATCCAGTCAGCAGCAGATATTGGAAACATCAGAGGCATGTACGATGGCATAAAGAAAGCAATGGGTCCCACGAAGAAAGTGACAGCACCACTGAAGTCTGCCACAGGCGATACCATCCACAACAAGGGCGAGCAGATGGAGCGTTGGGTGGAATACTACTCCGAACGGTACTCCAAAGAGAACCACGTGAACAATGATGCCCTCAACGCCATTGAAAACCTCCCACTCATGGTCGAACTGGACGAGAAACCTACTGTAGTCGAACTAAAGAAGGCCTTAGAGAAGCTGTCCCTAGGTAAAGCCCCAGGGAAGGATGGCATCACAGCAGAACTCATCAAGTGTGGATGTAGCGTGCTGCTCACACACCTGCACGACCTCCTCTGCCAGTGCTGGGACGAGGGGGCAGTGCATCAGGACATGAGAGATGCTAACATCATAACCCTGTACAAGAACAATGGCGACAGAAGCGACTGCAACAACTACAGGGGCATATCACTTCTCAGCATCGTGGGTAAAGTTTTCGCACGCGTCATCCTGAACAGACTGCAGGCGCTTGCTGACAGAGTTTACCCAGAGTCGCAGTGCGGGTTCCACGCAGAGAGGTCCACAATCGACATGATCTTCTCTGTCAGGCAACTGCAGGAAAAATGCAGAGAACAACACAGACCCCTCTTCCTGGCCTTTATAGACCTCACCAAGGCATTCGGTCTGGTCAGCAGAGACGGACTCTTCACAATCCTGGCGAACATTGGTTGCCCTCCAAAGCTGCTAAGCATGATCCAGTCCTTCCACGATGACATGAAAGGCACAGTGCAGTACGATGGCTCAACATCCGACCCCTTTGACATCCGCAGTGGAGTTAAACAGGACTGTGTCCTTGCCCCCAAGCTCTTCGGCATCTTCTTTGCAGTCCTGCTCAAGCACGCCTTTGGGACGTCCACAGAAGGGATTTACCTGCACACACGATCAGACGGCAGACTGTTCAACCTGGCACGACTGAAGGCAAAGAGCAAAGTGCGTGAAGTAGCCATCAGGGACATGCTCTTCGCAGACGATGCTGCTCTAGCCACCCACACAGAAGCTGAGCTTTAGCGCCTGATGGCCCGCTTTGCTAAAGCATGTGATGAGTTTGGGTTAACCATAAGCCTAAAGAAAACAAACGTGATGGTTCAGGACGCGGACCCCCCAAGCATCATCATCAACAACTACGAACTTGAGGTGGTGAGTCAGTTCATGTATCTCGGCTCTACCATCACCAACAACCTCTCGCTCGATGCTGAGCTCAACAAGCGGATCGGAAATGCATCAACGATTCTCTCCAGGTTGTCGCAGAGAATGTGGAACAACATCATGCTGACCATGAACACTAAGATCACTGTGTACCGTGCATGCGTACTAAGCACTCTCATGTACGCCAGTGAAACCTGGACTCTGTACACCTCACAAGAGTAAAGACTGAGCGCCTTTCACATGCGATGCCTACGACACATACTCGGGATCACCTGGAGTGATCGAGTAACAAACAACGAGGTGCTCGAGCGTGCCAAGATTCCCAGCATGATCACACTCCTCCGCCAATGCCGCATCAGATGGCTGGGCCATGTACGTCGGATGGTTGACGGACGGATCCCCAAAGACATTCTTTATTCGGAACTCGCCTCTGGCAAAAGGTCGATCGGACGGCCACATCTCCGCTTCAAGGATGTCTGTAAGCATGACATGAAAGCCCTTGATATTGATGTCAACACCTGGGAAGAGCTCGCTGAAGACAGATCAGGCTGGCGACATGCTCTGATCACTGGTCTGAAAGCCGGAGAGGACAAGCAACGCTTGCTAGCTGATGAAAGACGATCGCAGAGGAAGAAGAAGCAGCTTCAACCAACACCTGCCACAACCTTCAAGTGCAGCAGGGACTGCCACTCCCGCATTGGACTACTTAGCCACAGCAGACGCTGCACAACCACCAACCGGGACATCTCTCATGGGCGCAGTTCCATCGTTTCTCGAGACTAACGGATGCCAACAACAACAACTTTTCGTGGGTGGTTTTCTGTTTGACCATAACATTTTCTGTGGTTTAAAGACTGAGACCTGTTAAAGCATGGGAATGGTGAGTAAAGGTAAAATCTTGGTGTTTTGGTTCTTGGGTATTGGGTAAATTACTACATAGGCAAGAGCAAATAGTTACCAGGAATATGATCGTCATGGAAACTTCAGGGAAGCTAACCGCATTTTTAGTGTTTTCTTTTCTCAAAAGAAGCACGCGAGCTGCCTGGAATTTATCAGGGAGAAAGGACTAAATATAAAGAATTGTCGTAAACTCTACGTCTTAGGCTAGAAATCTGTGTCAAGAAATTGAAAGTTGTTATAACAAACCAGGTTTGTATGTTAAAACATTATTGCACAAATACTTATCAAATGGGAATTTTATGACGGAAATAAATCAGTCAGAATAATTACTAGTCCTTTGTTTTGGATCATGCGAGGTTACATCAAAAGTACGGCGAACTGCGATGGTTTGCGATAACCATAATCTGGATATAGCAACAGACAAAAAGATGATGCCCGACCCGTGAATTTCGAAGAGCTATTAATATATGGCGTTTCCGTTTTAAGTTCTAAAAACAAAACTTAATTAAGCCACCAAGATCATTTACTAAGTTTAGGAAACCATCAATCGTTTAAGATATTACGTCAAATAAAAATAAAAGCAACAAATTAGTATTTATTCTCTACCTCGCACACCTCTACAATTTTCGTCGTGAAAAATCAGGCGTAAACTCTCGTAAAACATATAAATGAAAATCATAATCAGATTTAAAAAAGGAATTTTCAACCACTACCTACGGTTGGTCTAAATGAGTTTCGTAATGCGATTAAATATTAAGTTCATTACATGGTCGGGAACAACCGCTCCAGTGATATAGTGGTTAAAGCGTTCATCTGGGATGCGGGAGGTCATGGGTTCGATCTTCGGCCGAGTCATATCAAATATATACATAAATGGTACAAACAGCTGCCTCGTTAGGCGCTCAGCATTAAGAGGTTAGTGTTAGGACTGGTCGGCCTGGTGTCAGGATAATGTGACTGGGTGGGACATCATGCTACATGTCTGCGGCATAGCAGACATCGTAGCGATATAACTTAAAAATTGTTAGAGCTACGTTAAAAATCCAAATCACACACACACAAGCACACACACACACACACACACACAACACACACACACACATGGTCGGGAAAATTATGTTACCCGCACGAGTATAGGTGCGGCGTATTACACTGGAATAAGAATATTCGAGAAAGGGAGATAATAAAGAGACTGGGATCTACAAATATTTTTCTATTTCAGTTCACAGATGACGATGATGATCCATTGCATGAAAATGAGATCTCTAGCTTTAATTGCACCCATTGTTAATGTATTTGTGTTAGTTTCTTTCTTTTGTTATTATTCTCAGGGCTGAATGTTATCACAGGACGAAAGCGTTCGTGTATTTTAGAGAGGGTACTATCTAACATTCGGTGCGAGTTTGGCCGATGAATCAGCCCTTCACCCGTAGTGATATTGATTTCCGGGTGAGGGGCTGATATCACCTATTCATTAAAAGCTGGAATTATCTGCATCCAAATTTTGCTGCACACGTTGGTGTACATGTTATACACTTATCGGTATTTCTCGTGGCTGTGCAGCTACCGTCGGCTGAAGGGCTGTTTTGGTGACATGTAGATTATATTTCCTGAGCAAATCATATGTTTGGTGACTTTTAAATCCACCTGGACTAGCACAACCATCTGTCCTGTGGCCATTTTGTATTTCGCGCTTGATATTGCTGTTACCGATTACCTGTGTCTAAAGTGTACGTGGGTTTGTTCCGGAATTATTTGTATGCAGCAAAATTGCACATTTTTAACGAGTAGGTGACATCATAACCACAACACCGTCCATCAATGTTAACACAGATTTGTGGGATTGTTTTATCAGACTAGGTGCGAGTTTCTTAGAAATGGGAACTAAAAATCAGTAAGGTCGCGGCTGCCCAGAAGCAAAATAATTATGAGGGCCACTCACTAAGTCGCTAGGATTTGACTTTTGTTAAATATTTTAATAAATTGTGATTCAAAATATGTGATTCTTTAAAAGGAATAAAGACGTTAGGTGTATATATTTTATATGTCATACATCATCTCCAAGTGATAATATCAGGCTAAAACAGTGGCATTTAATAACTGAAACTTTAAGATTTAAAATCTTGCAAGTTTTCTGAATACAACATTTATGGTAGACGTTGTATTTAGTAGAGAAAATTTATTTATTGAAGTCCCTCAAACAGTTCTACTTTTCTTCTATAAATCCTTCCTCTACTTGCTCAATTATTGCAGAGAAACTTGCAAATAATTATTTAGTTCTTCCAGTATAACGGCAAATAAAGCTGAATAAAATTCAGAAGCCTACTTGTATTGAATGCAAAAATTTATTTCCGTTTTGTACTTTAGCAATTGTAGTTGTAATTAGTCCACTGTGAGAAATGGGTAAGAGATGATTTTATTCTGCGGAACATTTTATTTTGCAAGACAAATATGTTTGACCAAAGCAAGAAAATAATTTTTAAAAAAGTAGTTAAACACTATTTTTAGATATGGGAATCGTTGATATATTATTAAAGTCGAAAAAGAATTGCACCACTTCTGCAAAAAGCGTAGAATTTATCACAACGGAGTATACTTTACATAAAATGAAATTGTAAAAAAATACAAAGCAGTATCTTTGGTATTTCTATTACTGTGGTAACCGTCCAGATGTTTAGGTAAAGATCAGTAAATTGTGGGGAAAGTAAAATATACAATGAATTCAAGGACTCTTTAACCAAAGAATACATCTAGACAAAAAAGCTATAAAATAAAGTTTATATAAATAACGTTATTTCACAGTGGCAGGCAGATATAGTCAATTTACAGACATACCAAAAGGATAACAATATATAGAAATGTGTGAAAAATATGCATGACTGAAAAAATTAAATAAAGAAAGGGGGACACACACACACACACACACACACACACACACACACACATATATATATATATATATATATATATATATATATATATATATATATATATATATATATATATATATATAAACCAAAAGGATACAGTTTTATGAAGGAAAATAATTTTATAAAAGAAAGGGTAATGAGTTGCTTGTAAAAGGGGCACTGATTATTTTCAAACGTACTATCCCCCTCGAAAAATACCTTTATAATAGAAAGTTGTAATAGAACGATGAAAAACAGCATGCGGTATTATTCCACCAAGAAGACAGCAGGAAATTTGTAGATGTATTGCCTCATTTCATGGAACGATATAATAATACTTTTCATAGATCCTTGTACATCAGGTTAGTAAAGGGAAGGAATGGGATAAAAAGCATCTGAAGTCCGGGTGAATTTATTTTGTTATCTAAGAAGTGAACAAAATAAAATCGATGAAGTGAGATAACTGAGGACTTCAATCGTGCTTATGGTGCAAAGATTTTTTGCAACTTATTCCAGTGTTATATTAATCTGCTAAAATATTTAAGTAACATAATTTAATGCTGTTAGAAGCTGTACATGTTACAAAGACACTCCAATATATGCAAGAACTGGATAATAATAATAATAATAATAATAATAATGATAATGATAATAATAAAAATAATAATAATAATAATAATAATAAAAATAATAATAATAATAATAATAATAATAATAATAATAATAATAATAATGATAATAACACCAATATTGATGTAAAAGGTATGTAAACATGATGAAATCAAACTGGTATTTCAGTGGAGGATATTGTTATTAATGAAACGGATCCAAATGAAATTGTACGTGAATGTAGCAAGACCATAACTAAATCTTAAATAGGTTTTTATCGTGAAAACAATCATGATTTGTATACAATTTTTCATGAACTCATACATAAAACATAACAAGACAGTAAATAGAAACAGAGAGATTTGGTTCATTAAACATTCAATTTGATTTGTCTTTATAAATTAAACAATTAGTTTTATTAGCAACAGTAAATAAGGTATCACGCACTAAAACTAATATAACTGAATAAAAGCATTGTACATCATGAACATAAACATGTATCCGCTCAAAGAGATCACAATTATAGACCATAAGAATATAACCTTTATAATTATAAACATTGGTTTCAGAAATGACCAGTACAGAGATAGCATATTAGTAGATTTGAAAATGAATTTGATATATCTGTAAATGTGTATGAAATGCTAGAAAAGAAAATAAAAACAGAGAAGAAAAAAAAACGAAAACTACAAAGACAAAAAATACAGTTAACAGTTTTTTTTTAATATATTAAAATGACAGCAAAATATAACCCATCAAGCGCTTTGCATATATATTAAAGCAGTACAAAATTACTATGGACCTTTACTTTCAGTGGAGGAGATTCTGTTTAAAGTGTATATTTACGGCAGCATCAGTGTATAAACATAATAGACCAGATAATGGTGTTGAAATAATTATTACGAAAGAATATACAATACATACTAATTATGCAAAGGTGAAACAAAATGAACTTGTAGATATCTAAGACCGAACGAGATTATGTTCATTCAATTTGTTACAATGGCGGTCCTGCAGATAAAGAATGTTATTTTAGTTATATGCATCCAATTAGTCATAATTTTTGAGCTTTTGATTTGCACCTAATTTTTAGATCTTGCTTAAAACCGAACATGATAGAGAGGTATAAACCAAAATAGCAAAGAATGATGGAAAAACTAGTTCACTTAGTAAAGAAGGCCTTGTTAACATCTTTTAAGGAAACAGAATGTATAAACTTTTATTGAAAGAAGAATTATAGATGAAGATAGTTAAAAGTTTACATGTATAGTGATTCACTAAACAAAAGGACGGGACTATTTTGAGAAAGTAAAATATTTAAATGAAATGGAAGAATTTTATTAAGCAGGAAGTATGAATATATGGACGACACATAGCAGGTTACAAGATATGGAGGGGGGATTTCCGCCATAATTCTATGCGTGTATTTTCTAATCTTCCTTGATGTATTATTGTAAATGGCTGCTTGCAAGTGCTACTTTCATAATTCTATGCATGTATATTGTATTCTTCATTGATGCAAATTGTATGTGGCAGTTTACAAGTGCTACTTTTCGCCTGCATTATTGTCAATGGCTGCTTACAAGTACTACATTCATAATTCTAGTCATGAATTTTCTATTCTTCAGTGATGCAAGCTGTAAGAGGCTGCTTGCAAGTGCTTAATCTACTTTCCTTCTGCGTCATTGTATCATGCAATTTGCTAACTACGGACTTGATTCTTTAGTTTGGCGTGTGGTAAATGCTATGTCAGTTATTACAAGTTTTAATATTCTATTGATAAACTTGCCATATCACAAGTTACACAGAATGCACCTTCTAAACTCTAGCATACAATAATGCCTCATTTTGACAACAGATGGCACTGTGACTCGTCAATTACAATACTAATCCATGACCCTAGCAACAAGAGGTTATTATACCACTTTACGGCATGTTTGGGTGTCTTATTTAAAATATCATTCGAATTATATTACCGTGTTACAGTCAAATGATTTCTCAGAGTATTAACATTCGGAACAGAGAGACCTTCAAGAAGCACAAAACAAATTAAATGTATTAAACTGTATGCAATTATATGTATTTATACAATGTTATATTTCCGCTGACCCTTCCCACCCCATTTCTATTTGGACATTTTGTGGGTGTAATTTACCGTTACCACACTGCGGCAGAATAGGGTAGCCGCTTATAAGGAAGGTTTAAGGTCCTAATTTGTTTATATAGTCTCATTCACATTGTTATCAATTTAGAGCATGTATATTATGTTTGAATGCAGTGCAAATTCTGCTTTTTAATCAGTAAAGACCTCATGGTTTGAGCAAATTTGCAGCTAACTGCACATCAAAGCCATACTTTCTCTTTCTTGTTTATTCACGAGAGAGAGAGAGAGAGAGAGAGAGAGAGAGAGAGAGAGAGAGAGAGAAAGTACATTACAAAGATGAAGATTCTGTTTATTCGCTCATCCCTTTGAAATTCATTTTTACTGTTAACCTGCAGTTTACAGTGGCAGTTTAATTATATATATATATATATATATATATATATATATATATATATATATATATATATATATATATATATATATATATATATATAGTCCATGCAGCGAAATCAGCCAACTATAGTACTAAAATCATGGAAAGTTCCAGCTGCAAAGAGCTCTTCGAGATTACTAACAAGCTAATGTCAAGGAATAAATGTACACCACTTCCAACGACCTTCTCTCCAGTCGACCTTCCGGACACGGTTGCAAATTTCTTCCCTGACAAAGTACAAACCATTAGAGATAAGCTTGACACCATTGTCACTACACTTTCAGTTGATTCGTCGTCACCAAACACTTGGGATACAGAATTTGAGCAGCAACCGTTAGCAGCATTTGAACCTGTCTCTATGGATTTCGTACGTACAATTCTGAACAAGAGTGCACCAAAGGAATGTGAACTAGATTCAATTCCAACATCACTGCTGCTTGAGTGCTTAGATCCAGTATTGCCTTCACTATCTGATGTTATTAATACCTCTCTCTCATCTGGGGAATTCCCATCATTTTTCAAAACTGCCATTGTAAAGCTTCTGCTGAAGAATCCAACACTAGACCATAACGATTTAAAGAACTACCGCCCAGTTTCTAATCTCCCATTCATATAAAAAATCGTAGAAAAGGTTGTTCTATCCCAGCTTGTATCTCATCTAAATTCAAACAGTCTTTTTAGCAATGTGCAATTTGCATATCGCCCTTGCCACAGTACTGAAACTACTCTTCTAAAAGTAGTTAATGACATGCGTTGGATAGCGGAAAGATTACAGTCCTCACCCTCCTTGATTTATCTGCAGCATTTGACACAATAGACCATGATATATTACTTCACCGTCTCCAGCATGTATTTGGCATTCATGATACAGCCTTGCAGTGGTTCAAGTCCTACTTGGTCAACACGACACAAATTGTGTCTGCAAATGGAAAAGATTCAAATTATACCGAATTTTTATATGTGCATGGCATGGATGATTATGCAATAGCCAGAAAGTATTGTCACTAGTGTCTGTGACAAGTATCTCATATCTCCAATTTCGTTTTAAATCTCCGATTCCAATACAATAGCAAGAGGCAAATGACTTGAAACAAGGATATCACATACAAAACATATTCTGTAGCATAGCTATATGCTACAAAAATATGAATTTATTTCATTATATAAGAAAATAAATTCTAACAGTATGAACTATATTTTCTATATCTAACCATATAGAACATTTTCATACAATTATGCGATGCTTTATTTACACGTATATCAAACTGGAAACTACATATCTAATTATTTAAAACCGTATTCATCCATATGAAGCGATATTTTTAGTACAGATAAGATGACTGATTGTATGATACCTCACTGATAAGATATCAGACTCCTTTTGCAGCAATATTAAAAATATAATATATTGAATATTAATAATGTTGCTACCGCTACCAGTAACCAGCTCAATTTATTTTTTATTATTACTGCTACAATACAGTACCAAACTTGCTTGATACATTTGGATATGAAATTAATATAGTAGTTAACAAGTTTAATACAAACTTTTACATGTATATTCTACAGATGTGATTGTTTTCTGTTAGAAAAGTAAAAATCCCACCACATCATTTTAATTTTTTTAAACAAAGTTTTAAGGCTACTGTTCCATCCCTCAATAATCATCTTCATTTGTTTGTGATTTTATCATTATTTTATCCTGTTTAAGATATATGTTAATATTGTCATGACACAAAAAATATCAGAACAATACAACTTTGCAATAAAGCAAAATAAATAAATAAAAACTGTATACAGTCCTGAGTTTAACTTTTCATAGGAAATATTAGAGAAAAATAAATATTGTTAGATGAATTATTCTAAAACAAAAATTGTCATACAGGCAGACAATTATAAGGAACAAATACCTAGATTGTCTTGTTACATTGTTCGTATAGATTTATTTGCCAATCTCTTTTGTTATTCACTTCCACATGAATAAAACATGAATAAAGACACGATTTTCACACAAAAAAAGGTTTTTGAATTGGACATACACTCATAATTGCAAATTCTGAGGAATTAAAACTGTAAATTCTGGATTGGCCGAGACACATGCCACATACATTTGTAAATTATGCCTGAGGAACAGTCTGGTTATATTCCCTAGTGCCATTTTCAAGAAATAATCCCAAAAAACATTCCAATGGATAAGGTGAATTCCATACTTTAAATGACTTAATCACTCAGCAGAGAGAAAGAGAGAGAGAGATTAATAAGTTTCTTCACAGAATAATAGAAACCACTAGCCAATTTCTGACTACAGTTGTAAGATATCTGAACAGAACGTAACAGCTATTTCATAAGCATGCAAGGCATTTTAATGTGAGTTATAGGCCCCTAAGTACTATTCCCCGGAGAGGACACAAGATTGGGTTTCAGGAATTGAAGCAAAACAATTACCAGTTTGTTACTATGTGAAACATGGGGTCATTATGAGAAAATGGAGACCACCTGATGTACCTGCAGGTGATGAGTGGTCAGTGAGCAAGCAAATTGTTATTCCTAAGTCGTATAGTTCGGAAATTCATAGTATAGCCCATAAAACCCCTTGTGCTGGTCATTTTGGTGTCAGTAAGACTTACCACAAGATCCTGAATAATTTTTATTTGCCGAAAATTGAAAGTGATGTTTATAAGTATCATAGATCTTGTCACACTTGTCAAATGGTAGGGAATCCCAATCGGAATATATCTAAATCACACCTGCAACCTTTTCCTGCATTTAACCGTTTGACAAGCCATTTAGCAGAACAATAGTACACTGTCGGTTCTTTCCCTAATACCAAGTCATGCAATCAATACTTGTTGACCATAATGTATGCGTCCTCAAGATTTCCATAGGCTATTCCTTTGAAGAATATTAAAGTAACAACTGATCTAAAAGTTTTGGCAATGTTTTTTAACACTTGTTTGCCACCCGAAATCTGTCCAGCAATGTTATGTTTGATTATTTCCGACAACTTATGCATGAATAAAGACATCCAACAGTTTAAACTTTCTGCCTATCACCCTGAAAGTCATGCAGCTATCACAAGACTGTCCAAAAACACTCTCACCTACCCAGGATACATGTAGGCAGTGAAATAAAATCAAACCAAATGAAAAAGACAGTGATCAGTAAAATTCTACCCTGTAATAATTATCAAGATCAGTAGAGTTTTTTTCTCATGTCTATACTTGTTGAAGGAAGGACCTTAAGACTGTCACAAAACACAAAACACGCTCATCGACCCAGCATACATGTATACAATTATAATAAATTAATCAAATATGCAGTTTTGGTGCATTCTCTCTCTCTCTCTCTCTCTCTCGATCATAGTTAAATCACTAAACTACTTTTATATTGCAAAGAGCAGCACACTTAATAAGACTAAATCTCCTGTAACATTATGTCTTTTTTCTCTGATTATTTACACTTCTAGAGACAAAAGCCTTTAAGGATGCAAACCAGTTTTAAGGCTGTTTAAAAAAAATACATTTAAAGGTTGGGATTCTGTACATTAACATTGCAAATTAAGTATTGGAAAACAATCGTACACTAAATCTAATACTTCTAATCACAAGTAAACAGTTTTATCACAGTTTGATTATTTCGGTTTTTGCGACAAAATATGTGCCAAAATGAAGGTTCTGATAAGAAAAAAAAACCTTTAGGAATGCTTAATTTTTTAAAATGTCATTTTACCTATAAATTGTATTTTAAATTTGATATTGATTTGGCTCCGAAATATGTTATTTTCACCGTAGCTTATGTAAAAAGATAGACGTCTGTGGGGTGCGTCAAAACGGGTAACGTACAATACGATTCTTGCGACCAGGTTTCGTCTGATGAAAGCTCGTTAAGAAGAGTACAGGGAATATATCATTGTCATTTCTGATCCTTACTTTGCTAAAATAACTAATGTTTCCAAAGCAGTGAGAGATCACTTAGAAGTAGATTTCTTAAACGGTGAAAGTAAATACTTAAGTGCATCAAAACTGGGGTTGAAGAAGAACGACCGTTCTGCTGTAGTGTATGCGTTTTTGTCCTTGTAAGATGATATAAATCACTTAGATCTTCGAGAGAGCACATGGTTTTAGAGAACGATTAAAATATCGTTGCTAACGTACACCTTAAAAAGGGGGACTGAAAGAGTTACAATGTTTATCGACACAAAATGAATGCCGTAAAGATCCGCGGACAGTTTTATTTATTTCTGGTAAAGGAAAAAATTTAGAAATTTAGAGCGCCGCCTGTTGTCATAATGCTATGCTAATCTCTAGTATGCCGTTATAACAACAGATGGCGACACGAGTTTGACAACAACGACGATATTGATATAACTTTGTATTTACATTGTTGCAAATCTGTATGAAAACATCAGTTGGAATGATCTAATTGTAATAGGGCAAGTCTATAAACAGAATACACAAAACTTGTAATTATTAACATAGCGTTTGCCATACAACAAACTACAGAATCAGTTCAGTAGTTGGCAAACTGCAAGGTACAATGACGCAGAAGGAAAGTAGATATAAGCACTTGCAAGCAGCCTCTTATAGCTTGCACTATTGAAGAATAGAAAATTTATGACTAGAATTATGAGTGTAGCACTTGCAGGCAGTCATGTACGATAATGCAGGCGGAAAGTAGCACTTGCAATTTACATCATGAAGAATACAATATACATGCATAGAATTATGAAAGTAGCACTTGCAAGCAGCCATTTACAATAATACATCAAGGAAGATTAGAAAATACACGCATATAATTATGGCGGTAATCCCCCTCCATAACAAGATACCAAATTACCATCAACAGCTAGATTTTATTAAAGTATTAGAGGTGAAAGAGATAGTAAGAGGATGAAACCAAATAATAATAAATCAAAATACAATTTTATGAATTGAAAATATGGCAATAAACATTTAGACCTGGATTTAGACGTTCACTATGTCGACAAGGTTAATTTAAGATTTTACTTATTAGCATCAAAACTAATAATACCAAGTATGCAATATAGTCAACAATCATTCAACCACACCTAGTAAAACAAAACTAACATAAGTTATTATGTAAACGGAAAAACAAAGAGAAATCTTCATGGTCGAAATTTAAAAGGGTTCATTCAGCAAGATTAAAGTCGAACAAGGTAGATAAATTATTACTATTATTCAATCAAGAATATAGAACAGAAGCATACATAAAAATGAAATACAAATTAAAGATAAAAGTAATGAATACGTTTGTAAGAATTTTCTAAAACAAATGAAACAAAACTCTGGATTTGGAGAACGGTTGGAAATTTTACGCGAGAGGACAACTGAAAAATATGTTCAAAAGCGAAAAACAGAGAAGACTTATTTTCACACGGCGAAAAATAATAGATGAACATATGTTTGAGCAAGTATGATGAATAACAATAATCAAGTTAACGAAGAATATTTAGGGAGGATCTACAGCGTTGGTGTATAAATATTTATGCTTGGATTTTACCCCCAAAAAAACCTGCCGGAACAAATATGGTAATAACATTCAATTTTCATGATACGATTGTAATAATTGTACATTTATATTGCAACGAATACCTTTTAGGAATAGCTGACCGAAACCATTTATATCGATGACTCCAGCGACTGTAAGAAAGATAATGATTGCTAACGTTGTGCTTGTAAACAAGAAAGATGTTGGATTATTCACAGAGAAAATAAATGGTACACCTGTTCAAGAATTTGGTGGTGTCAGAAGTAAGCTATATTCCTTAAGGACAAAGTTTATAAAAAGTTTGTAAAGGTATTAAGCAATGTGTCATTAATAAAAACAAATACAATTTGATGTGTACAATGATTGCTTGTTTAATCATAGTACAAATTATCCGAAAATGAATCAAATTAGATCATATCATGATGAGACATATAAAATTACTGCAAATAAGGTGGGTTTTTTAAAATATATTTGGTAACAAGAGGTATGTTGTGGCTCCAGTAAAACCTTTACAGTATGATTGCTATTCAAACCTGCAATAAAATGAGTCTTCTGACTTCAATTAAAGTTTACTTTGTTGTTTAAATTTTCAATTATATTTTCTCTCTTGGTACTACATTGCCTACCTCGCACACATTTTTCCATTAACTTCTTATCTTTCGAGCAACGTACCACAAAACTCTGGCATTCTCACGGTATTTTTGCACTAGGACTCCTACGTATATACAGTAATGCCAAGTGCTGAACGTGGATCTTCCGATTTAGACTGATCTTCTCTAAGGAACAAGGTAATGCTATTCTCGTAAGCACTGATAGTTAATTCTGACCGTTTGTTTTTATTTTTCAATCAGGATCTATCACAGTTTTTTTCCATCATATTTTAAATAGCAATTTTCTGTTGCAAAATGTTGGACAGCAAATAACAAAGAAATAGGTGTAATTAGTTGCTATGAAACCTAGTACAAACCTTCTTTTTTTGTTGTTCAACACCACATATAATCATGTTGTGAAGTTCTTTTAAATACATCGCTACCTTATTTAAAAACAGGAACAGTTCATGAATTGCTCTCGGTATCATAATTTCTGAAACAAATTGGAAAACAACGTAATTGTCTCAGTGACAGCAATCTTTTAATTTATTTCATCAACGTTTAATTTATTATTTCATGAAGTAAATTTTAGTCTGTTACGAAGTGGATTTGTTTTAGCATGTTAATAGTGTAATCAAAATAAAAATAGACACCTATGATGCTCTTTCTTTTTATTATTCCATCTAAAGTATCCTTTATTATTTCTTCAAGAGATTGCTTTGTTTGTGGTCGTCTGATTATATTTCCAAATAAATAAATTTATTTTACTGATTTGTGATATTTTGTGTTTCCATTCTCTTCTTCCTTTAAGTATTGTACTGTTTCCGAACTCGCATATCACGTTCACTTTTAAACCTTTTTGTTGAACTATTGTGCTCATGTTGCATCTATCAAACTCATAGCAAATACTACCATTCACATTTCTGACTCATCGATTTAATTCCAACATTCAAGGTTTGTTTCAGATGTTTGTGTATGTAAGAAAGTATATTCCTGGCCGACATTGAGTTAAGGTATGCCTTGTGCGATGCACGTGATACGGACTGGTAGTTTGGTTGTTATTGTTGTTGGGTTTAACGCCATTTTCAGCACACGATAGGCTATACATGGCGGCCAGTATTAATGGTGGAGGAAGAACCCTGGAAAACCCCAGAAAGAACCACCAACCCACGAGAAGCTACTGGAAAGCTTTCTCACATACCCACATTAGCCGAATCCGAGACTCGAACCCACGCAGACAGGGGTGAGATGGCAGTGATACGTAACGGAGAGCGCTTTAGACCACTGGGCGACTCGGGGCCCCGGTAGTTTGGTAATCAGTTTCTCTTTTATTCTTGCACAGAATCATTACTTCTTTCAAACTTGTTCATGAGAACAAGTACGAAATTTGGTTAAAATTGTATTTGTTGCCACATCATTAATGTTCTCTTTAGCGATGTTGTGGCACAATAAACAAATTCCAATTCTATAGTTTCCATTAACGCATCAAGCCGTGGAATCTAAAGCAAATGTATCATAATGGGGACAAATATTTAAAGTTCATATGCGGGGTTAGCACATTCAATAACTTCAGAAGATTGTGCCAATATAATGGTAAATCTAAAACCCTGAGGAATGCAACATGGTTACAGTGGACTATGATGTATCAATATCAGGAAGTTAAATAGCATTCTAAATTTCTGCGGTTTGTGCATTATCAGCCCTTGATTTAAACTTTCTCAAATTCTTCACTCGTGATAACTTGTTCTATTCTGCTTGTTATAGCAGATGTTTGAATCTATTAATCGGAATATGTCATGAAAATTTAGTGGTCCTGTATTATCAAATGCCATCATTAAATAGTTAAGTCGTTAAGAGTATTCTACCTGAAGTATTAGCCAATGCGATGTTATCCTCTCCTTTCACCTTTGCGTCAAACGATCTAAAATAATCAGTGAATTACAATTATGACACCAGGTGCTAAGCTACGTATTGCGACGTGCAGTGTTATTTATGTTTAAAACTAATGGGAGTATTTGTAATACAATGATACTAAGGATTCTGTAGGTGTACATTCATAATTAAAAATAACCAACAACTCGTAAGATTCTAAAATGACAACAGCATCGTCGTCATGAAAATATACTTCCTTGGAAGGTATGTTTCCAGTTTTGTATCTTGTAAATCAATGCCATCTTGATTTGTCTGATTATATGCAATGTTGAAATGGTACATACCTACGCATCATTGCATAGGTCTTGTTTTCTTTTCAGACTCATGTTTTGTATTTTCAATTTTGTCTTTAAATGTTCTAGTTCGACATAACAGTAATGATATTAACATAAATGTGTTTATTGTTAATGAACCATCACTTAGTACTAACAGGAATAATCCTAATTTAGATGACAAAAGCCCCAGTGATGTGTCTAATGCCATATGAGGTAATGTAATCAAAGGTAATCTGTTAAAACTGTGATGTATTCACACATTAACTAATATAAAATTACTAAGGAAAGACTTTACTATTAGTATTATAAAATTAAATAATTACTTTGATATATTTGCAGATCTTGCATTGGCATATATTTCATACGTTGTTTTAATTTGCTTTTCATCAATTTTTCTACCTCCGTGTCAGTTCACTTTCTAGCAGTTGTCTCTTGGCACGCTCCATTTGTAATACTAATTTTCAATTTTTGTTTTGTATGCTTCAGTTTTATGATAAGTGAGGTCACTATTATTTTTCTCGTCAATTAATTTTTTTCTTCTTCAAGTTTAGGTAGTTTCCAAACGGCCGAAGTTCATCGAGACACGTTTGGTAATAAACATATGAACGATTACTGGCAACAAATTCATGGTGCAACAAAAAAGTCTCCAAGGAGGGATTTAAAACTCATCGCCCAAATCGTCAAGTAGAAATAACCAATAATTCAAAATAATGGATCATAATTGCTTTGAAAATAGAAGAATACCATTAGATGCGAAATGATTTAATAAGTAAAGACAGTGCATACTTTTATGACACAAATGAAAACAAAGTACAATTATCAAATAAAAATAATGCAAGAAAACTTTAGCACAAAGCATAATAAAAGTCGAACCTGCAGATGAACAAACAATAGTTAATGAGCTGACAAAAACGTGTTCTCCAAGTAATCGGTTAAAACATACTAGTTAAAATACTCCTGCATTCACGGTAACAAATAAATATCAGGATGGATAAAAAGGTTTGTAAAAGAAACGGCACAGCCTGAACAATGTCGTGCAACTCAGTTTAATTATTTATTAGAACCTACAGTTATGAACAGGCAACCGATACAAGATACTGCGGAAACAAATATGACATTATTGGAAGAAGTGTTGATCGATACGCACTAAACACGTTGCGTAGTACAAAATGGAAGTGCTAATTATTGTGGATCATTGGGTAAACTAAACAAAGCTTTTATTAAGTTGTCTTCTTGTAATAAAGTTACAAATAAAGAAAGATATTCTTTAACAAAGTGATTTTCCTTATTTAAATAGAGATGAAGAATGATTTCATCGATGAATATATATAATGGAACAAAAACCAAACACGTGGAAAGTAGATCTCAAATATTTTGACGACCAGATAGAAAGATTATAAGAAACCATTAAGAAATAAACCAATATTGATAAAATAAATATGTTAAAAAATTAACTTGACAATCCAGAATAATACGTCAGAAATAATTATAAAAAAAAGAAGTCTGAGAAATATTTACAGTTTAATATAGACAAATAAAAGAAATTGTAAGAAGTGATCCTCATCTCGGAGAAAGACTAAACGGTTATCTAAAAATAAATCTGCAGCTATTGTCATTAGTATTATAGCTGTAGGTATGAAAATATATATTGTTGCTCTGTTTATAAAAAATAAATGTATCTCCAATCATGATAAGAAATCAATGTTAAAATTATTGCAAATTACGATAAATTGTTTTATATACTATGTTATTACTTTCATTTGAATTTAAAACGTGTTCATCAGATAATGGTACAGATCATTCAGATAATTGTTTTCGTAATTGGAAAACGGGATGATATTTGAAAACAAAGTTCACTAAGTTTTGTAAACGTTGAATTGTGAAATGCCAGAAAATATATTCCGCACCAAGCTGTTGCCACACACAATGCCCAGTTAAGTATGTTTTGCCAGATCCTCACACTTTATTCTTTATCTATTAACAGAGTGATCATTGGCCAATTTTAAGATATATTAGTATGATTGCTGACTGCGAAAATTGATGTGGCGGAGGTCTAGACAATATTTATAAGTATCATGAGCATTTTAGTAATAATTTCAATAATTCATAGTTCTCAAATTTAGAAAGGTAGCTCTGATAGCCTAGAAAAGAAATACTTATATGATTTTAGAACTTACGAAAACCATCATAAATTATTGCGCTTCAGTGCTCACTGGTTTAGCATTATTTGTCCTGAAACGCATGACAAATGAATGATGATTTCTAGCATTCCAAAATTATATTGTTTGTTGCAAACATACGTCTCCTATACTCCTCTCAAGTTATGTCGCTTTCTGAACTGCAATTTAGAAAATTAATCTGGAAGCTGAAGAAATGCTCCAAAAACCTGACCAAAATTATTGTAGTAAAGACATGAAGCTTAAAAGTTTTAAAAGGTTGCTATGAGATGCCAACGGAAAATATATTTGTTGACATTTGTTGACAGGCTCTTCCTCCTTGTAATGATACAGAGTAAATGTGGTGATATGAAAATTATAGACACGAGAAGAGGAAGAAATGCACAAGTTATTTGTGTCGTACTTGAATTTGGTCAAGTTTGATTTGCACGTATTATGTTTACCACTAATGAATACCAATGTTCATTGATATTTCAGAGACAAACCGACTTGTCAAAACTTTATCCATTTAGAACCGATAAAAGATGATACGATATGTAGGGCGATTAAAAAATACGTCATATAAAGAATTTAAACTAAATTATGTTAAAATATGGCCAGGAAATTTACCAGGAAATGAATATTATCGGAACATGCAAATATAAAATGTTTAATATAAGAAATCAACAAAGCAGCATTGTTTTTGTATAACCTCAAGTATTTTTCCGTTAAAAGCAGGAAAACATTATCTTAGGGATAAACAAACACTATATTAATCACACCTTGAATGCAGTCTTTGAAGTGTGCAAAGTTAAATGGGTATACAGTTCTCAGTGCAAGTGCATTATTTGCAGTCTGCTAAGTTAAATGGATATTCAGTGCTCGTTGGCAATTTGTTTACGCTACTCTGTTTCAAAAATATGTACATTTTTTCCCTTTAAAATGTGCGTAGGATAACATGGTTTTCCTCAAGGAGCTTTTGCGTTGCACTTGAGTCTTGATGTTAAAGACCACCTTAAAATGCATTCTCTGTAATATCTTTAAATATAGAGTTCTTCTTTTGTACTATTACCCATACCATAGCTGCTTTCTTTTTAACATCGTGAAGATCACCTCAGACATGGGCCATAAACAAAGTACTTGCGTCATTATAGAAATCAGGTGGTGGCTAACCTGTTCTCTAATGTATCCTCAGTATCTATCAGGATCACGTTAGTATCTCTGAATAATCACTTTTTGCCTTAAGCCTTGTTCTAAACAAAAAGACAGCTGACAACGATATAATCGATAAGGTTGATGTATTCAGCGTCTACCAGATTTGGTTTCGACACTGTAGCGTCTACCAGATTTGGTTCCGACATTGTAGTGTCTACCAGATTTGGTTTCGACATTGTTTTATCGCAGTCACTTTACAGATCAGCATGTTATGCGGTTCACGCAATTCTTTAAAATACATTTAGTATGCATAAACTATAAATAGATTTTGCTGATTGCTTTGTGTGATACGTGAGCATCAGACACAACATAAATATGCACTTTGCGAGCATATATGTACATCTTTATTTCTGTTGATATGCAAGTTGATACCTAGCTTGACGTTGGCTGATTTAAGGCTAATAGGATGCAATATACTATCATATGTACTTTCATCGGTGGTTAATAGTGCAACAATTTAAACTCTTACTTGACTGAGGTCTTTATGGTTTTTGTTGTCCAACAAATATATACTTTACGGATCAAATGAAAATCCAGGAAATAAGCCATGTTTTGCAGGTCGTTTTGAGTCAATGAGGTTTTACTTTTCTATTACTGAGATATAAATCGTTTCTTGTTTACCCTTCAAAGTACACCTTTCATACTCAGGAGAAAGTTAAATAATCTGATTTAAGGCTAATATGATGCAATATATTATCCTATGTACTTATCAACAGTAGTTATCAGTGTCACAATTTTAACCCTTACCTGACCTATTTCTTTATGCTTTTGTTGTTCATTAAATATATACTTTGTGGCTAAATTGGAAACCCTGGAAATCAGGTATGTTTGGCACGCTGCTTTGGGTCAATGAGCTTATGATTTCAGTTTCAGGGTACTAAAACGTTCCTGGCATGTCTTCTCAGTTCGTTTTGTACGGTATGAAAACACGTTTCAGACTCAGGAGAAACAAGTGCGATGTTCAGTAAAGTTTTATAAACTGTAATTAAAGATAGATATATCTATATTGATGTAGTCATAAAAGAAAGGAATTCCATTTCTGTACCTTGTCATTAGCTAATTGCACAATCAATTCGGAAGTAATCGTATATTACTGTAAACAAATGTATTCTAATCCAAAAATCTAGATTTCGTCCTTCTATCACATCAGTGGCTTTACTAAGTGTTATGTTCAATACGTAATTGCACGGAAGAGTACAAGGATAAAATGGACAATGGTCTGTTAGAATATGAGTGTAGTGGCATCCTCAAATTCTTTCCAAACACAGTAAACTGTATCTCTTCAGTACCAGTATTTTGTGGTTTTGTTCTCTTTCTTGATACTGTCTCAATTTGTCATTCATAATGCCTTATTTTATGTTATGTATCATAACTGAAACGATTAACCACAAATGATTGCATGTTTTATGTCACGAAATTAGCATAGTCATTCAGCTTGAAAAGTGTATCGCTTCTAAATGATATGATTGTGTCTTTAACAGATAGTCTACCCACTAATGTTTACAATAGCATTGTTAGAATCTCCTGTTACCTTCATATCAAATGAGACGAAAAACTGCCTTGTCCAAGTTTTATTTATTGACTTAACTTTAAAACTACTGTCTTTAAAATTTGCTGAGGTTTAATTACTTCTTCACTGTTTCCGTTGGGATGAAATAATTTGAACAGGTTCGTTTTCTGCATATGACGACATAATTGATCCTAATTGGTCATTTATTTGGCTGGAAACAACATAACAAAGGATATGCTTTTGTGTATACCACATTTATTATATTTTGTTTTGTGCACAATTATGTTTTTAAAGATCACGTGTCGTGATTCTATTTAAACTATTTTTTAATATTGAATACCGGAACGGTATATTTGATGATAATATAGATTTTTGTTGTATCATTTACGAATAATTTAATATTTGATTTTATTATAGACTTTTATTGCATCATTTACGAATAATTGCCTGTAGAGAATTATCCTCAAACAAACTGGTGTAGACACTATCTGCCACTGATATGAAAGCAGAAATGAAGTACGATAAATGTTAATACAGCTGATAGGTTTTATTTTACAGCCTCACTAAAGCGGTCGATCTTTCTAGTTTGATCCAATTATTAAGACATTATTTCTACTCCAGATAGTATTGTCACATTCTTAACACTGCACAGGTTACTCCCACATTGTTTCTTAGCGTCTAATGTGTAATACGTCGGTCTATTAAATCAAATCCAATGTATAAATCCAAACACAACTTGTATTTGCATGCTCAAAATGCAAGTTGAAACAAGTTTTGTAAGAGTCTGATGTTAACGTGTTCATTTGGATATTTATCGACTAAATATATTCTCTGCAACTTGTATTCACCAAAACGGGATAGAGCATATTTAGATTTATAATTATTAAATAATTTCTGGAGTGTAGCTTTGTTCTTTAAAATGTCTAACAAAATAAAGTTTCGTGCATAGCGAATAGCAGTCTTTCTAAATTTGTGTATCTCTTCAACAGTTTAATCAACATCGGTTAAATCACACTTAAATCAATTCACTCAAGATACTAAAGACTTGACAAAATCCTAAAGCAATATGTAACCTGATATTTTTATCTTTCTATATTTAACATCCTCTATCTTTTAATTTTTTTCATTACATGTAAAACATATGTCACAGTTTGAGGACACTGTTAAATTGTGACACTTGTAACAGAGTGAATTTCGCAGATGTCATTATAGCAATTTTAAATGGATGTACGAGATTCTGAACCAGTCTAATTCTGTGGCATATTGAAGGCTGCTATTACTTTGGTGCATCTGTTGGAGACATGATTGACTATAAATGATGTTCATTTGATAACTACGTCAGCCGAAACTAGACAGGGATGAAGAATTGGTATTGTTTATCAAAATGCCAATGATTGAAAGGTTGCAGAAACAGCATTGGTGCTTTTTGAAGTTATTGTCATAAGTTTAAACTTTTCAGAGATCGGTTTATTAGGGAAGACGGAATGTATAATTTTCCAAACCCTTGAGGTGTTGTTAATAATGGCGGTTATATAAACCTGTGATCGGATTAGGTAAGTTAAAAGTTTGGGCGTTATTCCCAGGCGAAGTCTCTTATTTTAAAAATGAATTACACTTGAAAATCCAGCAGTTCAGTTTTTTGCGCGAGGTGAAAGGTCTTAACTCCAGGGATGAGTGAGATCCTTGCAAAGATTGTGCAAGTGGCTTGTAGTTGAGGGTCTATTAGAGACACGTACCCAGGTTTGTAAAGAGATTGTTTTTCTAAAAGTAAAAGAGAGTAATCATCAAAGCAAAAGGTACTGTTTCTTAATTTCATGCATAAATTTTCTTTGATATGAGTCATAAGATAAAGGTTTGAAATTAATTTGTCTTACATGGTGTATGAATTTGTATATTTATAATTGATCATTATTATATTTGTATAATGTTTTCTGCAGGGGAAGTGTGAGTTAGTAATAGTGTAGTTAAATTAATTTTGTTTGAGTAAGATGTGAATTCTTTTAACCTAGGAATTGGCTGTATTAAATTTTGGGCAGCATGGTGGGCTAGGCGTTTATTTATTGATCAGCCGTATGTGTTCATGTGTCGGATATTTAATTCAAGATAGTGATTAATAGTTCACACTGAAGGGCTTAATTGTCATTAAGATAGAGCAGACTATGATATCGATCAGCTAGTAATGATGACTAGTTTTATTAAAGAAATACATTAATTTGTTTGTACTACGTTTGTTGTCTATGGAGAGAGAGAGAGAGAGAGACAGACAGACAGACAGAGAGAAGCTCGATTGTAAGTAAACCAATATAGCACTGCTCTATTTAGCGCACAGCTAAGACCTAAATCAATTAGAAGTAGAGATCTGATGTGATACGTGACAATGGCTAGCATAAGGTAAAGGAGAGTGGAATGCATATTCTGTTCAGCTGTGAGAAAACGATCAAAGGATTAGGCCGCACTTATTTTATATTATCAGGATAATAACTTCTACGATTGAATATAAAAGGGAACTACATGTAAAACAGACCAGTCAGCCAGTATAGGCCACTAAAGGCGGTCATGCGTGAGTGAGCTGGAGGGAAGGAGTGTTTCTGTGCAACACGACCCCAACCAAAAGGTTATGAGGATTCCCGAGTGTGACCATCAACTAGTTATCAGGTTTTCGTTTTCGTGATGAAATTTGCCGTATCTATGTAAAACGGAGTTGCTAATTGCATAGGTACATCCTACAATTGGTCTTGTACGATTTTATTTTGTTTATCTAATTAATTAAATTGTTATAGTCTGCATACAAGGGACTCGTCTTTTTCCAGTCTATATCTCTACTCAGATTTCAGTTTATTCCATCCATTAATTACATATTTAAATATTCGCGCTCTGTCCAGGCTGTAACACCATGGTCGATCATCGATAATCGCCATCAAAAAGACAACGCCATGATAACAGTTATAAGTTTGTTGACAATGATTGATGTTTGTATGTTTAATTTTAAAAAATCTTAATAAAGTGAATGCATTTAAGAATACCGGTTTGTATACACTAAAGTTGGCGAAGCCAGATGTTTTAGTATCTACGTTGTTGGTTAATATCAAGGAATGTTAACATATGAAGTGTATTTCCATATGTCAGATTAATATTTTCATCATCGTGATTAATAAAAGAGCAGAATAAATAAATAAATAAATAAATAAATAACCAATTTACAGATTGAGTCTGCAGGGGTATTTGATCTTTACATATCTGTTTGCACATCTCGCAGTAGTTAAAAGAGATGAGTTGGCGGAGGGTCGGTGTTGGGTGAGTATAGGATGAAGTTATATGGCATTGCAAGAAGTCTACATCTTAAATACATATGTGTCAGGTTCTCAATAGCATTAAATCAATTTTGATCCAAGATGATATGTGAAAATATAGGAAGACTTTACAAATTTGCATGCTTAACTGTTAGCTATTCTACTATCACAGTCCTTTTAGTAAGATTTATTAGTACATTCTTTGCATTTCGACGAGATTTATTTCTTGCAAAAACAGTCTGGCTTCGTTTTCAACAACAATTTCTCATCTCAAGCCTATCGCTGTACAAGGAGGAGCATTGATCCTCTGAAAGACAAAGCACCTTCCTTCATCTATGAAGGGGTGGATGTACCGCAGAGAATGATTCACGATACTAATGGTATGGAAAAAAATGGGAAGTTAGATTTTAGTATAGAGAGCTTATCTTAACTATAAACTGAAGAAGAAAAAAAAAAAAACAGACATTGTTTTATTGATGGAATTTCAGTCCTTTAACATACGGAACCTCATTACTACAAGTAGCATCTTTCAGTCCTTTAACATACGGAACCTCATTACTACAATTAGCACCTTTGAGTCCTTTAACATACGGAACCTCATTACTACAATTAGCACCTTTGAGTCCTTTAACATACGGAACCTCATTACTACAATTAGCACCTGCCTCTTTAGTAAGGAATTGAAATCACACGCTTTAAATAAGAAAATGCGGTGGGTCATATGGTTATCTCTACACAGATGCTGTCATCTAGGATGCATTCATGCTGATAAATATAGATTTTAACATGATTACCGAGAAATCTAAAGTTTATTGAATTTTTACTATCATGGTGTTTGCATAGATTTACTTTGGGAACTGAATTAGTACCGTGAATCCAGAAATTTCTCTCCGTAATCTTTTTTTTCCGGTGAAAATAATGAAACGTTCATCCAATTACTGGGAAAATTTGCATAAAGGAGAACAAAAGAAGAGCCACACCGTTCTCAAAATCAGTCAACTGTAAGAAACTCTCTCTCTCTCTCTTGGGGTGGGGGGAGTGGCCGAGTGGTCTAAAGCGCTCACTGTTACCGATAACTGCCATCTCACATCTGTCTGCGTGGGTTCGAGTCTCGGGCTCGGTCAATGTGGGTACACGAGAAAGCTTGCCAGTAGCTTCCCGTGGGTCAGTGGTTCTTTCCAGGGTTTTCCCTGGTTCTTCCTCCACCATTTTACTGGCTGCCATGCATAGCCTATATTGTGCTGAAAATGGCGTACCCTACAACAACAACAAACAACAATTCCCTCTCTCCGTTCTCCATCTCACCAAAAAGTGGGCATTCAGGCAGTTAAGCGGTAATGTACAGTATGTAACTTGCTTTGACATATCCGAATACAATTCCAGATCTTGTTTTATCATTGCCCAAAAGGATCATCTATCACCCTCATTGTCAATGTCCCTTTTCTCAACCGCACGGGAAGCCAGAGAAACCCGACCCAAGCTAATCCGCGAATATCTTATTTCATTGTGGAGACTAGACGTTCACTGTGAATCAGCACTGTGCGTGATTATCGTTGTATAGAAAACTAGCTGTTGTATTCTCTCTCTCTCTCTCTCTCTCTCTCTCACACACACACACACACCCCTATTAAAGATGTTGGGGTAGGCTGTTTTTGTACGTTCAGATCTGCATACACGAAGTTTCGCGTTGTTATTAACAGACAATATGTGCTTGTATAAACGCATGTTTTTCAGCTTGAACTATTGAATATTTAATAAATAATTCATGTGTCAATTTCAGATGCGTTGATTGAGATGAAATTTAACCCATGATCAGGTATATAAATATTAATGTTTATATTCACTATATATCATTTGGGTATAAACACTAAGAATATACTCTTTTCGTGAGGCCAGAAGTAAACTTGTTGAACGCAAAGCATTTTTTAAAAATCGTGATATGTTTTTATCTTTTTCAGAAATTATGTTCGCTAAATAACTTGTATTTCCGTCTTTATGCAAAGTTAATTTTCAATGCAGCTTTTGCGTTCAATGCAGAGAACATCATTGTTATTACGCCCTATTTAACTTAAGGTACTACTAGTTCTGTTTCGTTCCTGAAACTTTTGTATCTCTCTTTCTAAGTTACGATTTCAACTCCTCCAGTTTTATCGACTATTAATTTTACCATCATGAACCCTTAGTTCTTACTTTTTCGAAAATATCCATTACTGTCATGAATATAACAAGCATCCTATAGAAATGGAATGTGACCTGGTATGCCTGTGTTGCCACCTTGTGGTATCAAGAGAATAAAGTTCCCCTGATCTCTTACGTCCAACAATATCGCCATTTATTTAGGTGTGTCATCGCTTATCACTGCGTCTTATATATATATATATATATATATATATATATATATATATATATATATATATATATATATATATATATATATATATATATATATATATATATAGTTTAATAAATTATTAGTTGGAGATTACAAGAGGTACAATATCTTTTTTTTAAATATTAAACATATGTAAGGGGCCTTCGGTAGATCCTTGGGGCAAACTAGCTCTAATACACATCTCTGAAAACACTCCTGGAAGTATCAATGTCTTCTGCTTTTGAAATAGCCAGTAAGCCATTTGGCTTCCTGTGTGATACGAGCTGCATTCAACTTGTGAACGAGTTCTTTTATACCATACTCGGTCCAAAGTTTTACACGTGTCGCAAGATTTATATTGTCGAAAAGAATATGTTTAAATATAATTTATTTCATAAAATTGTAATTGGAGGTTACAAGAGTTACAATATAGAAAGTAATGGATTAGAACGAAAACCATTGGATTTCATATTATTTTCCTTTTACAAAATACAAAAGTTACAATTATGTATGAATATACGGCGGACGAAAATAAGTTTTAATGAAAAAAAAATAATATTTTATTTAATAGTCAACATGAAGATTCTCTTGGTTAAACATTACTATTTAGCCCAGGTATATAAAGCAGGAGAATGAAGGGGGGGGGGGGAGGGGTAAGGTGAAAAACGAGGATAAAGAAAATAAAGAAGTTATAAGAAAAATTCTCAAGTTAAATGTGGCAAACATAATGTAGAAAGTTGAGCAAATATAGAGAAAGAAAACGGAGGACAAAATGAAGTAAATACAAAAAGTAACGAAAAAGAGAGCTTTTCTTCAGTATGCAGTATAAATATAACTTAAAGCAATGCATTTCACAACAATCGGATAGCTTCCGAATCTTGGGAGTTGATTTTACATCAACAGTATTAAATACATGTATAAACTCGGTTGGAGTATTACAGTGGACTAAGAAAGCCAGCAGGTGTGCAAATAACAATATTTTGAAAGGAATTTAGGTATCAAAGCTCACATTTTGGATATTCTAAAGCATGGGTTATTTTGTTACAGCATCGATTACTTTAAACTTGGAGTTGCCATTGTTTAATTTATCTTTTCACTCACGTGATCATGTGACGTGTCATTCGGATCTGACCCTCGTCGGCAGGATTACACCGACTTTGTGAGGAAGAGTTATTATTGCTTAAACTTATCAGAACTATTTAAACTTTTCCAATTCTCTAATGGCATAATACATGAAAAAACATTCTTATCTGACATAATGGTGAAAGATATGTGAAATTTTGTTCAGTGTTTTAATTGTTCAGCTTAATTTTCACTGCCCTTCACAGTTCCCACATCTTAGCCGTCCAATGCGGAAACACTGTAACGTCATCTAAAATGTTGCTCAAAACGCCTTCTCGTATTTAGGACAAATTCCTAATGTTATGCAAATAGACGTCAACTCATAAATCCATCCATCGATCCTTCTATCCACCAATTAACGGACAGATATAAAAATATAAATTTTAATAATAATAATAATGATAATAATAATATTGATAATATAACCTCATCCAACAGCGACAATTACACACCTTCAAAAATAATTGCTAGTACTACTTCTGCTACTACTACTAGTTCATACAGTCACTTTATTTCCATTCTTTCTGGATGTATTCTATAATTCACTGTATAAAAGTAGGAGAGTTCAAGCGTTCGTGAACAAAGCATTATCGTTATTGTCGTCAGCATCTTCTTAATTCTTCTAATATACAAAATGGTGAAAAATATATTCATAAAAATTCATATTGGTTCATCAAAAAAACATCCATTAATATTGTGACGATAACTCATTGAAGATGCAGTTCGTTCGTTACAAATAATAGTGCATGACCTTGTCTACCATTGTGCACTGCCTTGATCATCAACGTACACTACGGCAAGCACTAGTGATGCTAAATTAGTCCACTCATTGTTCACTTGTTAGATCACTCTTAGCACACACGGGTGCAAGGTTTCGTATAGGCGTAACGTGAGAAGTATTCATTTATACGATTAAAGCCGAAGAAACTGCTTAGTGTGATTTCTTTTTAAAAACTAATATTTTCTCGTTGGCACTGGATATGATTGCCTACTCCAGCAAACCTCCCCAGTTCTCGCGGGATTGAAGACATTTGGGCATGCGCACAAAGAGTTTGAAACGGGTCCATTGGAATCAGGCACCCTTTTTAAAGAAATAAATCTGAGGATTAGAAATTATGGACCTATTCGTGTAATGAGAGAAGACCCCAATCGACTGTCAGTTAACTACAATTTATTGACAAGACACACAATCGGGCGGAACGTTCCAGAACACCAGTTTTAATGATAAGGTCCATCTGTGGGATAATTTGACAGTGGCATTTGTAGAAATATAAAGAACTTTCTTAAGTAAAAATGAATGTGATTAAAATACATCTTCAACAGGACCGGATTAGGGCCTCTTGGGGGCCCACGGTACAGCCAACATATGGGCCCATAACTATCCTGCCTTGTCCATAGATATGGTTACAGTACTATTAACAACACTGCCTGTGAAATCAGACGATAATATACGGGGCCCCTTGAGCCTCGGGGGCCCTGGGCACGGTGCCCACTTTACCCTATGGATAATTCGGCCCAGATCTTCAACATGTAATTGAGTCCTGGAATGAATATGATCCTACGTCACACGTTTCCTTTGTATAATGTCGTAACCTAGAGGATAACGTATTTTTTTTTTAGATTTTTGTTGCTGTTGTTGACGTTTTGAGCTCAGTTTCAAACAAACCAAGAGATTTATAGTTATTAAGATCGGTGGTTACAGGTTGTTTAAATTATATTTCGAGAGTCATACAATGTGAATATAGACACCAAAAATATACTTCAGCTATCAAGATTAGACTAAGTCCGTACAAATAACATGCAAACCCACCCACCCACCCCACCCCAAAAAAAAAAAAAAAAAAAAAAAAAAAAACAACAGCATGCAGCAGCATACGGCGATATGCCGATGAAAATGGATGACTTCCAATATCTTAGAGGTGCTCGGCTCCGCGTATTTTGCCTGACCTCAAAGCGTGATCATACATACCGCTCAAGGAAGGTAGACCTTTTGTTTTATCACAAATACAGGACACTAGTTTCGGCGGTTCTAACTGGGAAATTTTATGTGAGGTCATAATAAAAAGAAGATATTTGTATCTCTTCGCATTGGAATAATGTTGCTGAAAAATTCCGGCGACCAGGCATAGGGCATATTTTAAGATTAAATCAAAGCAACATACGTACGTAATTTGAGAGTGAATTCGTACCCAACCAATCGCATCGTCATCTACTAAAACATGTTTCAACCTACATAAGACACTCAGTCAGAATCAGTAAAATCGCGTCAAACCGGAACAGACCGGAATTGTGTGACATATCTTTCGTAATATACATTTGCACTTTTGTATTTATAGCGAGAAAAGCGAAAGTATTTGTAAATAACAGATCCATATACGAAAACTGAAATAGATAATAGAGTCAACTTCTTCGAGCTAACTTTAGTTTCTGCATATAGACTGATCAGTGAAATGGAAAGGTTTTTGTCTTTAACGGCGTATTGGATTTTGGTTAACTGTTTAACAATCATTTTCATCATCCACATCAGTTATGGTAAGTTGTAAAAAGTCTGTCTGTATGTCTGTCTGTCTGTCTGTCTGTCTCTCTCTCTCCATATTTATACATCTCTTTGGGAGAAAACAAATTTCATTTGTTAAACTTTGGATTTTTCTTATATTTAATAACCTTGTTTTCTTTGCTGAAACTTATTGACGCCAGACTTTTGTAATGTTGACTCCATTGCATTATTTTCTTGCTATTGGGGTTAGAATCTGATATTGCTTATAGGTGTGTCCGCAAATGCGCTAGTGTCTAAATGTTCATAACTTTGGATCTTGATATTATTTTCTTGTGATCTTGTGTATGCATACGCGCGACTTCATACTTATTTCAGAATGAGGAGTTAGAGTAGATAGCAGGAGGGAGTTGTGTGAAAATGTTAAAAGTATCGAATTCAAATAGTGAAAACTGAGACAAAACATGTCAAAATCCGACTTTACTGTTATTAAAAGTTAACAATAATTTTCGCAGAAATTTCTTACAAGATAAATTTCAGACACAATTTATAATGCTCTGTTTGAGGCTTACAAAAAGGATGGTAACTATTAAGTTGGGCCCTTTACTTGAAATATATATATATATATATATATTACGTTCATACAGGTTAGAGAATTTTTAATTCGTACTCTATGGAGATTCGAATTCGAAGCCAGGTCCGCGGGTAAACGGCACCCATCGCCTTGCCTGAACACACGAGTCCATATTCCGTCCCGACTAAGCACACATCACTTAAATATGATGCTACATAGTCGGTGTTATATGCACTCGTGTGTAGCAGACACACTCGCATGACGACCTAGTAATTAATTCTCTATATTACACTGTCCGTGAACTTTCAAAACAAATTTCAACTCGTAAAAGGCTAATCCAGAATACTGCTCATTTTCTTTTATCAGCTTTTTATCATGATGTTGTAATGCCGATACCAATCAATGCCAATCACTCTTAAAGGGTTTTTACTACAGTTTGGACTAAAATACCAAAATGTTTAGACAGATACTTTATGTGTCTTTGTAGTCGTATGTACGAAAAATCCCTCTCCATTCACCTACATACTGTTTTGATGCAGTATAAACAATACATATTTAAAACCACTACGGTGGCCTAGTGGTTAGAGCGTCCGCCTCGGATGCGATATGTCGCGGGTTCGAACCAATCATACCACAGACATATAAAAAAGTGGTACTAACTGTTGCCTCTCTAGGCGCTCAGCGTTAAGAGATTAGTGTTAGGACTGCTCGATCTGGTATCACGAAAATGCGACTAGGTGGGGCATCATGTTACATGTCCGGTGCATGATGCCCCAGTGCTAGACATCACTATAAACTGCCACAACGCAGAGACATCGTAGCGATATAAATCAATTTGTTTTAAAGCTACGTTAAAATTCCAACTCACACACACTCACATACATAAATAACATTTCATGTGCATTATATGAAATATGTTGTTTAATTTCAACACTCTCTTTTGAAGATTGTGTCTATGTTTCTATTTATTAGAACATGGCCCAGCTTACAACTACTAAGACATACAGGTAGGTAGGTAGATAGGTAGGTTGTTGTTGTTGTTGTTGTTGTAGAGTTTAACGCCATTTTTCAGCACAAGATAGGCTATACATGGCGGCTAGTACTAATGGTGGAGGAAGAACCCGGGAAAACCCCGGAAAGAACCACCAACCCACGATAAGCTACTGGCAAACTCTCTCACATACCCACATTGGCCGAAAGGTAGGTAGGTAGGTAGATAGGTAGGTAGGTAGGTAGGTAGATAGATGAACTGACGGGGGGCCCCGAGTGGCAGAGTGGTCTAAAGCGCTCTCCGTTACAGATTACTGCCATATCACCTCTGTCTGCGTGGGTTCGAATCTCGGATTCGGCTAATGTGGGAATGTGAGAAAGCTTGCCAGTAGCTTCTCGTGGGTCGGTGGTTCTTTCCGGGGGTTTTCCCGGGTTCTTCCTCCACCCTTAATACTGGCCGCCATGTATAGCCTATCGTGTGCTGAAAAATGGCGTTAAACCTTACAACAACGAACTGACAGATATATTGGGTTCAAGTTCTATTTTTGTTCTAAAACAGCACTTGCGGGAAAATTTGATCATTGTAGTGGACACTTCAGCAACATTGTGCCTCGCCATTGACAATTAACATAAACGGTTTTTGAAGGCTTAGATGGCAGACCAAGGAAATTTGCGACTTTTTCCGTGAAAAGAAGAATTTCGCGATTGCGATAGTCAAGGTAACTTTGATTATTGCATCATTTCGCTAATAGAAAGCGAGGCTAATGGGTTATATCTTATGTCGGTGTTAAGAAGACATTGATGGACCATAATAACGTAAGATTCTCTATTGACATGAATTGTTATATAATAAAATCACTAAAACGGGTCATAGAATAAATACAGTATAGTAGCAAGGTATTAACGCAAATCCCTGTTCTAATGTGAACACCTCGAGCGCGTGTGACACGCATTATTGAAACTATTGAAACAAAACTCCCTAAGCCAATTGGATTCTTGCCAATAAATTATGTGTAGGGGCTGTCCATTTAGTACGTACGCATGGAGGGGAGAAGGGGGTTAACTCAAATGCATACACTTGCGTATGGTGGGGTGGGTGGGTCTACTGATAATGTACGTACGCATAGGAAATAGGGTGTGTGTGAAACCTCGATAATAATTTGTCTAAGACGTAACCTATTCGACGGTTCAGTCGGCGTTTGAATTTTCGAGGACACTAGACAAACTTTGTATAGTTACGCAGCTAATATATTTAATGCAGCCATACATTCAACGTCGATAGACTATCTGTTTTATTAAACACGTTAATATCTCTGATCGTTTCTGTGTGAATTAAATATAGGCCGTTCTATATAATGGGGGTGGGTGCATCAAGCTTGCGTACGCAGGGTGTATGTGTGTGTGTGTGTAAAAAGTACACATGTTTACAGGGAGGGGTCAAAGCTTTGCCATACTTTTGCGTACGTACTAAATGGATGACCCCTAGCGAGTGATCAAGTTACATATTCAGTGTAACTCTCGTCAGTTGGTTGACTAATAAGGGCATGCTGGAACTAAATATCATATCCAACAGAACAACTGAGTACTTTCGAGAAAAAAAATGTCTTTTATATATTTAATGAGAAATACATTAATTGGTATAAAATACAGAAGGACTTTGGAAATGAAAGTTTGTGAAAGGAAAGGTGATTTCCTCAGATAAATAGGAGTTAAATAATGCAACCGTCGTCTGGGATGTGACTGGCAATATTTTGTTTGGATCCGAGTGTGGACGCTCCCTCCCCATTGATTGAAAGTGATACAGAAGAATCGAAATAACCTAAATAATATGTACGGTATTTACACAAACAGTATATCTCAATTTGAAACAAACAACCAACACAACTTACTTGGAACAAAAAATCACATAAGCTCGTCGCCACACGATAGTTTGCTAATCTGGGGGTGCTTGGTATATAACACAGGTCTTTGTACGCAACTCATTTACAGCAATGTAAAAATAGTAATTACGTAACAATGCAGTCATACAGGCATTTAATCCGCTTAGCCTTGTTTTCGATTTACTCTCATGCACAGGAAACGTACCAAGATTGTTAAAAAGGACATACATGAGGCGAAATTGGGTAGTATTATTTTTTTCGAATTGTGGAATTTATTTGGACATGACTGACATAATTAGAACTTGATTACTGGTCATGTCTATTTTCATCCGTATATTTTTTCCAACAGAAAACACACACACACACACACACGTGTACGATCGTACGTACGTACACACACACATACATACATACATACATACATACATACATACATGAGGCCTTAATGGAGAAAATAAAAGGGGTGTGATAGAATTCATATATCGCCTTCTTCTTTGAGAAGCTGATTGATCCTGATAGCACAGATTTCATCGGCGTTGGGGGCATTTATTTTTTGAAAAATGCATTGTCCTTCATTACTATCAGTCATATGGAAATACTGCATCCACGCTCGGGTTCACACAAAATACTGAAATTCAAATCCCAATTCATAGCGCTCTTTACTGCTTATGTTAATCCGACGCTAATCATTTTCCATTTCACAATTTAACAGCCTTGGAGTTTTTCTCGTCAGTAATTTTCACAACAGGAAACTTAGTCGTCTATAAAAGATTTTAAGGCGCTAACAAAAGTCCAGCTCGATTAAAACAAAATAACATAAAGGATATATAAAGAATCTGCTTATAGATCTTGTTGAGTGGGGGGGGGGGGAGAGGGCGTGGCATTTTTTCTCTAAAAATGTCTTGTACTCCATTAGTTGAAATAATTGCTATCTTTCCTGTCTGTCCACATGTCCTTTACTACTAAGTGAAATGTTCTTCCTTAAACAAAGAGCATACATTTGGCGGTAAAGGAAAATATTCACCACCACAACTCCCGCCCTTTGTGAGAAAGACATCCGCTGGGCGTATAAGAATCAGAGCTACGTTTTGCGTGTTTTTTTAAAAACTTTTCTAGTGTATTAACTACTGGTGACTACTGGTAAGGATTTAATAGTATATTCATGATTTTTTTTTTGTTGCTGCTTTTTTAAAGATTTTTTATTATAAGTGGAAATTCAAGGTAAATGTATATTTCGAGAAGTATCTTTGGATCCAATTTGATACTGAAGTATAATTTACTGTATTTACAATTGATGCAATTTGTTTTTGTTTTGTTTATTATTTTTTATATATAAAAGAAAACAGTCAGCAACATGACATCTCTAGCATTGTTTGTAGACTGAAGGTGACCTTCATTCAGTCACCCACAGAGATCCTTGACAGAAATACAATCCACACACAGAACCCTGCGATTCAACAATAGCAAATCACTGGTAGGATATACTTTCCGCATCATGAGTTGTACTGAATTCACTCTAAGGTCGAAGAGAAAAGCTCCCCCCCCCCCCAAATAAGACCACGTACCACTTATCTTTTGATGCATGCATTTATCATCTCATATTACTTACTTACCTCAGAGTCAAATTTACAGTATATGGTCATGTTTATTTTGCCCGTTCCACAAATTTAACAGAATTCTGTGGCAAATTCAAATTTAGGTCAAACAAATATTCGTGTTTACCATTATTTTGAGTATGGATTATGCAAGCAAGCCAAGAAATCTATGATTAAAATGCTTGTAATATTAAAAATATGAAATTAATTTCCTGTTCTTGATATAAGTTTTCTTATATATAAAGAAATTAAAGTACTTTAGGAAAATAACTACGTCTTCTGTATCAAATTAACCTGTTGGAGAAGGAGATGAAAAGAATGAATCTTCAAATATTAATTTCCTGTTCTTGATATAAATTTTCTTATATATAAAGAAATTAAAGTACTTTAGGAAAATAACTACGTCTTCTGTATCAAATTAACCTGTTGGAGAAGGAGATGAAAAGAATGAATCTTCAAATACTAATATTGAAAAGTGCAAGTATTGTAAATTCTTGAAAATCATTAACCTAAAGTGATCAATGAGTATCTCAATAGAGTTATAAATCGCGCAGAAATAATTTTAAAAAATACCAAGGTTCCGTCACCCACAATCTTTTGTTGTATGTGGTACTCACCCAGACAACACTCATATCCAGCTGCAAGACTCTACTGCAAAGGGTGCACGGGAAACTGACCTTATAGCAAAACTCAGCTGAAGTAATTGAAACAAATACAGGTCACATTGTTAAACTTGTGTGTTTTTATTTTTTTAGGAAAGTGTTGCACTTATCAAGGGGACAAACTAAATAATTTCTTGTGTTTTTAAAAACAGTTAACTTTTATTTAGGCAATATGAGATTGCAAACAACACGTAAGATTTACTTACTTCCAAAACTGAATAGGTCGACAACGTGAAAAACTACGCACCTCCAAACCTAAGATTTGACAAAGGAAGTGCCCCAGTTAGTTTGAACAATTGAAAGTTTTGTAAAACCTCACGTTCACCCTTTTTTAATAGAAGAATTTGACTTAATTTTTACAGTTAATACATTTATCAGACGACATTATCAATTGATGAAAATAAAAAAGGAAAGGGACGAAATGCTTTGAACTATTTTATTACTCTTAACATACATACGTGTTTCGATGACCTAGTTAGCGTAGGGATACTATCCAAATAGTATTGTCAGTCACCTGATAGCAGAGGCGTTTATACTTACACATATTGACCAAGGGGCATTTATACTTAAAGTTGCATTACCCGTCACGAAAAACCTACATCAGCGCAAAACTTCGTAAAGATGTAACGAATGGTCGTAATGACTGAGGGACACGGGTAACATTGCGTGCCTCTTGTAAATTAATGGGTGAGGCACACCAAACATTCTCTGTAGATTTCTATTGTGTTTTCAAATTGGGAACTTATTCTTTGTCACATGTTGTACGTACACCTTCGTGTACTCTTGAACGTCTGCCCTTAAATTCTTGTCTGTCCATATGCTGTTTATTGTGCTACGGGACATTGTAATTCAGTTGAATCTCCTCTACAGCGGAAAGAGGTTAGGTTATAAGATTGGGGACATTGTTACTGAATCAGACCAACATTGTCATTTCCACCACGGTGATACAATGTTAATTTTCGCTTAGAAATATGCGCATTTTAATCCATATATCCAGGCCAATATATGCTTTGACATTAGGACAAGACTAGAAAATTAATTATAGAACGGAATGCTGTAAGAATCGAGTACAATGTTGAGTTCTGGCTAAGGCGATTATCGTCGGGAAGTACGATGCTAGATAAAAAAGATTAATTAAGGCTGTGTTCAAAGCGTGACATTTTGGCACGAAAATATGTTGTTGGTGTTGGTGTTGTAGGGTTTAACGCCATTTTTCAGCACAAGATAGGTTCTACATGGCGGCTAGTATAAATGGTGAAGGAAGAACCCGGGAAAATTGAAGAGAGAACCACTGACCTACGAGAAGCTACTGGCAAGCTTTCGCACATACCCACATTGGCCGAACCCGAGACTCGAACCCACGCAGACAGAAATGAGATGGCAGTGATCCGTAATGGTGAGCGCTTCAGACCGCTCGGCCACGTGTGGCCGCGGCACGAACTGAAAAAAGATATAATACGTGCTGTACCAAAACTATTCGTGAGCACAAGAATTGAATTCATGCTAAAATTGAATGAAAATGATATGCCATAGCTTAACTCCGGACGAGGCATCAAATTTCTTTTTCTTCTTCGTCGCTATCGTTGTCGTCGTCTTCTTCTTCTTAGTAGTAAAAGCAGCAACAATAACGCATCGTGCCAACTTGCATTCATGTGGCTGTCATGGAATTCATATTCACAGATTTAATGTTTTATGGCTGGATAATAGCATTTGTTGATTTGAAAGATTGTTTCGGTTGAAGAATAATTATGTGTTGTGATACCAGCATTCGTCTAAATTCTATTCATAAGATAGGTGAGAGTATTTACTCCTATAGTTTCATATTTAAACAAAGCTTGAACTGGTGTTTGTGTGCAAGGTTCATACGGCGTTGTAACAGTATTCTAAAGTTGACCGTCTACTTTGCAATAAACTGCCGTCGTTTTCTACATAGGCTCGGCATGTTCGTATTAGACAGTGTAAAATTTTTTCCCATTAGACAGTGTAAGATTGTCCCCATTTTCCGACATGTTTGGTTTGAATAGGCTATTGTTCTCTTAAGAGAGGAGTAAACTATTATAATAATTAATGTTATAAGGAACATGATGGACATGATACACGTCTATCCCCCGTACGAATACTGACACTGTGGTAGGATAAATTAATAAGCATTGGTCAGTAAACACATGCTAGTGGAATTACTGACACTGTATTAGGATGTATTAATAAACATGGTCAATAAGCACACGATAATGCAATCACAGATGCTGTCGTAGGATGCATTAAACACACGGTAGTGTGTGGTGTCTGTGTGTGTGTGTGGTATGGATTTTTAACGTAGCTTTAACAATGTTTTAGTCATATCACTACGATGTCTGCAGTGTGGCAGTTTACAGTGATGTAGCTCTAAGGCATCATGCCGCAGACATGCAGCATCATGTCTCACCCAGTCACATTATCCTGACACCAAGCCGAACAGTTCTAACACTAACCTCTTAATTCTGAGTGCTTAGCGAGGCAGCTGTTAATCCCATTGTTTTAAATAAATCTTTGGTATGACTCGGCCGGGGTTCGAACCCGCCAACCCCTGCATCATAGGCAGACGGTTTAACGACTTTGCCGACGCAGCGGTCACAGTTGGCAGTGCTTTTACAGATTGTGTTGAAGGGTTTAAGTCAGGGGTCTCAACTCAAGCCACCCTGAGGGCCGCTTGAGGGCATTTTCGATGGCCCAAGGGCAACACCACCTTTGTTATTCCTCATGACACCTTGTGATGCCAATCATTTTGCGGGCTACAGGATACGGCTTGGTGGGCCGCATGCGACCCGCGGTCCGCGTGTTTGAGACCCCTGGTTTAAGTAATAAACATAGTCAATAAACACACGGTGGTGTAATTGCTGATTCGGTGTTGGATGTTAGGAGTAAACTAGCTGAAACATTAAAGATTTCAAGCTTTTGTTCCAGTAGAAATCGTTATGTAAATTTTGTAACCTCAAAGATTTTTCTGTTTTTTTCTTTGTCATTCCTCTGTTTTATGTTTGCCTTTGTAAAATACTCATTTAGAATCAAAAGTGCTCATGCTAGTTCCGTTATAAATGAATACATTTTAGGGTGCATGCTTCAAAAATAAGTTCACACGAGAACAATTATAATCATTAATATGCAATAATTAATTTGAATTCGTCAGGTGGAGATGGGACACAATGGACATACTACAGGAAACGTAATGATAAAGTATGCCGACTCTTATGGAATGCACGTGCTAGAAGAAAACATACATTACCTTAGTAGAAATGAAATATATAATAATACACGTGTAATGTCATGATGTCAAATGCAGCGCATATGGATATTTTGCATTATTACTTCTTAAATATTTTTTTGATATAAATGATGCGTATAATATACTTTATTAAATATTTGAGCGATCTGATATAAGAAGTGGGAAAATCGTAATAAATATTATCTCTCTCTCTCTCTCTCTCTCTCTCTATATATATATATATATATATATATATATATATATATATATATATATATATATATATATATATATATATATATATATATATATATAATGGCAGTTTGTTGTGTTAATTGAGAAATCGGTACAATAAATCGCACTGTTGTAGAAAATTCTACATTGACAAATAGCATCAGAATAAAATCTAACTAATAGTCCATTATTTGGTTCACTTCTTAACACATTTTAAAATATACTGAAATAATACATGGAAATATTATACAAACCAATTATGTATGAACATGAAAACAAAATATATAATGAGCGTATTAATAGTCCACAATATGGAACAAGAATATGTCTGCATTGACTGGAAAACTGCCAAGCAAAACAAGTGGTAACAGACCCATAGTCAAAATATTTTGGGATGTCATGTGAAAGAAATGAACCAGAAAGTATTATCTCTTGTCCTGAATGGGTCGTCATATCAGCAAAACTTTCTATTATGTCCACTTGGTCATAAATGGAAATTGTGTCGATTTCATGTTCAAGATGATCGTCACAACGGCCGTCTAGAAAATCTTTTTATCAATACTCTTCCTGCATGAAAACCCATATTGAGTTTGGGTTTTCGCAAGAAGACGTTTTATGACGTGTACTTGGTCCTAAATGAAATGGTACGATCGTGAAATTATGGCTATCACTACTCATGAATGAATTTGCATACCATAATGTGGTTTTCACTAAAGGACTTCTTGTAATGTTTCATTGCTCTTAAATTAAAATGGTGCTGAACTAACGTCCATTGTATTGCCATCCGGAAAACTTTGTTTTAGCTAATCTTGTTAAATGGAAAGCAATTTTGATATGGCGATTTTTTTATCAGAAGAGTCTTGTGGTGTCTACTTAGTTCAAAATGAAAATGACGAACCCTCACTTTGGTCGCCATTATGGCTGTCTTGAAACATTATCTGTACTAACACTTCAAAATAGATTTTCAAGGTTTATCAAAAGCATTGAATGAAAATAAAAATATAAAGCATGTTCAAAAATAAGAAATATTACTAACAAAGTGAATAATGAAAGAACTTTGAGAAAAGAATGAGCGCGTAGCAAAATATAATAATGAACAATTACTCCTAAGGTGATATGCAAGAAGATAGGGGTTCAGCATTTGTCGTATGATATACCTAATTTTACAAAATAATACTATTATATGTAATCTTGATGAAAATGTTCAAAAATAGTTAAAACAAATTGTAGCTCAATGTAAGGTTCCATGTTAAAAAGCATGCAAACCTCTTCACCCCCCCCCCCCCCGGAAAAATGTCATCGTATTCCAATGTACCTTCCTTATACTGCTCGAATAGATAGATATATATTATCATTTTTACGGACGTCTTTCCTCTTACATGGGTCTTAATGCACTCTAGCTTCACACGATTCGAAACAATTTTAGTGTTATTGACCAAACAAGACAAGTGACGTATTCAACTTGAAAAATTCAAAGTAAAACAGAGAGAGAGAGAGAGAGACAGACAGACAGACAGAGACAGAGAGAGAGAGAGACAGAGAGAGTCGGTTCATTTTAAATTATTCATATTTGTATTTTCAGGTGCTCTTCTGTCTATTTCTCCTTCCACTCCAGACGGGAAGCTGATAGTGGTAGAAGGAAGCACTTTAACTTTAAATTGTACCTTTAATAGTAGTACCTTAGCAAAGGAAGACGTAATTTTCAAAAGGTAAGCGATCTTGGTTGACACAATATGCATACAATATACGAGCGTACTTATCTTTTCATTAGAAATGCACAGCCAAATGCAAGCGATACTTTTCTAAGTTCAGAAAGAGATTGAATGTGATTAACGGCTCAGTTGGCAACCTGTTAAAATGTGCAAGACAGCAGTTAATATCGGGTGTCGACATATATTCTGATGTATACACAGTATCTGTTGCATATGCATGTTTCGTCACGGACATGCACACGCCAAATATTAATTTTGTATAATGCTGTAGAGCATGTCGTTTCTAACTTCAAGCAATATTCCAGAAAATACACAGAATACTTTATAGATAAGGAGCACCAACAGGACTTGCTGACCATCATTTGCTGGAAAATGAACATGCTGCATACTCGTCCATCGCTCAAAAAAATATACCCAAATTCATACCGACATACGTATCCATACCATGCGCACACACGAGAGTCTTCTTCGTGTATTTATAAAAGTCTGAGGTCACGGGAAACGTGCAGCTTGTCACCATTATTTTAATTATAAACCAAGGTTCTTGTGCAGTCCAAAATAGATACTTATCTGTAGATAAATAAAATTAAATGCAAAAATCTCCGACATTTACGTATGATGCCTTCCTAGATATAAAAAAGCGTTTGGTACTACTGGGTACAATGCAATAATCTTAAAAAAATTCCGTTTTTGAATTAAAGACAAAATATGTAGGGTACTTACAAGAATGCACATAGTGCAGTTTACAAATACCAGTGAAAGGGGTTGTAGGTTAAGACAAGGAGTCCGGCAAGGCGGCATCCTTCCCTCCTTTCTTTTTCTGCTAATTCATAGATGAGTTGCACCATAATCTAGTCAGTAGCAACATAGTCTGCGAAACTGGGTGTTTGCAATGCGTCTGCCCACACTTACAGACGACCTTACGTATTTTGAACTCTCTAATAACTTGATAAGTATGTTTGAAAAAGACGTAGAATATTAAAGAAAACGCCGTCACGAAATAAGTACGTAAAAGTAATTTATCGTTGTATTGCAATTTTCAAAAGAACAGAGGTTCACACCATAGCTGTCCATAAATCATTCAGGAACTGATTAGCATACTCCACAGGGGATATAATAACATAGGATACGTTGGTCTTTAAATCGCACCCTCAAATTATGTGTTAGTACAGGGACCATGCACAGAATACGGGAATCCGATTTTACGCTACTACTCTTTAATTATGCAACATGGCGGATACAGCCAGTCTCACTGGTTAAGAGAATTTTGATTAGTCTAGAAAAATACGTTTGACCTAGATCTGAGTGAATCTTGTACCACTGAATAAGCTGTCCCGGTCCTCTTGTTGACAACGTCCTATATAATAATCACGAAATAGCCCACAATGTCCTCATTGAATTTCATTCTTAAACAAATTTGCTTTTGAAAGCTCAAAAGAAGAGATTATAGCTAGTGGCTACTCAAATTATTCAATATTTTAAAATGCGTGCTAATTAGAGATATCTATCTAGGTGAAGATACAAGTTTTAAGACTTAACTTCTCTACCTGGAGCCTACGTGGCCCCTATGAATGAACGGGTGACACTATCTTTGTGGTTATTCGAGTACTGTAAGATGCTTTTCGAGTTTTCGTTCTTGCTTTTTGGTTTGTTAATTACATTTTACTCTTCCTCCCCCTCAGGGAAAGAAAGTTCCAGAAACACAGGCTGACATTCTTAATAAATGCGACTAATTCATGGTGGCATTGAAGTATCCGCATGATGCAGTGGTTACAAGTGGCCTCTCGTTGAATTTGAGAGACAACTTATTTTTTACGTTGAGTCACTCTGTACTAAAACTGTATCTCCAATTTTGATGTCACAGTGACGACTTTGCAACCTTTCCTCTATATATTTCTTTTTTCTTTCTTTAGATCTTTTATCGTTTATTCCTGTTTTATCATGCATTTCAGTTTTAGATACAGTGTCATTTGTTTTCGGGCGTTTAATGTGCTGTTTATGACCAAACATTAGTTGAAATGGAGTAAATCCAGTCCATGAGTGTGAAGTCAAGGAGACCATACAGTTGTTGTTTCCAGCTCTCGGTTTCATCATGTGCTGCACACACTGTTTCCATGAGCAATTTAATGAAAGATTCCACGTGAACGTTGCTCGTTGCCATTTTGTTGCAACTTGTCCATACGTGAAACTATTATCCTCAGCAAATTTCGCTAAGCTATGTTTTACAGACTCTTATTGTCTGGATATCCGAAAGTTGCAAGAACCTTATCAGTAAGTGGTACTGTAACAATTACAGACATAGACTTTAAAGATGTTCACAGGTAGGTGTCGGTAGTGTTGCATCATCTGTAGGTAGCTCTAAGCTGTGAGTAGTTCACAAAAGTCCATAGGTAAACACTCGTATGGAATAGACAGCATCTTTGACAAGTTTAACGGTTACTTGAGAGTTTTCAATCATTATATCAAGTCCAGGAAACCAAACTGTCAATGGCAGAAGGCTTTGTTCGAGCGATCCATTGATTGCCTTCATGTGCAAGAATTATTCATTTGTCATGCGGCTCAACTGATAATACACTTCTACGTTAGCGCAACTGTAAAATGTCCCATGACATTATTATGTCTGCTAGCACACTGCCAATTTCCCGAAATTCGTCAAAAATAATGTACGTGCATTGGTTTCATTAAAAATTGCCGACCCTTTACCTACAAATTCAATAGCTTTGAGAAACGTTTTGACGCCATAAGTTGAAATTTTGACGCCTTTTCAACTTCATGACGTTTTGAGTCGATGTCTCAGCAACGAAACGTGCATTCTTCTCTGCAATTACCTTAAGTTATCATGTTATGTTATTACTATAACATCGATGGTGTATCATGTAGTTGGCAATATTTTAACTGACTGGGGGATAACTGAGTGATAACTGAGAGAGCTGCAATCTCGGACTTCTCTCCATTCGTAAACTTATATTTTCTTCTTCCAAAATCGTCTTTCTAAAGGCTTATGTAATTTAATAACATTAAAATATTCTATACCTCTCATATACATGTAGAAATGTTCACATGCCAAAACGACTTCTTTGGGTTTACATTGTGTCTGACTGTCCCAGACTGCACGAGTATCGCACATAAACTGACGGAACTTGCGTCTACAATAATTTTCTCCATTTTTGTCAGTGATCAGAGTATGCCATAACAGTACTATATGTGTTCTTTCTCGTGTAAATTTATCAAGGCTTCAAGGGTTGTTCTTTTAGATGACGTAGAACTTCACACAATAGCACAATCTGGGATGAAAATACTTACTACAGACGAATTCTTTGAGGTCTTGTTTTTCAGTTGCCATGGTCTTCTTTAAACTTGGCGAGGTTCCTTCAGCGCTAAACACAACTAAAAAAACAAAACAATTCAATTTTGTCTCTATTAAGTATCAAATGTACAGTTGTTTCCTTGAGACCTCGTCTCTTATCAGGAAAGCTATACCTACTATGTGATAAGATATGATAAAATTCGGCCGCTTGCATGAGAAAATTATTATGCCATAATATATCTATTACTAAGGTCCAATTCTAGTTAATGATAACCTGATTTGTGTGTGACTTGGATTAGTAACGTAGCGTTAACCATTTTTCAGTCATACTTATTTACATCAAAGGGCATAGCTTTAAAAATCGCTTATCCGGTCGGTGACCTGGAGGAAGCTGCACATGACTGCTATACATGTAGCTAATTTTTGGATTCCATCTGTAAAGCAATGGTTGAGAAGGTTAATGACTTTTTCATGCGTTGATTTGTTTTTGTTTTTCGCAAGTTTTTAAATTTTTTCACAGTTCTTTTATCTCGATTCAGCGAATAAGCTGACATGAATCATATTACAAATTCAACCAGTTTTCAGTATCCATTATTTTACTCGGTTTCCAATGTATACCTTTTCTTTGTATGCGCTAACGTATTCGATTTCTTTCTCCGACACCCGCACATGCTCCTGTCAGTCCTTGCAACCTAGATCTCGTAGACCTTAGACTAGAGACACCTTTTGACGTTATGAAAGAAAATCGTACTTTGCAATGCCCACCCGTGGAACATTAGTTAAAATTAGGATACGGCCTAGAGTGCGTAACTAGAATATAGAGCACGAAAAGGATTTGACAGGAAAGCTGCCGTCACAGGATAATAACACAAATACTAATAATGTCTTTTTTTTAAAGAGGGTAAATTGATTAATTTAATAATCTAATCTCCCATGAGGTACTCCACTAAAATCTTATTTTTTTAATAAAAAAATCTTCGAGCAAGTTCTCTTCCCCTTGTTCTTTCTTTCTTTCTTTCTTTCTTTCTCTCTCTCTCTCTCTCTCTCTCTCTCTCTCTCTCTCTCTCTCACACACACACACACACACACGCAGAGGAATAGTACTATTTACAAGTTAAACATATCTACAAATATATATTAAAAACCACTATGAAAGTAGGAGGATTTAACTGCATATATTTATTTTGTATCTCTCCAATAACTATATTTTGAAAAGGCTTTCAGCAAGATCTTAATATATACATGGCAGTTAATGATCACTTTAAACTTCGACATACTTTAAGGCTATTCTATTAAAAGGTAGCATGCAGTAAACTTTACATCATAATTATACTTTGCCATGAAACATTCGTAGGTACAAAAAGTAGAGAGACGTTTATAAATGTCATTTATTTTTTAACTTTAAACACGTTTTCATATGATTCAAATTACTGCGGTAGGCTTTAGGCCGTCATTCACCCGTGTAGTGACACACTCCACCGCATTTGCATTATTTGATGATCTCGGCGTAGATGGGACGATTTTTCATGATGCTTTTTAATTTGTTACAGATTTGCTTGCTTTGCCCCTCCTGTGTTTGGTCACTTTATTGAATGCCTTTTAATTTTCCCCGGACATTAACAGCCTCCATTTCTACGACTGATACCTGAGTTGACCTGGACCTCAGATGTCTGTAAAAGGACTTGTCAAGTTCACTCAAAGCGTTCTACGGAGTAGACCTACAGTGTTATATTACGTACAACAGAGCTTCATCTTCTACATCCACAAGATGGCAGTTCTGAGCTAGTTATTTAATTTGTTGCAAATTCATTCATTTACACGTTTAAATGTTGTATATCCAAATCTGCGGCTTTTGCTTGCGCTTAGAGTTGTTCTTTAGTAGCACGTCTTTCATTCCTTGTGCGTTTGATCACACTTTTCCTTCCCTGCTTGGATGCACACAATCACCCACATAATTAAAAAAGCAAATGTTCATCGATAATGTTCATGCCTTCAAAATTTTTTTAAGTCTATATACTAATTGCTTTTCCCTACATATTCCTGCGGTTTTTTTAAATCGGCATCGACGTTTAAAGACACAGGCGATGAAGACTCAAATGGTCTTAAAATGCTTACATCGTTGCCTTATCGGGTTAGCATGGGACAAAAAACTACGGTTCACAGAAATATTCGCAAAACAATGCATTTAAGATTGAAAATTATCCAATAAGTTTAACACGGTTTTTTGTAATTTATCTAAAGATTCGTCGCCACTGTAATATTCCTTAAGGTAGCGCTCTACAGTTTCGTATTTTGCATTGGGTTAAAATTTGTAAGAATAAGAATTTCCCCGACTTTCCTCACTGGTTATACTGGCTATTTAAAAAAGATCTTATATCTCTTAGGTATAGTTCAAAGAAACTGTAATTCCCTTTATTTTTGGTGTATGATTGATGGGTGTAATATGGGTTATAGAGTATACAGCTTGGACTTACTCCAGATGTGTACCTTTCAAAAAAGTGCTTGCACCACTTGGTCATTTTCACTTCCTTAACTTCAGAGATAAATTGTATAAAAAAGAGCCGATAACTTTTTTTTTACATTTTATATATTAGGTAATTCATTCATTGCACTTTCAGAGGCTGATATTGCCTAGTCTGGCAAAATTAATTTCTCCTATTTTAATAGCTGCTACAGATGGTGTACTTCAGACTAATTCAGGCTGATTTTTGTAGCACAAGGGATCAGTTACTTTAGTTAGCAGTGTGCTTAGATCATGTACAATTTCCAAAAGTACAATATCCAAAGAAATGTCTCCCACATTACATCAAAATAGCATAGAGGTATGCCAACATTTTCTCCACTGTGCATGTTTTAAATGCAAACAACTTCACCTTACATACGTCACTCTCTCAAAAGTACACAATAACTGGTGAGCGCCCCCTAAATTATATGCTAGTAGAAGTAACATGCGCATAATACGGGAGCTCGACTTTACGCATTCACTCTTGTATTATGCAGCATGGCGGCTGCATTCAGTCCTACTGGCACAGATGTGTTCCGATTAGCCTAGCAACTACTTTTGCAACATAAAGCTGACCTAGATTTAAGTAAGCAAGATGCTATAGCACCATTTACGCCTGTAGAAAAAAAGTACGGTAAGTTTATTTTGGACCCTGTTAATGTTGCATTTCAAACGTCAATCTGCATTACAGTTGAGAAATTTGTAATGAACTTCCAAAGAAAGACCTACGTGAACTCAACAAACTCATTCATTTGATGGAAAAATAAACTCGGGAATGTCAAGAACCCATATACTATGATACGTGCGACTCTTTGCTGGGCTGCTGTAAATGATAACCGACCTGTTTTGATTTACGTAAGCTCTTTTTCAGTGGAAACTTTTGTCGCCTTTTAAATCATATTATGTTCAGATATATATTTCTTGTGCATCCTTTTATGTTTCTTGATGTAACTTATTCACTACAAACTTGCTACGCTCCAGATATTTTTTGTGTTTACTTCTTAAGTATTACCTAATTGACTTTCTCATCAATTTCATGAGCCAGGCATGCGTTACAAGCAAACTGCCGTGGAAGAGAATTATTATTACAGATATTCACAAAACATGAAGGGACTGCTTGAGAAGAAAGAAATAGAGAATAAATAAAACAGTGATTATGATTTTGCTTTAAGATTGCCTTTAATCACTTTTCTACTGCAGTAAACAGTTACAAGCACAAATCAAGTCTGTAGCATATGTTGGGGAGTTGAAACAAAGTGTCTGGCAAAAAATGTGACTTCCATTTCAACGGTCTATTTAAAAATGTTGCGATATGTTGTTTGTATACTAGACATATTGTGCTTCAAACAAACAAAAAAAAAAAAAAAAAAAAAAAAACTGTTGATGCAGCGATATTTTAAACACAGATGTAATGGTATTTTTTTTTGTTTGTTAGTGCAGCATCTTATTTTATCGTTGCAGGACAATTTAAGTATTAGGGCGATACGGTTACCGTAATTACTGTGCTCAGTGGAAAAATATAATTTTAGTGTTGCGATATAACAATTGCCGAAACAACAGTGATTTTGCCACTGCACAAAATAGACCGTTGCAACGAAAAACGATACAGCTACAAAATCAAAATAACAAAACGACAAAACGTAACACCCCCGTCCCGACGCTATTTGAATATCATTGCAACAGTATTCTTATATCGCTACGAGGGGCCCCGAGTGGCCGAGTGGTTCTTCCCGGGGTTTTCCAGGGTTCTTCCTCCACCATTAATACTGGCCGCCATGAATAGCCTATCGTGTGCTGAAAAATGGCGTTAAACCCAACAACAAAAAACAACAATATCGCTACGACGGTGTATGAATACCGCTGAAACGACGTTAAATACAGTTGGTAATTGCAACGGTGTTAAAAATAGTACTGCAACGGAAAAATTACAAAGAGAAAATATAGCGTTACAGCGATAACTGGACACTGTTAAAACAGCACAGGTAGTTTTGATCATTTGGCGCACGACATTATTTCAATTCAGCATAGGCCTCAATAGGAACTCGTGTCACAATTATTTCTTTCCCGATATAATCTCTACATTTGTTTCTTAATACTAAATTTTCCACTTTGTCTAAATTCTAATAAATAATACATTGACCGAAAGTACCTTCAAAGATGAACGCATGGCGAAGTTCTTGTCTTTTTTTAAGAGGCTGGACTGTAGACAAAGCGCAATAGGTCACATATTTCACCTCCGGATTTGCATCAGTGCCTCATTTCTCACTGCGCACTGTTGCAAAAATAGACACAGACAACAACACGATAACGCTCATATTCTAAATAATAAATAATTACCTTTAAATCAGTACTAAGAATGCCTAAATGTGTCTTGTATCATCACCAAAATCAGAGAGGGGGAAAATGCTCTAAAATAGACTGGGACTACATTCTTGGTCACTAAACCCGAAGTAATAATTGTGAATATAGACAGTATATTGCGGTAGAAAATGCCGACAATGTTCAGATTGTAACGTTGACTACTTCAGTTCCCATACTGTGCCGTGTTGACAATATAGCTTTCAATTGCGGGCGAATTACGTCCAAAGTTTCCTTCACATCCTGGGGGTGGAGGACGAGAATGTTCTGATTGCTAAATGGGTCACACTGTTGTCCGCCAGGCGTATCGTTCCCCTTTTTCCCCCCAATCACAGTATCTCTTCTAATTCACGCGCATTTGTCACAATTACTAATAAGTGCAATTATTTTCAACTCTTTTAATGTCTTCATTTAAATTGTGGGAATTTTCCTACGTTCTCTTTTTCTTTTTCTGCATTTGATATGTTATAGCCCGGTTGATTCATTGGTTAGAGGTCCGGACTCGTGACCGAAAGGTGCGGATTTGAATCCCGCCATCGGATCAGCCTTGGTTTTATGGAAGGCATGTTGTTTTCTATTTACCTCGGCCTAAATAACCTACTTGTCTTGATGTACCGCAAAACACAGAAAATCAACAAATAATTTAATATATAGAATAGTTCTGTTGCAAACCTCAGCACCTACACGATTCGTGGTTTTGTGTTACATGTCTATTTTGTCCTTTAAACTGTATTAAGGATTATTCCCCTAACGAAGAGCTTGTGTAGCCTCGAAATGTTTCGAAACCCCAAAATGTTCCACGCCGTTAACACTTTTTGTGAGCCTTTAGTGCTTTGTGGCAATGTATGTATGTATGTATGTATGTATGTATGTATGTATGTATGTATGTATGTATGTATGTATGTATGCATGTATGTATGTATGCGTGTGTGTGTATGTATGTGTGTGTGTATATATATATGTGTGTGCATGTGCCTGCGTGCCTATCTGTGTACGTGTATGTGTCTTGTTTTTCTTCTCCTTTTTAGGGTCGGTAACACACACAGACACACACACACACACACACACACTATATATATATATATATATATATATATATATATATATATATATATATATATATATATATATATATATATATATATATATATATATATATATATATATATATATATATATATATATATATAAACATAAACTCTTGCAGGAAAACAAGAAAACCATTTACCCTTTGTAATTTTAATTCAGTTTAAAGAGCGATGTTGAGTAAATACTGTTTTACAATGAATAGATTACTGACGATTGTGTAATTCATGTTTATACAGAGATGGACTCAACATGAATTATGAACCGGGCTATACCGTAAGCTACAGCAGTTTCAGAGAGAATGGGCAGATCATCACACATCTGACCGCAACGAAGCCCATTGTGACGTGCTCAGATAACGGGTACTACGAATGTGCAGTTGAATCAAGAAAAATAGCTACGTCGGTTCAAGTTACTGTAGTGAAAGGTATGTATGTATGCATGTATGTATGTATGTATGTATGTATGTATGTATGTATGTATGTATGTATGTATATGATCCACTGATATACAAGACTACAGAGTTTCTCTATATTAATCACCTTTGGTTTACACCAGGCTGCCAGTTTGTATGCATGTGTAAGTATGCATGTATTTATAGCATTGTACTGTATTTGCTTCGGCGCGATATTTAACATCAGAAGTGTTGTTGTGAGCAAAATACACACATACATATAATACACACAAGAAAGTAAAAAGGTCTTCATTTCATTTAGAAAGGATTTCTAACAACAATTAGAATTCTAAGAAATAATTACGCTTCAATAATGATCATGCGATTATAATTAGTTTCAAATTGATGTGAATATCTCGTCTTAGTTTATTCCACGCTAAACTTCTGGAAAAGAAAAGAGTTTTATGTTCTCGTGATACTATTTCGTTCTTTTTCTTCTTGTTCATCTTTTTGTTGCTCATCATCATCATCATCATCGTCGTCGTCGTCGTCATCATCATCATCATCATCATCATCATCATCATCTGTGAACTTATTGCATGGAAGTACATAAACTCTTATTGTAGGCTAATTTTCAGGTTGATCAATACAGAGTGGATATCTTTACTGTCCTCTTTCTCATTAATTGTAGTCCTCACTCGGGATGGTTGGATCTCTGACAAGAGTAAAAATATCTCACTTGGGTGTGTTCCCCACATATGCGGTTCAAAGAATGCAACAAATAGCTTTAACGGACGTTACTTTCATGTCACTTGGTCGACCAATGGAACCGAGGTTAAATCGGGTGCGAAATATCATATTTATCCGGAGATGAATAAAATTACCATCAGTGAAGCAGGTAAACATCAATACATTGAATGTACTTCTTTGCTTGGTCGAGGATGGTCTTGTTCATCCAGACTCTCGTGCTAACACTAAAGATCAGACAGCGATCGTCTCTCGCTCTGAATAGAGCTCTCCGAGTCACGACAGAGTTTGGCTTTGAACTAGACTTAGTTAGGGTTACCGGATGTCAAAAGTGTCCATGCTATCTGTTTTAACGTTAAAGCATAGCAATGCTTGCATTAGATGATAAAACATGATCCGTGAAATTATTATTATTATTTTTTTAAGGAAGAAAAAGTTGCAGCGAATGAAAATACTAGTGTATGCAACGCAACTTTAAAGGGAAGTAACTACTGATATCAAGTTCACGCTTTAGCTTTTTTTCTAACCTTGAAACAGGATTTGGTAATTTCTTGAAAAGTGAAAGATTGCTGAACTGAAGTGAATCGTATGTGAAATGTATATATGTTTTAAAGCTGTTGGCATGTAATGTTAGTCTGAACCTTTAAGACAGATCTCTGTATGAATCTCTGGTAACGCCAACTCTTTGTCACACAAAAACAGCTAATTTTGAATATGAAATGTATTTCATGAAATAATTCTAGATGCTGTTATTAAGTAAAATGTTAGGTTTCAGAAAAACTGGTCATAAACCAGAAGAGCTTAAGGGGTTGTCTATTGTCCGTCGTTTAGTCATCGTTCGTCCGTCCATCCGTAAGCACAAGTTTGTTAATGCTACAACTCCTAAACTAAATCTAGGATTGAATTAAAACTTAACACACACATTCATCATATTGTCTAGTGGGCCCTAAATAAAAATGCTGCTTCTCGGATATCTTGAAAATCTCATTATTGCTATTCCGCCTGAATGGAAGGTTACATCAGCATGGGTTCTCACTTAAGGACTTCCTCAAATATCTAGTTAGTCGTAAATAAAATAATACCGATATACCGATATGACGTCCAAAATGGCCACGACAGCGGCCATCTTCGAAATCTTGTTATTACTACTCCTCCTGTATGGATGGTCAAATAAACACGGGACTTACAGTGGTGAAAGACTTCTTATGGTGTCTAGCTGGTCCTAAAGGACAATGGTGCCGATCTGAAGTCTAATATATCCACCGTGGCAGGCATTTTCAAAATCTTGCTGTCGCCACCACTTCTGAATAGATAGCCATGTCATCATGGGATTTTCACTAAAAGACTTCTTATGATGTCTAGTTGGTTCTCAGTAACAATGGTGCCGATCTGAAATCTAATATGACCGCCACGCCAATCAGTTTGAAGATATTGTTACCACTACTCCTCCTGAATGTATGTTCGTATCAGCATGTGATTTGTCTTACTAAGACATGATATCTTGCTGGTCCTAAATCCCTTAGCACAAAATTGTTATCGCAACTCCTCCTACACTAATTCGATGATTGCCTTGAAAGTTTACATTCACATTCATCCCATGACCTAGCTGGTCCTAAATGAAAATGGTGCTTGTCAGATATCCAATATTGCAGTCACAGCGGCCATCTTGAAAATCTTGCAGTCGCTAATCTTTCTTAATCGATGATAACAATCAGTATTCAGGTTTTCACTAAAAGACTTAGAATATATGCAGTTGGCGCTAAATAAATATGGTTCCCTTATGACATATAATGTGGAAGCCACCACAGCCATCTTAAAATTTTTGTTATCGCTACTCCTCCAACATGAATGGTCATATCACTACGACGTTTTGACTAAAATACTTCTTTTGATGCCTAGTTGATCATAATTGAAAACGGTGCTGATTTGATGTTCATTTAATCTGCGATAGTTGTCGTCTTGAACATTGTGTTATCGCTACTCCTCCTAGTTTGATGAACACTAGATTTTCACTAAATGACTTCCTATGATATCTAGCTGGTCCTAAATAAAAATGGCATCGACCTAATGTAAAATATGGCCGCCACGGCAGCCATCTTGAAAATCTTGTTATTGTTACTAGTTTTCTAATTGATCTTAAACAAAACAGTACCCATCTGACGTTCAATATAGCCGCCACGGCAGCCATCTTCAAAATATTGTTTTTATTACTAATTTTCTAATTGATCTTGAACAAAACAGTACCCATCTGACGTTCAATATGGCCGCTACGGCAGCCATCTTCAAAATATTGTTTCTGTTACTAGTTTTCTAACTGATCTTGAACAAAACAGTACCTATCTGACGTTCAATATGGCCGCTACGACAGCCATCTTCAAAATATTGTTTTTGTTATTAGTTTTTTAATTGATCTTGAACAAAACAGTACCCATCTGACGTTCAATGTGGCCGCTACGGCAGCCATCTTCAAAATATTGTTATTTCTACTCCACCTGAATCGATGGTCGTTCAACATTTGGTTTTCATTGAAAGACCTCGTATACTATCTAGTGGTCCGAAATTAATAAACGGTGCCGATCTGAAATTCAGGTTTTGGTCTAATTGAAGAGAAAAGACCTGAGATTTTCACCAGAGGACTTATGTCAAGTTGGGCTTAATGAAAATGGTGCTGATATGACGTCCAGTATGGTCACGACAACATCCATCATCAAAATCGTATTACTGCTACAAATTTTGAACGGAAAGTCATATTTTTAAAATATTGTTACCTTTACTCCTTTCCAAATCGATGGCTCTTTCAACTTGAAATTTTCACTAAGAGACTTCTTATGACACCTGGTTGATCCTATAATGATAATGGCTGCCAGAATCTTCTTGTCACTACTCCCCTGAATAGATGATCAGTGAAACAGTTTTTTGTTGTTGCCAAGTACTAAATGAAAATTATGCCAGTCGTACATTCAATATGGATACACGACAACCGTTTTAAAAATGCTGTCACCACCACCACCCCATGGATGATCGTTATGACATAGGGTTTTCACCAAAAGACTTCTAATGATGTCTACCTTATCGTAAATGATAATGGCGCCAATCTGACATCCAATATGTGTACCACAACCGCTAATTTTTCAATCTTGTTATCGCTGAAGAATATCAGAGATGGTTTCAACACATGACAGGAAAAAGGAAGAAATAGTCTTATCTCGAATTCTTGGCAATTCTTTTCGCCCAGTAGAGCGTCAGTCCCTTTGATGGACTCTTGTTATTTTTCTCTGTAGAAGCTGCTGACTTAGGCGAGTTCAAATGCAATATCAGCCTCAAAGAAAAGGAGAATAAACTTTGGGAGACGTCTAAAATAGTCTATTTGAGAGGTAATCTAGCTACTTACCTACCTATCTGCATATCTATCTGCACACACACACACACACACACACACACACACACACACACACACACACATACATATATATATATATATATATATATATATATATATATATATATATATATATATATATATATATATATATATATATATATATATATATATATATATATATATATATATATATATATATATATATATATATATATATTAATTAATACCAAAGTGAAGTAGTGGCAGACATATGTTGAAAATGCAATACAATTAAGTGTATCGTAACCCAAAGTTTTAGATCTGTATATCAAAATACGGCTTTTGGATATGTGTTAAGTACTATAAACGACCTAACTATTTGGAGAGGAAAGAAAGAAAGAAAGAAAGAAAGAAAGAAAGAAAGAAAGAAAAGAAAGAAAGAAAGAAAGAAAGAAAAGAAAAGAAAGAAAGAAAGAAAGGAAGAAAGAAAGTCAGTAAGAAAGAAAGAAAGGAGAAAAAAAACCACTCATTAAACCTGATACTACTAAAAAGTGAGCACATTATCAGCAACCGAAGCAGTTAAAGCATCAAATGTATATATATATATATATATATATATATATATATATATATATATATATATATATATATATATATATATATATATATATATCGGCAAGGGTACTGTTTATTGCAAGTTCACTAAATTCATTGAAATAATAAAGTACAGACTTCATTACGCCAATCTGAAGTTTAAAAGATCTAAAAAATAAAATTGCTTACATTTCTTCTGATTAAATCTGGAAAATAGATCTATAATTTTTACCATTTTTGGATGCCTCCAGTAATATATATATATATATATATATATATATATATATATATATATATATATATATATATATATATATATATATATATATATATAGAGAGAGAGAGAGAGAGAGAGAGAGAGAGAGAGAGAGAGAATATGGACAATCAGTCACATACACACATACATACATACATACATACGCACATACATATATATGTACATATATTTGGATGCCTCCAATAATATATATTGGAGGCATCCAAATATATATACATATATATGTATGTATGTATGTATGTATGTATGTGTTTGTGTATGACTAATTGTCTATATTCTATGTAACAGTGACATTGTAATACTAAATTAAATTTGTCGTCCTCTATGGCGTTACGAAAATGGAATTTTACATTTTTCATACGATTCCGTTGGGGTCCTAACGCATCTATCTAACTTCAACACGGATTCGATGAGATGATGCTTGTAATCAAGATTATACGCAGTGAGTTTTGGAACATCACTGTTTCTGTTAAACTTTAATACAGATCTGATCTCATTCCAGGACCACCACGGCTGAATAAATGGGATAACGACAAGAGCGTCTGTTTGAATGACAACGTGACCTTAAAATGTGAGGCTAGCGGATATCCACTGCCACATTTGGAATGGCGCAAAGATGGGAAAGATTTGCAAGCGAATGGCACAAAATTAAGATTCATACCAGAGGGGCTCCAAATCAACTCTTTCAGCCCAGAGGACACAGGGGAATATGACTGTATTGCCACAAGTGACTTTTCTATCGAAACAGACGAAGCCTATATACATGTAAAATTAAAAGGTAAGTGAAATATTTCCCAGAGTTCATTACACACGTCTCATATATATATATATATATATATATATATATATATATATATATATATATATATATATATATATATATATATATATATATATATATATATATATATCAGCCTTTCGAATCAGAAGTTGTGATTATGGTTTTCATTCAATTAAACTTTTTGACAATACATTCACTGAGTTGCATTGCACTAATGTAATACATTTCAGATTAAGGTCATTTATTAGGAATGAAGATTTAAATCTTTCTCAGAACATGGTAAAACAAAATATAAAATAATACACATGTACATGCATATTCATGTGTGCATAGTGTTACGACTGTATGGTCTTAAACTAAGTAACAGAAAAGAGCGAAAATCAAAGTGTTTAGTAAAATTCAACAAATAATTGATTTCCAAAGAATTCTAAGGTGAACATTTTAGAAGAGCTTATAGTATTGTGAATTCAGTTTCAAAGAGGCATAACAGTTTTATTACAAGTCCAAAAGTATAGAATATTCCGAATGAATTCCAGCGGTGTTACGAAATGAATTCCAGTTTGAATGTGCTGATGTGCTAATAGCCTGGAAAAGTGTATGTGTTAACAGTCTTGGCGTATGACAATGGTATAATCCCAAATGTTCTTCAATGAATTCACAAGAATCCCAAAATTGTGGTTTAGTCCGAAAAGTATTATTGAACACTTTGTAATTCCAATACTACTTTAAATAAATATATCATCTCAGATTAAAACTAAACACAACGGGAGGATGATTTCACTTCGGATGATAAGGTAGGAATGAGTAATTCCAATCTAATGAAGTTTAATGTAAAAACCTAAGGCAATATTTGAGAACCAGATGATGGTCAAAAGTTCATTACCAGAAATTTCTAAGTTACAAACAATTTCGTATAGATCCCTACTTTTTTGTCACCAAAATGGGAATTTCCATCAAACTGTAAACAATATTTGTTGCTAGAAAAGTTCAGAATCAAGACTGTAATTGGAACTAAAACTTAATAAACACGTTTATCCTCCGTGACATTAAACATGTTGGACATCTACCCAACTTCTACTCTCATTTATTGACAAAGGTAAATCACACAATACAAATTAACTATACATAACAATAGTTATCTACATATGACGCTAAATGAGATTGATTTCTATTTTTCTTTTTTTTAAAGACGAAGCAGAATGCAAAGAGCAATTTTCGGAGCACCCCAAAGTGTCCGTTATTGTGGGAGCCATCCTTGGAATAATAGTAATGAACCTACTATTTTATGGTGTAGTTGTTTTCTTGGTTGTTCGCCATAAGAGACGGACGGATAAGAGACGATCAGGAAATTTGAATATTGAATACACAGCTGTTAAGGCTTAGAAATAAATGAATCAATCAAACTGGACATGCAGATCTCCGCCGAGAATATCAACACGTAGACACATTTCGTGTATATTTTGTAACCGAAAAACTTTATTTTATGACATTTTTAGAAATGCCATTTTTATATTTGGAATTTTCTTTTTCTATTTAATCTACGTCACTGATATTCAGATCTAGATCTATGGTCGCATAATGCGGAGGCAGATCTGGGTCAGTCCAATTCGATATGCGTCGGCAATTCATTGTTTCTGTTGTGTGTATTTGCTCCTGACGTATACACAAGTACATATCAAGTTGGAGTTTGTGAGCATATTTCTTTTATATGATAATGTCCTCTAAAGTAAGTTTCAGTGTAGATTGTAATTTACGGCCATTCAATGTAAATTGTAATTTATGGCCATTCAATGTAGATTGTAATTTACGGCCATTCAATGTAGATTGTACTTTACGGCTATTCAATATATATTGTAATTTACGGCCATTCAGTGTAGATTGTAATTTACGGCCATTCAATGTAGATTGTAATTTACGACCATTCATTGTAATTTACGGCCATTCAATGTAGATTGTAATTTACGGCCATTATGTAATTTACGGCCATTATGCCTCTCTTCATTGTCAGTACCAATACTTTACAATTCTTAACATTCTTTTACTATTATTGGTTTTGAATTGTTACATAATCAGGCGGGTGCCATCTAGCTTGATGCGCCACGTTCGAACCGCAATGCTCAAGAACAAAAATTAAAATCCCACCTCATTTCACTGGTGCTCAAGTTGTACGCGGTGTTTCTGCAATGTTTGCAGACAACTATGCCAGGTCCTCGTACTATGCGCAAGTGGCGATGTGTGTATATAGAGCTTTATAAATTTTCTTATGTTTTCATAGGCATTTTCAATACTTTGTATTTATGCTTAAAACATTTCACGCATAGTGAGCAAGAAAATGTAATGGTTTTTGGGATTTAATTGGATTGGATCATCATCTGTTGAATAGGTTAGAAGTTGTGAACATTTCTGATACTTACAATAGGACGGCAAGAGCACGTGCTATACATGTTGCTTTTTCTTTGTCTATTAGTTAGAAATGGATGGTCTATTTACTGTGGCATGTGCCACCTTTACAATTTTTTATATATGTGTTGTCATTTGCTTACGCGAAGAGCAGGATATTGTAATGTTTCTACTTTATTTAGATGATAATTAGTGCTAACCTTCACCTTGATTGTTATGGGTCCTCGGTAATCCCTATTTTCTTGAACCTCGCGTAGATTTGTTTCTGTATTATTCATTACGAGAGAAGCAAAATCATGCAATACCATTATTGCTAACATAGGCTGTTTCTGTGTAATTGTTTCGAATTTCCACCGAAACGGCAATGATCATTGAAATAAATTCCTATATTTGTAATTGAAACCAAGTGTGTCATTTTATTAACAGCCACGATCCTTGCATTTTCACATCAATATTCATTTGTATTCTCTTCCAAGCCATATATATATATATATATATATATATATATATATATATATATATATATATATATATATATATATATATATATATAAAAGCATGATTTTGTGCACAGTTATGGTGCAAGCCTTCTATGATTGCAGGGCATGAACGGACCCTTTTGTTACTCAAAGAGGTGGAGAAATCGTTGATATCGGCTTGACCCTGTTTTACACCAGTTCGATATTCTGACTAAAGAAATAGAGACTGACCATTTAATTCTGGAGAGGGGTGATGAACAATTTCCGGGTGACAGATAGCTTGAATAAACATTATTGCACTGATTTATAGCAACCCCTCCTTCCAAAAAATAATAAAAGAAACAAAAGATATAAACTATTGTGTCCAGGTAATTAGTAGACAAAAAATAAACTATTTAGAGATTAAGGTCAGAATGAATCAATCCCGGCTGTACCTTCCCCCCCGCCCGGAAAATTAAATGGTCGTTCCCTTGTGTCTTTTGGCTACTTAATCCCAATATGCGATATTGGGAAGATCAACACATAACGTGCGTACTAAATTACTATTTAATTTAAGATAAATGAGAGCCATAATTTCTTTCGGATAGACTTCCTGGTAAAAGAAATAAATAGAGAAATAAGGTGCCATTGTTCAAGCGTGGACTAAACAATATTGGTCTATTTCTGAAAGTCTTATTGCTTGCTTCTCCTAATTAATGAATCTGCATATGCATTATGGTTTTAAGATATGTACATGCCTTACATTTGGTCCGAAAGATTATTTTCCTGGAGGATATTATGGCAGACTTGATAATGGAGGCCACTTCTTCATTTATATCTTTCAATTAACAAATTCTATATAATCTAATTTATTTTTGAACTTGACATTTTATGTCCCATTTCATATAATTTCGTATTTACACTCAGCCTATCTAACCACCATCTTTTATATGTCATTTCGTAAATTCCCCAAACTAGTAAGTCACCCGAAACAGCATGTCAGAAATACGACAATGGTATTTGAAGTTCTGCTAGCCGAACGGTCGGTCGAGCTTTGACCGTCTGTCCTTTTAACTTGCTTTTGTGCGTCTGTTTATCGGTCCGCAGGATGTTCGAATCATCAGATGCTGCCAAACGGCTCAGGAACATCATAATTCGAACATATAATAACACTTTTGATTAAACTTACTGAGTTATTTATTGAGTTATTATGTCGCTAATTTCTAGACAAAGTTGGATCATAATTGAATTTAATTTCAAAGGTTATGACAGGTTATTTGTTGCCTCAGTAATTGCATCGCAAACAAATAAAGTCAGAGAAGATTCAAGAGTTCTGACCACCCTGCACCATCGCAGCTATGTAAGCGCCTCTGCTATCTGGCGACTTACTATCCAGTTTTATATATTACGTTTACGCCCACCAACTAAGAGGTCACGTTTGCATGTTAAGAGTAACACATTAGTTCTGAACACCTGTCACCATTACGCTGGTTATTCTCACGACTTGGTAAACTCAGTCTAAAGACTATCTTGACTGTGGCTTGAACTAAAAAATATGGAGTACCTCCGTTTTCAAATCTTCAGGTTCGTATGTGCGAAAAGTTTTGCACTTTCTGAGGTAAACAAATCTTGCATGTAGTCCGCAATCTCCCTAATGCCTAAATAAAAGTGATCGGTTTTGAAAGACACCGAAATTTAAGAAGTTTGGAATTCTAGCCAGTTTTGGAAGTATGACAACAATGTTTGGCCCGTTTCAAGCTCGAGCCTACTAGGGCCTATAATTGTCATTAGCATGCAGTGAAATTTGAAAATTCGAAGTAATGAGGTATCTATTGCCTATTTAATTATTCTGTCGTTTCGAAAATTTTCAGGCATTTAGCCGGGACTCAGCAGGCCTTTGGAGTTATGCTGTGAATTCGAGTGATTGATTTTTGAGTTCTAGAAGTTTTGCTGGATATGCCTTATTTAGTGTAAAACACATACCCAATGGCGAATAGTGTAGAACCAGATTTCTCGCTGCATATCACGGTGTGTCGTATTCGTTCTAGCTATACTGCATCACATACGTCATCGATCGCGATATGCCGACAAATGGAGGTGGTCGGTTGGATGGGGTGTGTGCTACAAGGTTATATCTATTTTTAAAGTGGGGTTGAGGTTGGCTGGATTATGGCCAAACCTACTCTATGACCATTCATTATGATTCATTTGATAATGTCAAAGGACCATATTGAATAAGGTCCATTTTCTGCCCCCTCCAAATGTCCTAATATTATGTATACTGTACATATGAGGTGGTTAACATTTATTTCTGACATCAGTTTTGTGTTTACGTTTCCGTTGCCATGGTTACAAGGTGTCAAAACACTATAAGAAAAGACAAGAAAAGTAGTCATCTTCTCCATTTACTTCTCATAGATGCTGCTTTACCATGAGCTATTCACCCATTTTGAAATTTGCAATATGCATTTTTTAATATTATTTTAGAGGTTATAAAGCTCTATACATAAAGTTTAGTTTCTAAAATTATTCCAAAATGGTTCACCGTAGACAAAACTAGAGTATCGAATTTATACATCAACTGAAAACTGTTTCTAAAATACGTTGACAAAAAGGTACTTAATTATGAGATACAAAAACTGTTTCTCAATAAAATATTTTTTTAATATTATTGAATGATGTTTAAAATTATTGAATTATTTAACTGACTGTTTGATATTATTGAATATAACTGTGAATTAGGCGTTAACAAGGGTCTATATGTTTGCTTCTTCGCCGAATACATGGGTTTGTTACCTTCACTGGAAATGACAAATGTTCTTAATGTATTTATGTACTGTTATCCTTATATTTTCATGGCTATAACACACACACACTAATGTGTTTCTATCTTTAGAAAACAAATTTTCTTCCACACCCATTAAGGTAGCATATAGTCAAACTATAATCTATTTATAAACTATATATTCATCCGTAACGATATAAAATGGACAGTAATAAGAAAGAAAACAATATTGGTTCGTCGCTTTTCATGAACTTCTGAAAAGTGTGAAATATGTTTTAGAAGTAATGGCATTTAAGGATACAGGAAAGAAACTTTAGGAAAGACTAGGTATTGTACTCTCTTGACCTTTTGCGTCTATTTTTAAGCCAGATACATTACAATGACTGCATACAGTTGTCCTTGAAATGAGAGAATGTACACGTTTATAAAGAACATACACCTATAATGAACAAATGGAAACACGCTCATTTTATTATTCGTTTTGCAAATGCTATTTACCAGCTTTTAGAGTCGGCAAAGATGGTGATTTACATAATGCAAGATTCGTGGATTTATAGAATGAATGCAACTTTCAAAGAATTTATGGGAATAAGTTTGCACATAAACTTGGATGATAAACGAGTCAAAGTAAGTATTTTTCCTACCTTTTCATTGTTTAAAATAACAATATATGACTATACTCTCTCTCTCTTCTCCTCCTCCTCCTATGCACACGTAGGCCTAGAGTCAATTCTTTGTGGCGACTCAAAACTGGGGCCCTCGATGGGGGCATTGAAGAAATTCAAAAACGTATAGAAAAAATGTTAACGAATAAAATCATGTTATATGAATATGCGTTCATATATATCATTAGAGTAAAGCTAGTCACATTATTACATTGACTGTTATAATTTGACAGCGGTTTCGAAGGCAAACTTTGCGCATAAATATTTTAAGTACTGTATAATATACATGTAGGCCGACATGCTTGTCCGTCACAGCAAAGGAGTCTGACCTTTTATCAATAAAGTACGGCGAAATCTCTGACAGCATGAAATCACCTTATCGGTAATATAACATATAACATATGACTGTAACGTCCCAATCATCCACCCACAATATGACCCAGGGGTGCTGTAATCCTGCCGTCTATACAGTTGAGACGTACAACTGTTACTGAAACAGCCATTCTTGTGTATTTAAGCCTGGACCCCTCTTAGATTCACTGAGATGTTACCAGACAGAACTTGCAATGACTGCACAGTCATCAGAGAGAATAAAAAGCATTAAAAATAAACTATTCAGGCCAACATGGACTGACAAGTCAAACTATTAATGAGTATGTCTTAAAAATATACCTTTTCGTATTCATTTGAATGTGGTATGTACATTGCCAGATTGCCTTTTAAATGATTAAGCATACCAAGCACGTGCTTTAGGGCACCAGACAAAATTATCATTATTTGCTGCTGATAAAATTGAATGAATTATGTATGACCATTTTGATCTGCATGTACAAGTATTTTGATTTGGAACGGTGGCAGCATTGGTATTTTCGTGCCCTTTCTAGCTTCTGATATTGTTTTTTTTAAAAATTAATTTCACGTTTAGTAGTGGGGGTGGGGTACTATAATATTTTTAGTAATAAGGGCCCTGGAAGGCCTTAATCTGGCAATTGTTATATATTATCATTCTCTCTTCATCAATATCACACAAATAAGATGTCATAACAATTGAAACATCATTATATGGATGACAATTCAAATTATACAAAATTATCATTTGTCATATAAACATAAAAGGAGCCAGATGACTACCGATGAAAGTAGTGGTCACAGTGTAGAACAACAACTCGTTTGATTCCCCATTGTCATATTCACATTCTGGAATAGACGATGCATCGTTAAGATGACTAGTTAATGATGCTTTCTTTGTCAATTCATCATTTATCCATCTTTTTCAGCCAATAAACCATAGGAATCTAGATACATGGACACAACACCCAACAACCCAAGCACCAACCTTGCCGATACAATACCATCATTTGATGGAGTCCATGGAATATTTGGCTTGTTTTTGATCCACTGCAAATGGATTTTATTTTTGGAGTGGCTAGACTGGATTTTTACATGTAAGAGACCTGGAAAATCCATGTATGCCATAACCTCTTAGTACCCCTCCTCTGTGAGAGGCTCATTTGTATACTTTGGAGCCTTATTCTGTTGCAGGCATTGATTCATTTTCAAGCCAAAAAAGGTGGAAATAGTCATCATCTGATAAGGAAGAAGTAACATCAAAGTTAAGATATGACCATGTCTTACTTAGCTCACGCACATTTTGTAAAAGTGTTTTAATATCTGTTCTCGAAAAGTTTAAAACTTTTAAGATTTGCAGTGATAGATCACATTAATGAAGTAGGAGATTTCCAAATGGAATTTGCAACATCTACTATTTGGCTTATAAAGATACATCACTCTGCAAAAGACTGGGTTATGGCACACATTGGGACATTAACAAGATAATTTTGATGCCTATATTGTCTTTTACATACAACACAGTGTCTGTGAGATCTTGATGTCGATTGAATTTGAAGCTGCATTGATTGTAGGCCTTTTATGGAGTCATTTGAAGTGTTTTAGACTATTCACCAAATTGTCATATCTGACATAAAGTCTCATAAAGTCTCATTTGTTGGGTGCTTTTCATACATTTGCAAGTATTAACTTTGGCAGTCATATTTAGTCTATAATGATACACAGAGCCTGCTAATTCCATATAATCAGATCTTGTAGGGATGGAGTTAGAAACTAATTTTATGAACAGTATCTAAAAAGAAACAACTGGGATTATTGTGTATTGATTATCATAATTCTTGTTTTATATAATAAATTCTTTGTCATCCATTATGCCATGTTACATCCCAATTTTTTATTATTATTTCAGAATAGTTTTTTGGTCTGAATATATGGTATGCTTGATATATTTCATGGTTAATGCCAACCCCCTCCCCCATGCTTGTTTCCACTAGAAAAATAGGTAGATGGACATTCTTTTAGTATTATTATTAATGCTGTTATTATTATTATTATTACTATTATTTTAATACTAGTAGTAGTATTCATAGTAGTTGTACTTATATTCAAGGATGTCCTTTGAATAAAAGATTTTCCTCTGTAAATGTTTTTATATTAATGATTTTCTGTTGTTATAATCAGTAAGTGTAGCAAATTATGACGTCATCATTTAATGAAATAAAGAAAATATGCTATTGTAATAAATATGCAGTATTTAGAAAAATAGATTGAACAAACTTGTTTTGTTATTTTTATTTTTGCTGGCTAGGGTTAGGAATAGTACCATTATCCTTTCCAATTAACAAACCATAAATCAATTCAGTTACTTTAACTTCCATCCTGACCTTGGGACATGTTTCTCGCTGTTTGGAAGCAAAATATGTCATTTTTAATATCAGTAATTGCTAGAAAAATCATTGATTCAGTAGGCAAGTAAAAATGTATGTCAGTCCAAAACTAGATTTCTTGATTAAGAAGAAAGAAAATGCGATACAACATTAAGTCTGAAAAAAACTTAACATAAAGAAACAGGAAAAAAGTATACTATTTAACTATGGAATAATAATCGCTTCACAACACTGGTTCCACCTATATCATTTTCTGATGCAAAGATATTTGGCCACTCTCCTATAGTTTCCTTTTAGAATACCATACCCATAAAAATATTATACTTTAAGAACATAAAAATAAAATGATTTGCAAACGATTGAGGCCCATATAATTACTGTTTTTTTTGGCGCAGAAATAATGCAAATACTATTTTCAATAAAAAATAAATCAATTCAGTTTCGCGACTTTGGACATGGTTCCCTCTGTTTGGAAATGGTTTCTAATTTCAGTAATTGTTAGAAACATCGTTGATGTAGTAAGCAAGTTTAAATTGTTATGTCAGACTAAAACCAATTGTTCTTCATGTGGACGCGTGCGCCGGAAAATGTGATAAAAATTCGTTATGAAAGAATTTAATATAAATAAACTTATGAAAGTTAAACTATCTAATTCTGGAAGAATAACCTCTTCACAACATTGGTCCCAATACCATTATTTTCTGATGGAGACATGATTAGGCACCCTTGTATAGTTCCATTTTAGATGAATAACATATTCATTAAAAAATGTTACCTTGCACGACATAAAAATGAAATTATTTTCAAAATTCTGCATTATTTTTTGTTGGTTTTGAAAACTGAGTAGTTACTAATTTTGTTTCAAACCTGTAAATTGACAGCTGCTTATATTATGAATATTAATTCCTATATAGCAAGAAGACAAAAAATAGGGAACTTTGGGGACTCAAACTTGGAGCGACAATTTGCTACACCGTTTGAGCTATTGAAGTTTGCGTTGTTCAGTCTGTATATCATGTAGATGGCACATTTCTTCCAAGCAGATTTATTTAACTGAAGACGATCTTTTGTTGTTTGCCCAGTTATTGCTTTAGTTTTAAGGAACTAGAATTGTTTCTATATAAAGAAAGACCCAGTTAACAAAATTTAATGAAAAAATACGCTGGTTGTAACTGTTATTTCCATATGGAAATTGATAGGTTTATTTAAGGATTACATGTACGAAATTACACTGTTATAGTGAGTGAATTAAACGTAGCAGACGGTATCATGATGGAACTGAATACAAACCCGTTATGTATGTATGTATGTATGTATGTGTATATATATATATATATATATATATATATATATATATATATATATATATATATATATATATATAGCAATGTATATTTGATTTAATTATCTCGGATTTAATTGTTTGTATGTTTTAATATCCTTTTACTTTTTTAAATTTTATTATATGTCAAAATAATGTAGCTCTGTTCGCTAGGAACTAATACTTTTTCCAGAAAAAATTTCGACCATGACTTTTCATTTTAATAAACACCAACTATTGACCTAGATACTGACCTTGATTCAAAATTAGTAGCAGCCACGTAAATAATTTCTATTTTTTCATTTTTAAATGATTAGTTGTTGTCGAGGTTATGATGGGACAACGTGATTTAAGGTGTAAACAATTTTTTTTTATTTCTTAGAGTAAAATGTTTTGTTTTCGTCAGGGTCATGTTAGGCGTACGTTATATAAACACGATCACGTGACCCCGCTTTCGATTTCGCAACTTGGGGATTTTCGAAACTGCATTTTAGAATACGATATAACCTTTGTTTTGGAGAAATAATCTCAGTTGGGCTCTTACACTGGAAAATGTCTGTTGTGTCGTTTGGAGTTATTTCAAATTATTTGGATTCAAAAGGATTATTTTTTTTCCCTGGAGATATACGTCTGCTCATAGTAAGTTCTTGAACAAAGAAATCTCATTTACAGATTTATTCGGATTTCCAAAACCGGTGATATTTTTGGTTTCTACAAGGAAATGTAGACTTTAACACACTACAGGTTACATCATAAGTCATCGTCTTCCATCTTGGATTCTTGAAATCATTAGCACATTGAAATCATTAGAACATTTTATTATTAGGACTTCTAAAATTTTATTCGTGATAATTATTGGATTATTTTTGGATTTGATTCTAAAACCCGTAAGTTCATATTTTTTTTTACTTTTACAGAATTTTTCAAGGGAAATAAATTATTATATTTTTCAAAGCTTGTTGTTTTCACTCTTTCTTGTGTTACTGTTTATTCGAGCCTAAACACATAACATAAGAATTGGGCGCTAGTCCAAAGGATAATTTTGAATTTTGGCTAGAATATTTAAGAAAACTTTGAAATTTGAATTCCACTAGTGTTGTAAATTTTTAGTGAAATCGGCTAGCTTTACTAAAACGTCATCAAAAGTGGAAATCTTTCTTTCAAATCCTACCCAAGAACAATTAGATCTTTTCAAAAAAGATGAATTCATTCAACTTGCCAGAAAATACGATCTTTCGGAGGTAAAGGCTTCCTGAACGAAACAAGAAATAAGAAATATTTTGGTTCAGTATTTGGTAGAAAATAATGTTTTGGATAAAAGTGATTTGGTTTCGATCAGTAAATCCGTATCAGACTCTGACACAAAAGTGAAGGAATTATAATTAAAATACAAGATGGAATTGGAGTTGAGTAAGCTGGAGCTTCAGGAAGAAGAAAGAGATAAACAAAAGCAATTACAAGCTGAAGAAAAAGAAAAAGAAAGAAAAATGCAGTTACAAGAAAAACAAATGCAGTTACAATATGAAAAACAGGAGGGAGAGACAGGAGAGAGAGAAAGAACACAAAATGCAAATTCAATTAGATAAGGAAGAAAGAGAGAAAGAGAGATGCAAATGCAAAGAGAGGAGAAAGAGAGAAATATCAATTTAGAGTGAAAGAAATGGAACTGGCAAGTGAAAAGCACATTCATGCTTCAAATCCAAGTATAAGTTTTGATCTTGCAAAGAATATTAGAGTAGTGTCCCCTTTCAGAGAAAAAGAAGTAGACAAATATTTTGCTCATAAAGTTCCTTTTGTAAATAAGACTTCCACTCAACAGTATTCTGGCAGAAAAGTATGTCAGTCTAATACAAGCCCTTCTAAAACTCAAAGTGGCACAACTTCTAAAAATCAAGCTTCTGATAATCTTGATTCAAGATCCTTTTCTCTTCCTATGTGTACCTACTGCAAGAAAAAAGACACGTTATTCTGCTTGCTACAAACTGAAAAATCGGCATCAGAATCAGGACAGACCTATTTCAAATGTTCTTATTTCTAAGAGGTCAGGGTCACGGTCATGTATTGAACGCAATACATTTGTTTGGTCTAACAAACCCCAGTCTGATTTGATTATGGAGTATTATGAACCATTCATATCGAAGGGTTCTATATCACTCGCGGGTGATTCGGCCAATCCTTCCATAATAAAAATTTAAGGGACACAGGAGCTGCTCAGAGTCTTTCATTGTCATGTATTTTGCCTTTTTCTGAGAATTCTTCTTCTAATGAGAGTGTTCTTATTCGGGGAGTAGAGTGCGGCTTTGTGTGAATTTGCCATCAGACTTAGTCTCAAACTCGAGACAGTCGGAACAATCTCTGTTTTACCCATTGACGGCATTCATTTATTATTAGGCAACGACCTAGCTTAAGACAAGGTTGTGGTTAATCCACTTGTAACTGACAATCCTTGTTTTGATCAGAAAATTTATCCAATTGAAAAAGAATTCCCTATTTATTCCCAGCTTGTGCAGTTATCAGAGCTATGGCAAAGAAATCTCTTGGGAATGATGTTGATAAGGAAAGTAGCTGACACATGTATTTGTCAGGCTTTTGATGAGGCCATTTTCACTCCTTGTTTGGATCAATCAGAAGGTATTGATCACAATAATTCTCTTTTAACAACTCATTCTCTTTTTTCTAATCAGAGTAATAAACGACAATCACTTGCTGTAGAACGAGAAAAAGATCCCGTGGTTTCCTGTTTGTTTCAAAAGGCGATTAGTGAAATTGAAGCTGCTGATGTTCCTGACTGTTAGTTCATTAAAAATGGAATTCTTATTAGAAAATGGAGACCTCCGGAGGTTCCTGCTGATGACGAATGGTCAGTGAACTATCAAATTGTAGTTCCAAAACCGTACAGACAGGAAATACTTAGTCTGGCCCATGACACTCCTTTGGCTGGTCATTTAGGGATCAATAAAACTTATCACAAGATCTTAAATCACTTCTTTTATTGGTCAAAAACCAAAAGTGATATTGATAAATACTGTAGATTTTGTCATACCTGTCAAATGGTTGGACAACCAAAGCAGATCATTCCCAAGGCTCATCTACAACCTATGCCTGACTTTGACGAACCGTTTAGTAGAATTATGGTAGATTGTATTGGTATCGTACCTAAGACCAAGTCAGGTAACCAATACATGTTGACCATTATGTGTGCGTCAACAAGGCTTCTAGAGGCAATTCCCTTGTGGAATATAAAATCTAAAACAATAGTAAAAGCTTTGATAAAGTTTTTTGTATACTCAGTTTGGACTTCCCCAGTCTGTCCAGTCTGATCAAAGCTCAAATTTCATGTCTGGAAGTTTCCAAAAAGTTATGTACGAATTAGGCATCCAACAATTCAAATCTTCTTCCTATCACCCAGAGAGCCAAGGGGCATTAAAATATTTCATCAGACTTTGAAAAATATGATGCGATCATATTGTATTGATACGGGTAAAGACTGGGATGAAGGCATTCATTTACTATTGTTTGCTGTTAGGGAATCAGTTCAAGAATCTTTAGGCTTCAGTCCCTTTGAACTTTGTTTGGGACACACTGTGCGTGGACTATTGAAGTTATTGAAAGAGAAACTTCTTTCTAATGAAGATTCTGAAATTAATCTTTTTGATAATGTTACTAATTTTTAGTATATGTTGTCAAAGTCTTGTGAGGTCGCAAGAGCAAATCTGCACTATACTCAATCCAAAATGAAGTCAAGATATGATAGAAACTCGAAGGAAAGGAGCTTTGAGTCTGGTGATAGAGTCCTGGTTCTCTTGCCCATACCACAAAATCCTCTCCAGACCAAGTATTATGGTCCCTACACAGATGACAGGAAAATAAATGATTTAAATTATATCATAAATACTCCGATAACAAAAATAACTCTGTCACAAAACATGCTAAAATAGTATATTGGAAGAAATAGCCAGTTTAAACATGCAATTAATTTAGCTGTACCTGTCCCACTCAGTGAAGATTTAAGTGAAACAGTATCATCGGATTCTACTGATATTGGAGTGACAAATCTTCGTAATTCAGAGGTTATGCAAGATCTGGACCAAAAACTTTCACATTTGCAGGAGTGATAAAGAAATGAACTTAACCAGTTATTATTTCAATAGCATTACTTATTTCCCAGATGTTCCTACAAGAACAAACAAAATTTTCCATGATGTTGAAATTGCAAATTCTAAACCTGTGAAACAACACCCGTACGGGATGAACCCTCTCAAACAGGAATACTTGAAAAAAGAAATTCAACATTTGCTGGAGAATGATTTTATAGGGTCCAGTAAAAGTGACTGGAGTTCACCATGCATACTTGTTCCAAAACCAGATAAACCTTTCCGCATAACAGATTTGTTCCCATTACGATGACTGTATTGATAAGATCGGGAATGTCAAGTATGTTACCAAAATTGAACTTCTGAAAAGATTCTGCCAAATTCCACTAATGGAAAGAGGAAATGAAATTTCGGCATTCGTGACTCCAGAAGGACCATACCAATATAAAGTAATGCCGTTTGGGAAGAAAGGGTCGCCAAGTACATTTTAACGTCTCATGAATATGATTACCTCTGGTCTATACAATTGTGATGCTTACATCGATGACAATTAATTTATATAATAGTGAGTTCTGCTGTGCTAGTGTAACTTTCTAGGACACATCGTGTGAGATGGACAAGTTAAACCTATAGATGCTATGGTCAAGGCTATCTCTGAATTCCCAGTGCCTTTATATAAAAAGCAACTGCTGAAAGTTTTAGGTATGGCCGGATACTATCGAATATTTTGTTCCAGTTTTTCTATATTTACTGAACCCTTGACAAGTTTATTGAACAAGAAACACAAGTTCCTGTGGACTGAAAAATGTTGAAAGCCATACTTTAAAGCGCGCTGGCTCTTACAGATAAAAATTTCAGTGAATCATTTAAATTGTCTGTTGATGCAAGTGATGTTAGGGTTGGAGCAGTTTTGATTCAAGAAGATAAAAATTGTACTGAAATGCAGTGTGTTATTTTTCTAAGAAATTAAAAAATGCACCAAAACATGTATTAAATAATCGTGAAGTATGGTTTGGCTTTGATATTGGCATTACATCTTTTTGAATTTTACCTAAGTTCAGCTCCTTCTCTGATTATTGTGTTCAGTGACAACAACCCCCTTACGTTCATCGGCAAGATGAAAAATAAAAATCAAACACTACTAAGTTTGTTGCTACAGGAATATAATCTTGACATCAGGCATATCAAGGGAAAAGATAATTTAATAGAAGATGCACTTTCCCGTGTATAACAATAGCAATTGGCGTTTCAAATTCCTTTAGCAAGATGCTTCTTCTAATAATGGATATTTGAAATGCTCTTAGTAAGATGTCTTTCGATCTAGTACTGTCTGTTTGAATGCGCCTAGCAAGAAGACTTTCTATCTAGTATTGCCTGTCTGAAATGATCGTAGTAAGTGGACTTTCTCTCTAGTAATGTCTGTTTGAAATGCTCTTAGTAAGATGGGTTTCGATCTAGTATTATCTGTTTCAAACGGTCGTAGTAAGAAACCTTTCTATCTAGTATTGTCTGTTTGAAATGCCCTTAATAAGATATCTTTCGATTTAGTATTCACTGTTTGAAATGACATTAAACGGATGTCATTCTCTCTAGTATTGGCTGTTTGAAATGCTCATAGTAAGATGTCTTTCTATCACGCATTTGACGTTTCAAATGCTTTTAGTACGATGCTTCTTCTATCTAGCATTAGCTTTTTGAAATGATCTTAGATATCTTTCGATCTAGCATTGTCTTTTGAAATGCTTGTAGCAGGAAAACTTTCTATCAATTATTGTCGGTGTGAAATGCTGTTATTAAGATGTCTTTCTATCAAGCATTTGACGTTTGAAATGATGTTGGTAAGATGCTGTTTGAAACGCTAAAAGTTATATGACATTATATCTAGTATTAGCTGTTTAAAATGCTCTTTGTAAGATGTCTTTCTATCTAGTATTGGCTGTTTGAAATGTCTCTAGTAAGAAGACTTTCTATCTAGTATTGGTTGTTTGAAATGCCCGTAGTAAGAAGACTTTCTATCTAGTATTGGTTGTTTGTTCTATCTAGGAATGTCCGTTTGAAATTCTCGTAGTACGAAGACTTTCTAAGAAGAATTGGCGCTCAGAAATGCTCTTAGTAAGGTTTCCTTATATTTAGTATTCCTTGTTTGAACTGCTCTTAGAAAGATATATTGGCTGTTTAAAAATGCTCTTAGTAATATGTGTTTTTATCTAGCATTTGCTTTTGAAATGATTTGAGTTAGATGCTTCTTTTATCTGATTTTGGCTGTTTGAAACTATTTAATAAGATGTCTTTCAATCTAGTAATATCTGTTTGAAATGCTCGTAGTAAAAAGACTTTCTATCTAGCATTGGCGTTTTGAATTGCTCTTGGAAAGATGACTTTCGATTTACTATTCCACATTTGAAATGCTCTTAGACAGATGACATTCTATCTAGTCTTGGCTGTTTGAAATGCTTTTAGTAATATGTCTTTCTACCAAGCATTTGGCGTTTAAATGCTTTTAGACAGATGTCTTTCTATCTATTACTGGCTGTTTGAAGTGCTCTAACTACGATGTCTTTCTATCAAGCATTTTGCGTTTGAAATGATCTTAGTAAGATGTCTTTCTGTTTAGTATTTCCTGTTTGAAATGCTCTTGGAAAGATGTCATTCCATCTCGTAATGGCTGTTTGAAATGGTCTTAGTAAGATGTCTTTCTATTAAGCATATGTCGTTTGAATTGCTTTTATTAAGATGCTTTCTCTATCTAGTATTGGCTGTTTGAAATTCTCTTAGTATGATATATTTCGATCTATTATTGTCTGTTTGGAATGCTCGTAGAAAAAATACTTTATATCTACTATTGCCTGTTGGAATGCTCCTAATAAGATGCATTTCGATTTAGTATTCCCAGTTTGACGTGCTCCCAGAAAGATGATATTCGATCTAGTATTGGCAGTTTGAGATGCTCTTAGTAAGAAGGCATTCTATCTAGTTTTGGCTTTTTGAAATGCTCTTGGTAAGATGTCTTTAATTTGGCGTTTGAAATGCCTTTAGTAAAATGAATCTTCTATACAGTATTGTCTGTTGGAATAGCTCGTAGTAAGAAGACTTTCTATCTAGTATTGGCTGTTGGAAATGCTGTTAGTAAGATGACTTTCGATTTAGTATTCCCTGTTTGAAATGTTCTTAGTAAGATGTTTTTCGATTTAGTATTCCCTGTTTGAAATGCTCTTAGAAAGATGTGATTATATCTGTTATTGGATGTTTGAAATTCTCTTAGTAAGATAACTTTTGATGTTACATTGTCTGTTTGAAATGTCCGTAGTAAGAAGAATTGTTATCAAGTATCGGCTATTTGAAATGCTCTAAGTAAGAAATCTTTCGACTGAGTATTCCCGGTCTCATGTGCTCTTAGAACAATGTCATTCAATCAAGTATTGGCTGTCTTAGATTATTTTCCATTTAGTATTCACTGTTTGAAATGCTCCTAGAAAGATGTCATTTTATACATTATTGGCTGTTTCAAATGCTCTTTTTATGAAGTCTTTCTATCAAACATTTGGCGTTTGAAATGCTGTCAGGATATGCTTCTTCTATCTAGTATTGACTGTTTGAAGTGTTCTTAGCAATATGTCTTTTGATTTAGTATTTCCTGTTTGAAATGATCTTAGAAAGTTGTCATTCTATATAGTGTTGGCTGTTTGAACTGCCCTTAGTAAGATGAATTTCTATCAAGCATGTGGCGTTGGAAATGCTTTTAGTAAGATGCTTCGTCTTTCAAGTAGTGTCTGTTTGAAATGCTCTTAGTACGATGTCATTAGATCTAGTATTGGCTGTTTAAAATGCTCTTAGTAAGATCTCATTCGATTAGTATTGTATGTTTGAAATGTTCGTAGTAAGAAGACATTCTATCTGTCTAGTACTGGCTGCTTGAATTGCTCTTAGTAAGATGTCTTTCGATTTAGTATTCCCTGTTTGAAATGCTTATACAAAGATGACATTCTATCTAGACGTGGCTGTTTGAAATGCTCTTAGTAAAAGTGTATATCTATAAAACATTTGGCGTTACAAACGCGTGTAGTATGATGCTTCATCTATATATTAGTGGTTGTTTCAAATGCTCGTAGTAATATGTCTGTGGATTTAATATTCCCTGTTTGAAATGCGCTTTGAAATATGTCATACTATCTAGTATTGGCTGCTTGAAATGCTCTTAGTATTATGTCTTTCTATGAAGCATTTGGCGTTTGAAATGCTTTTAGTAAGATGCTTCTTCTATCTGGTATTGGCTGTTTGAAATACTCGTAGTAAGATTGTTTCGAATTAATATTCATTGTTTGAAATGCTCTTAGAAAGATATCATTCTTTATAGTATTGGCTTCATCGACCTCGTACTGGCTATATGAAATGTCTTTCTATCTAGTAGTTATTGTTTGAAATTCTCGTAGTAAAAAGACCTTCTGTCTACTATTGGTTGTTTGAAAAGTGCTTAGCAAGATGTCTTTCGATTTAGTATTCACTATTTTATGTGCACTTAAATAGGTGTCCTGCTATCTATTATTGGCTGCTTGAAATCTCTTTGTATGATATCTTTCGATTTAGTATCCCCTGTTTGAAATGCACTTAAAATTTTGTCATTTTATCTAGTACTGCATGTTTGAAATGCTCTTAGTAAGAAGTCTTTCGATCAAGTTTTGTCTGTTTGAAATGGTAGTAGTAAGAACACCTATCTAGTATTGTCTGTATGCAATGCTTTTAGTAATATGTCTGTTGATTTGGTATTCCCTGTTCGAAATGCTCTTAGAAAGGTGTCATTCTATCTAGTATTTGCTGTCTGAAAAGCACTTAATAAGATGTCTTTCTAGAAAAACCTTTTGTCGTCTAAATGCTCTTAGTAAGATGCCTTTGTTTCAAGAAATATGCGTTGGAAATGCTTATAGCAAGCTGCTTCTAACGTCTAGTAAGAAGACTTTTATCTAGCATTAACTCTTTGAAATGCTCTTAGTAACATGCTTTTCGATTTAGTATTCACCTTTTGAAATACTCTTAGAAAGATCATTTTATCTAGTGTTGGCTGTTGAAAATGCACTGATTTAGATGTCTTTCTAGCAAGTATTCGGCGTTTGAAATGATTTAGTACGATGCTTCTTCTATCTAGAATTGGCTGTTTGAAATGCAAGTAGTACGAAGACTTTCAATCTAGTTTTGGCTGTTTGAAATGTTCTTAGTAACATGTCTTTCGATTTGATATTCCGTGTTGTTAATGTTCTTAGAAAAAAGTCATTCTATCTAGTACTGTCTGTTTGAAATTCTCTTTGTAAGACGTCCTTCTATCAAGCATTTGACGCTTGAAATGCTTTTAGTTAGATGCTTCATACATATACTATTTGCTGTTTTGAATGATCTTAGTAAGTTGTCTTTCGATCTAGTATTGACTGACTGAAATGTATTTCGATATAGTATTCCCTGTTTGAAATATTGTTAGGAAGATATCATTCTATGTAATATTGGCAAGACGTCTTTCTATCGTGCATTCGGCGCAAGAAATGCGTTTAGTAAGATGCTTCTTCTATCAAGTATTAGCAGTTTGAAATGCTTATAGTAAGATGTCTTTATATGAAGCATTTGACGTTTGAAATGCTTTAGCAAGATGCTTCTATTATCTAATTTTGTCTGCTTGAAGTTCTCTTATTAAGATGTATTTCGATCTATTATTGTCTGTTTGATATGGGGACGTCCATTAATTATGTCAAAAAAATTTAGGCAATTTTTTACACCCCCCCTTGTCAACAACTGTCGAACTTTCAGTGACCCCCCTAATAAAATTTTACCCACCCACCCCACAAAATAACAATATTTTATACGGCTGGCTTTAATGCTAAAAATAGAATTATGGAAATTAAAAGGTCTACAAATAAATTTTAATATATTTTTTTACTTGTTTAACAGATTTCAAATTGACTATAACAATTTTACAGCACATACAAATGGGGGGGGGGGGGGGCATTTGCCTGAAATGAACAAGAGTCTGTTATCAAAATGTACAATATTTGTAAGGCATTAAGGTTACTGCATCTGGTTGAAGAAGTTGTATGCTTGTGTTGGCTACATAATTTATTTTATGTATTATGTTGTAGATGACTGTATAATAGTCAAGCTCTCAAGTTTCCTAGGCTCAGTTATCCATCCTTAGAGGGATAGCTCATGGACTTCAATATATATAGCATCTATACATATAACATAGATGCTATTTAATAGAAGTCCATGGATAGCTATACTATTTAGATGTCTATGGCTCAATGCAGTCTTTGAATTTAGTAACAGCTTCCCTTAAAAATCTGTCTACAGTCTACAATCTACACTGAATAAAAACAAAATATGATGATGCAAGACTATGACTTCCTTGGCAAGAGCTCAACCGGTTTAGGATTAAACTGGTGGGCTGTTGACGGGCGAGAGAGTGTGTGCCATACCAACGCATCGACTAATTTCCTATTTTTTGATTTATTAAATTTATTGTAAAAAATAACATTGTTGACGTCAATTTATCTTGAACTCCCCCTCCCCCATGTCAACAATTGTCAAACTTCTTCAACGCCCCCCCCCCCCTTTTGTTGACATAATTAATGGACGACCCCTATGCCGGTGGTAGGAAGACATTATGTCTAGTATTGTATGTTTGAAATGCTTTTAGAACGACTTCGTTCGCTTAATATTCTCTGTTTGAAATGTTCTTAGAAAGATGTCTTTCTATCTAGTATTGTCTGTTTGAAATACTCTTAGTAAGATGTTTTTCTATCAAGAATTTGACGTCTGACATGCTTTTACTAAGATGCTCCTTCTATATATCACTATATATTTGAAATGCTTTTATTAAGATGTCTTTCTATTAACAATTTTTGCGTTTGAAATGCGTTAGTAAGATGCTTCTTCTTTCTAGTATTGGCTGTTTGAAATGCTATTGGTAATATGTCTATTGATCTAGTATTATTTGCTTCAAATGCTCGTAGTAAGAAGACGTTCTATCAAGTATTGGCTGTTTGCAATCCTCTTAGAATGATGACTTCATAAGAGCATTTCAAACTGCCAATACAAGATAGAAAGACTTCTTACTAAGAGCATTTCAAAAACACAATAATTGATCGAAAGGCATCTTACAAATAGCATTACAAATTGCCAATACTAGGCAGAATGACATCTTTCCAAGATAATTTTAAACAAGGAAAACTAAATCGAATAACATCTTAAGGAATATCATTGCAAGCAGCCATTACTAGATTGAAAGTCTTCTTACTATGCACGTTTTAAACATCCAATACAAAATAGAAGATGCATCTTGCTGAAAGCATTGAAAACGCCAATTGCTTGATAGAAAGACATCTCAAGAAGAGAACTTCAGACAGCCAATACTAGATAAAAGGTCTTCTTACAACGAGCATTTAAAACAGACAATAATAGATCGAAAGACATCCTACTAAGTTCATTTCAATACTTGATAGGAGAGGCATCTTACTAAAAGCATTTGAAACGCCAAATGCGTGACAGAAAGTCAACTTACTAAGAGCATGTCAAACAGACAATACTAGATAGAATGGCACCTTTATACGGGCTTTTCAAACTGGGAATACTATATTAAAACTCATTTTACTATGTGCATCTCAAATAGACAATAATATATCAAACGACATCTTACTATGAGCATTTGAAACAGCCGATAATAGATTGAAGAATCATCTTCTTAAACGCCCAATGCTTGATAAAAAGACATTATACTAAGAGTATTTCACACAGACAATACTAGATAGAACGAGATCTTTCTAAGATCATTTCAAACAGGGAATACTAACTCGAATGACATCTCACTAAGAGCACTTCAAACAGCCAATACTACGTACAGGAAGGATCTTAATAGACACATTTCAAACGCCAAATGCTTGATAGAAAGACATCTTACTAAGAGCATTCAAAACAGTCAATACTATATAGAAAGTCTTCTTACTACGAGTATTTGAAACAGACAATACTAGATCGAAATACGTCTTTCAATGTGAATTTCAAACAGTCAATTTTAGATAGAAGACGCATTCTATTTAGTATTACTGTTTGAATTGATCTTAGTACGCTGTCTTTCTACCAAGTATTTGTCGTATGAAATGCTTTTATTAAGATGCTTCGTCTACGTAGTATCAGCTGTTTGAAATGCTCTTAGTAAGATGTCTTTCGATATAGTATTGTATGTTTCAAATGTTCATTGTAAGAAGACTTTTTATCGAATATTTTCTATTTGCAATGCGTTTAGTACGTTGTCTTCCTATCACACATTTAGCGTTTGGAGTCCTTTTAGTAAGATGCTTCTTCTATCTAGTATTAGCTTTATGAAATGCTCTTGTTAAGACATTTTTCGAGAAAATACAAAATAGAATGACGTCTTTCAAAGATCATTTCAAAGAAGGATTACTAAATCAAACGACATCTTACTAATAGCATTTCAAAGAGCTAATAGCAGAAAGAAATTCTTCCAAATGAAAGCATTTCAAACAGTCAATAATATATATATAAGAAGCATCTTACTAAAAGCATTTCAAACGACAAATAGTTGATAGAAAGACATCTTACTAAGAGCATTTCAAACAGCCAATACTAGATATAAAGAGTTCTTACTACGAGCATTTGAAACAGGCAATACTATCTTACTATAAGCATTTCTGACGCCTAATGGATAATAGAAAGACATCTTACTGAGAACATTTTGAACAGCCAATACTAAGTAGAATGATTTCGTTCTAAGAGAATTTCTAACATGGAAAACTAAACCGAAAGACATCTTACTAAGAGCATATCAAACAGGCAATACTATATCGACATATAACTTTCTTAGAGCATTGCAGATAGCCAATAACAGATAGAAGAAGCATCTTAATAAAATCATTTCAAACGCCAAATGCTTGATAGAAAGACATCCTACTAAGAGTATTTCAAACAGCCAATGCTAGACAGAATGACATCTTTCTAAAAGCATTTCAAACAGGAAGAACTAAACAGAAAGACATTATACTAAGATCATTTCAAAAAGCCAATACAGGATTGAAGAAGCATCTTAATAAATGCATTTCAAACGCCATATGCTTGATAAGAAGGAAATGTACTAAGAGCAATTCAGACGTTAAATACTTGATAGAAAGACATCTTTGTATGATCATTTTAAACTAGGAATACGAGATTGAATGACATCTTTATAAGTGCATTTCAAACAGGGAATACTAAATCGAAAGACATCTTCCTAAGAGCGTTTCAGAAAGCCAAAAACTGGATAGAAGAAGCATCTTACTAAAAGCATAAGCATTTCAATCGCCAAATGCGTGATAAAAAAGACATCTTACTAAGAGCATTTCAAACAGAATGACATTTATTTTACTGGCATTTCAAACAAAGAATACTAAATTGAACAGCATCTTACCAAGAGCATTTCAAACAGCTAAAAGTACATATAAAGTATTCTAACTACGAGCATTTCAAACAGCCATTACTAGTAGAAGAATCATCTTACTAAAAGAATTTAAAACGTCGAAAGTGCTCGCTAGTAAGACATCTTACTAACAGCATTTCACCCAGCCAGTACTAGACAGAAGGTCTTCTTACACGAACATTTGAAACAGACAATACTTGATCGAAAGACTTCTTACAAATAGCCAATACTATGTAGAGGAAGCATCTTACTAAAAGCATTTCAAACAGCCAATACTAGGTAGAATGACATAATTCTAAGAGAATTTCAAACAGGAATACTAACTCGAAAAATATCTTAACAAGAGCATTTCTAAAAGCTAATGCTAGATAGAAGAAGCATCATACTAAATGGATTCCAAACGCCAAATGTGTGATAGGAAGACAACGTACTAAACGCATTGCAAACAGAAAATGCTCAATAAAAAGTCTTCTTACTATGAGCATGTGCCATTTAAAATGATGTAAGTAAGATGCTTCTTTTATATAGTAATGTCTGTATGAAATGCACTTAATAAGACGTCTTTCGATCTTGTATTGCCTATGTGTACAGCTCGTGGTAGGCATACGTTCTATCTAGTATTGGATGTTTGAAATGCTCTTCGTAAGATGTGTTTCGATTTAGTATTGCCTGTTTGAAATGCCCTTAGTAAAACGTCATTCTATTTAGCATTGGCTGTTTGAATTGCTCTTAGTATTATGTCTTTCCACTTAGTATTCCCTGTTTGAAATGCTCTTAGAAAGACGTCATTATATCTAGTATTAGCTGTTTGAAATAATGTTAGTAAGATGACGTTCTATCAAACATTTGGCGTTTGAAATGCTTGTTGTAAGATGCTTCTTCTACGTGGTATTGGCTGTTTGAAATGTTTGTAGTAAAGGGACTTTCTATCGAGTATTAGCTGTTTGAAATGTTTGTAGTAAAGGGACTTTCTATCGAGTATTAGCTGTTTGAACTGTTCTTAGTAATATGTCTTTCTATCAAGCATTTGGCGTTTGAAATGCTTTTAGTGATATGCTTATTCTATCTAGAACTGGCTGTTTGAAATACTCTTCGTAAGATGTCTTTCTATCAAGCATTTGACCTTAGAAATGCTTTTAAGTACGATACTTTTTGTATATAGTATTGTCTGTTTGAAATGAACTTAGTAAGATGTCTTTCTATCAAGCATTGGGCGTATGAAATGCTTTTAGTAAGATGCTTCTTCAACGTAGTATTGGCTGTTTGAAATACTCTTAGTAAGATGTCTTCCGATTTAGTATTGGCTGTTTGAAACGCTTTTAGTAAGATGTATTTCGATCTATTATTGTCTGTTTCAATCACTCGTAATATGAAGACTTTCTCTCTAGTATTGGCTGTTTGAAATGCTCTTAGTACGATGTCTTTCGTTTTAGTATTCCCTGTTTGAAATGCTCTTCGAAAGATGCCATTCTAACTAGTATTGGCTGTTTAAACTGTTCGTAGTAGGATGTCTTTTCATCAAGGATTTGACAGTTGAAATTCGTTTAATAAGTTGCTTCTTCTATCGATCTTTTTCCGTTTGAAATGCTCTTAGTAAGATGCTTCTTCCATATAGTTTTGGCGTTTCTGAATACTGTTAGTAAGAGGTCGTTCGATCTAGTATTGTCTGTTTGAAAACGTTTGTAGTAAGAAGACTTTTTACCTAGTACTGGCTGTTTGAAATGTTCTTAGTAAGATGTCTTTCGATTTAGTATTACCTGTTTGAAATGCTCTTAGCAAGTTGTCTTTCTATCAAGCTTTTGGCGTTTAATATTCTTTTAGTACGATGCTTCTTTTATCTAGTATTGGCTGTTTGAAATAATCTTAGCAAGATGTATTTTGATCTAATATTGTCTGTCTAGAAATGCTCGTAGTAAGAAGACTTTCTAAATAATATTTGCTGTTTGAAATGCCATTATTAAGATGTCTTTCGATTTTGCATTACCTGACTCAAATGCATTTAGAAAAATATCATTGTATCTAGCACTGGCTGTTTGAAATGCTCTTGGTAAGATGTCTTTCGATTTAGTATTCCGTTTAAAATGCTCTTAGAATGATGTAATTCTATCTAGTATTGGCTGTTTGAAATGGTCTTAGTAAGATATCTGTCGGTTTAGTATATTCCGTTTGAAATGCTCTTAGAAAGATGTAATTCTATCTAGTAGTGGATGTTTGAGATGTTCTTAGTAAGTTGTCTTTGCATGAAGCAATTGGCGTTTGAAATGCTATTAGTAAGATGCTTCTTGTTTATAGTATTGGCTGTTTTGAATGATATTAAGATGTATTTCGATCTAGTATTGTATGTTTGAAATGCTCGTAGTACGAAGACGTTATATCTAGTATTGGCTGTTTGAAAGTCTCTTAGTAAGATGTCTTTCAATATTGTATTCCCTGTGTGAAATGCTCTTAGAAAGATGTCAATCTATGTATTTGGCTGTTTGAGATGCTCTTAGTAAAGTGTCTTTATATCAAGAATTTGGCGTTTGAAATACATTGAGTAAGATGCTTTTTCTATCTAGAATTAGCTGTTTGAAATGCTCTAAGTAAGATGTCTTTCTATCTAGTGTTGTCTGTTTGAAATGCTCGTAGTAGGAAGACTTTCTATCTAGTATTGACTGTTTGAAATGATTTTTGTCAGATGTCTTTCGATTTAGTTTCACAGTTTGAAATGCTCTTGGAAAGATGTAATTCTACCCAGTACTGGCTGTTTGAAATTCTCTTAGTAAGATGCTTCTTTTATCACGTATTTGGCGTTTGAAATGCTTTTAGTAAGATGCTTCTTCTGTCTAGTATTTACCTGTTTAAAATCTGCTCTTCTGCAGATTTTTCATGGTCTTATCAATGACTGAAATGCTGTGCAGCTTAAAGTTGTCCTTGTAAAAATCTTTCGTGGTCTGTGCCAGCAGGTCTGTGTTTTTAGTGATATGAGCGCCCTCCACGGGTTATTGTCAAACTATATTGCCCTTTGTATTTTGGCGATGCGTATGACAAGGCTAGTGTAGTTTTATAGGTTTCGGTAGTGAATGATTTACGCTTCTTTTCCAGCAGGTTGGGTGCCTGCTATGTGCATATTGTGTAGCTTATCCGCAAAGCCGTGCTGGAAGGAGGATATCAGAGGTCTTCATCAGAAACAAGACTACCGAAGCGTAGTGTTTTCTGATATTTAGTATACTACCTGGTACGCCAGGGTGCATATCAGCAGGCACTAGCGTCACTAGGGTTGGTGTCACCCAGTGCTGTAACTCATGGTATCACCCCAGGGACCTCCTTCCATAACATACCATACAGAATCCTTAGTAATGTCATTTGGTGTCACCCCATCGAGTGTCACCCGGTGAGGTCCTCGCCTCTTAGTGACGCCACTGTCAGCAGGTTCAAGGCTAGAAATGATTGACCATTTGTGAGGGGATATATGCCCATTACCTCTAAACGGACGATCATTAGCAATGTAAAGTTTTATCTCCTCACCTTTGACAAGCCGCCAGTTTGAGCTTTTGTTTGCACATATTTACATCCGCTCCTCGATAGTGGCAATGGATTTAATGATCAGCTCATTTAGGACATGGGCCAATAAAGCCACTTGTGACAGTTTGAATGATAAGTATGGGGACACAGCTTCCCCTCCTGCTGAACATTCTTAAGCTGTGCCTTAACACTAAGGTTAAAACTATCGTCATTCTTTTGTATATCTGGTTTCAGAATGTTGATCAATACTGCGGACATGACTCTGAGTAGCTTAGAACGGTTCACTTCTAAGCAGTAGCCTCCTGGTTTTGCGGCCTGATAAGCAACGACAATGTTTCCTTTCCTGAACGATCCTCCTTTTGTATGAGTGATGCAAAAGGGTATCGTCTCGCAAGGACTAGTGTGGAAGGGGCCTTTGTTCCTCGGAAGCCCTCTGCCTGGTCCGTTGTGTAGCCGCTTTGGCTGGACCAGAGGCAGATACAGGTAGCTGCCTAGAGGCTGGTGTGGGTGGCTGTCTTAGAGCCTGTGTATGCTTTTGATGCATATAACCTGGTGTAGGTGATTGAGGTGGCGTTGGTCGCTCTCCGGATGGATTTGGCTGCTGATGTTCTCAGGCGTACAACATTGCCTCCAGTATATTATCGTATTATGTGATCTTATCATGTCTGAGTAGGGCGTTTATTCGCTATATTCGAATTATGACTAGCAATTTATATCCCATAGTTAGATCATCGCTCTAATTGGTTTATTGATGACCCTCCTCCCTCGCCTACTACCATGAACGCCATTAGCATGTTTCGACCCATTCCAAAATGGCCCACGAGGTCTAGAGCTAGTGGTGATAGTAAATATGATACAATGTGGAGCCACACCCTTGTGATTAATATTAAACCCTGGGAGCTTTTGGCGGCTATGAGTCAATGTCACAGCAAAATGTGATACACCGCGGATGTAAACCTCCCATTGATCAGCTACAAGTAGTGAAAGGGGACGATTCAGCCTCAGTGGGAATTAGCATTACAGACCCCCCCTCCCCCCCGGGACTGTTTAGCCTCAATGGAAATTTAACATGGAGAAAAATCGTGGGACTATATAGCCTCAAGGGAAATTAACATGGGAATAGATTTTGGGACTGTATAGCCTCAAGGCGATATTAACATGGGTGGGACTGTATAGCCTCAAGGGAAATTGAACATGGGAATAGATTTTGGGTCTGTATAGCGTCAAAGGAATTTAAACAGGGTGGGACTGTATAGCGTCAAGGGAAATTTAACATAGGATTTTTTTTAAAAAAATAAAAAAAAAAAAAAATGGGGTAGGCAATGGAAAGTCAATCTCTTTTCGAGACCTATGAGTGGCCCTGAAAAGGGCCTTTGGGTTTATGTTAATGTATCCATTAACATAAGGGGCACCGCATTGGTCTTCTTCTTGTCCTTAGGCTGCGCCTCACTGTAGGACCGTAAATCAGCACTCTTTTGAGGCATCCTTGTCTTTCTACGGAGATCCTACGTATCCACAGACTGGTGTCTGTCCTGTGGACAACGGTCCACTTGGATCGGACATACATTAGCATGTCCGTCCTAAACATCATTGAAGACACTAGGTTGGATGATTCAACTGTGGTCCACATCTTGAGGCGACGAGAACAGGTGAATCAATGCGGTGAACTGCGCTTATTTATAGGTACAGGAAGGATAGAAACGGATTGAGTTCATTCACCAATCCGAACACGCGTTACAAAATTCAGTCAGCCCGCATCCAATCCGAAGAGAGCAGTCTGTGACGTCACGTGTCTAAATAGATTCGCTAGCGCCTGTGTGCAGTCAATCTATGCGACAGTGATTCAACATGACGGAAACTCAGAAAACGATCCATTGGGGTGCACCAGCAGTGGAGACCGCCCAAGGGAACCCGGACTTACTTTCAGAAGAGGTAAATTGGGATTTTGTGGATTTTCTTACCTCGCAAGAACTTGTTCCGGAACCTTCGTCACCTTCTTCATTACCGCAAGTGGAGAATTTTAGACAGAGACAGAAAGAAGAATTGGAGAAATTTATACAACGACAAAAGGAAGCGGAACAAGCTTTTCTCCTACAGCAACAGCAGCAAGAAGAAGAGGTAAGAAAAAAAGAACAACAAGAAGAAGTAGCAGCAAAGAAACAAGAGGGTGAAAATCAAACGGTCACGGTACTGTTGGACATTTTAGCGGAGTTAAGAAGTCTGAAACAAATGTATCAGACTTCTTTATCACGACCGAAGAGAATACGACCTTCGGGAGCTAAACACGTCAACTCTGTGACTAAGCCTACCGTACCAACCTTAGTGATTTCAACCAAATCATTATCATCATCAACAGTACGCAGTCCAGAAGTAGGCCTTGGCCGTGGCAAAGGCATAAGACAGTTAAAGTTGATTGCTTAAACTCACCCCTACACCAAAAAAACCAAAGGCCCTTTTGAGGGCCACCCACGTCTCTCGAAAAGAAATACAATTTCAATTGCCAATAACTCAAAAAAAAAAAATCATATTTTACCCCTATAGTACGTGTATATGAATGCGTGAGTGTAGATTCTTATTTTAAAATCAAAACTCAAAGACACTTACCTTATATAATTAATGAATTCTTTTCTCAGTAGTTACAACCCAATTCACAATTCACAACAGAACACTTTACAAAGTTCATAGACTTCTTCTATCTCATTGTTTACTCTCTCTGTTTTTTTCAATTTCTTCACCTTCACAGTCTTTTCCTCTTCTTACTCCTCACTTTCTTCCCTTCTTCTTTTCTTCTCCTGTTTCTTTTTCTTCACCTGTCTGCTTTCTTCCTCTGAAGAATCCCTCTCTTCTTCTGACTCCTCTTGTTTCTTTTTTGGGCAATCTGGAGACCAATGTCCTTTTTCTTGACAATAATAACAGGTATCTTGACTTTTGTCTTTTCTAGCCCCTGTTTTTCTTTTTTGATGGTCTGGACACTCTGAAGACCAATGCCCTTTCTTCTGACAGATATAGCAAGTATCTTGACTTTTATCTCGAAAGGAAGAAGAGTAGTCCGTGGGCTGGTCTGAAGAGAATTTTCTAATGACCCCTCGCAAAGCTCTGACGAAACGTTCGATTTGGCTAGTCTCTTGGATCGTTGTGCTCGGTTTGAGAGTGAAATGAATAGTGAAAGGACAAGACACACACCCTTTCATATACGCTGGTCTGCCATGACTATAAATTAGTCTATGGTGTTTAAACTTGAGTCATTTGACGTTTTTCACTCAAGATGAAACGATCCTATTCATTCGAGAAGAAAGAAGAAGAAAGTAAGAGGCAGAAACGTGATCTATCGCCTCGTACCAGGGCTGAAGTCTTGGCACAAATTCATGCCAGTGATTTTGAAGAGGACATGAGTGAACCAGAATCCGAACCCTCTAAACAAAGTTCACCACCCTTAGTCAACCCTGAAAAATACTATTCCATTCGAGAGACGGAAAAGCGCTCCTCTAGAAAATTTAGAACCACGGCTTACAAATACACAGTGAAGTTTAAAGATTTCAAGGCTGAAGTACCGTTAGAGAAAGCAGAAGTGTTCATCACTGGGGTGTGGGATTCTTTGCTCACCGCACTCAAGCGACAATGTCAACCCAAAGAAGACGATCGCTTGAGACTTTCCATACAACACGACGGTTTGAAATCCCCTGTTTGGATCGAGTTTAGCACCCCTGCAGAATTGACCGCTTCCAAAGTCATGGGCAAGATTCAACACGTGCAACAATCTAATGACCAGTTTGACATCACCGATGGAAAAGCCACACTGGACATGACCCACGTCTCTCCTCCTCAAGGGACCGGACAACGCAATAAGGTGTTACTGGTGAACGAGCTTCGCAGCACCAAAAAGAGTCTCGTCCAAATTTACAATTCTCAAGACCAGATGTGTTTAGCCCGAGCCATCGTGGTGGGACGAACCTATGCCAACAAGAACGACACGACAGAATGGAAAAGAGCCTGGAAAACTATTCGACAATCGGACCGAGCCAAACAACGAAACGAAGCAGAACTCCTGTTGCAACAAGCCGGACTGTCCAAAGACACACCCTGTGGCATTCCTGAAATGCAAAAATTGCAAGATGTCCTAGCTCCACGATACACCTTGAAAGTGCACCCTCAAGAAGTGCGCGGACCTCTGTTGTTTCGAGGGAAAGACTTTAAGGACGGAAAATACATTCATGTCTATTATCACGATGACCATTTCGATACCATTACCAGTATCATTGCATTCCTGGGGTACGGTTATTACTGTGAGAAATGTGACCATGGTTATAATAATCGAGAGCAACACAAACATTGCGGATTGAAATGCTCAGGATGTTAGGCCTCTCAACTCTGCCTGAGCGAAGGACAAGAAAGAATACATTGTCCTGCTTGTCTGCGCACGTTTGTCAGCCCTGCCTGTTACCAGCAACATCTGAAGACGCAAGGTTCACAGAAGAAATGTGCTTGTCAACTCCTGAGATTGTGCCCCAGGTGTGGACAAGGCCTACGTACCAATAATGCCAAGACACACGTATGTTCAGGAAAGAAAAAATGTCACATTTGTCGCCACATCGTGGACTTGGAACACGAATGTTACGTGCAAAAGTACCATCCCCCACCAGAGAAAGAGGACGGTCACAAGAAGAAAGGCAATTTCATCTTTTTTGATTTCGAATGCATGCAAGAGACCGGTATTCACATTCCTAATTTCTGCGTGGCTCATCGAGCGTGCGAGAAGTGCATTCAAGAACCTATCTTCAGTCATTGCCCTCACTGCAGCAAGATTCCCGGAGGACGTGAAAAAATCTTTCGAGGACCGAACACGCTAGCCGATTTCGCCCGATGGGTCTTAGACCCCATCGACAAGACGTGGAGCCAAGAGGACATCGAACGTTACGGAGATTGTCATCCTCATGCCACGGTGATGGCTCACAATTTCTCCGGATACGATGGACAGTTTCTTCTCAGATACTATACGGAACATGGCACCGAACGTCCTAAAGTGACTTTGAACGGAGCCAAAATCATTTTCATGCAAGTGGGACAAGTACAGTTTAAAGATTCGATGAGCTATTTGGCCATGCCTTTGAGTCGAATGCCTAAAACGTTTGGAATGACAGAAATGACTAAAGGGTACTTTCCATACTTTTTCAATACGGAAGCCAATCAACACGCCGTTCTACCCCATTTACCTGAGGCTCACTATAACGACCCCGACAACATGCGTACCGAACAACGAGAAGCTTTCTACGCTTGGTACCAGGCTCACGCCTCCGACCCTTTCGACTTTCAGGAAGAAATGCTAAAGTATTGTCGTTCCGACGTGGACATTTTACGACGTTGCTGTGGAAAATTTCGAGAACTGTTCATGGAACACGGAGGGGTCGATCCTTTGAAAGAAGCTTGCACCATTGCCAAAGCGTGTTCCTTAGTGTACCGTCAACGATTCATGCCTGAAAACACCGTAGCTGTCATCAGCCCTCAAGCGACCAACTATGTCAAACGTCAATACTCGGTCAAAGCCCTACGCTGGTTACATTACTTGTGCGACAAGGAAGACAAGTGGATTCAGCATGCCCGCAACGGAGGGGGCGAAAAGAACATCGGAACGCATTCGGTCGATGGCTGGGACTTAGAAAACCCCAAGATCGTGTACGAGTTTAACGGTTGCTTATTTCACGGATGTCCCGTCTGTTATCCTGACCGTGGCACTAAAAATCAGTTTTTACAACGAACCATGGAAGACTTGTACCAGGACACTTGTCAGCGACGCTTAAAGTTAGAACAGGAAGGATACCAAGTGGTGGAAATGTGGGAACACGAATACGATCACCGTTTGAAAACCGATCCCGAGTTTAAACGCCTCGTGGAAAGTTACCAGTTCATGGACCCCCTGAACCCGAGGGATAGTTTGTACGGAGGAAGGACCAATGCCACCTGTTTGCTGTATCAAGCCGACGAAGAGAAAGGAGAAGAAATCAAATACTTGGACGTGTGTTCGCTGTATCCCTACGTGTGCAAATATTGTCGCTTTCCTGTAGGGCACCCACAATTGTTGACGGAACACATCGAGCTGAAAAACATTCGACAATACGAAGGTCTGATCAAGTGTAAAGTTTTGCCGCCCACGGACTTGTACCATCCCGTGTTGCCTCACCATTGCCAAGGCAAACTGATGTTTCCTTTGTGCCGTACTTGTGCCGAAACGTGCAACCAAGATCAGCCTTGTCAGCACACCCAGGAAGAACGTGCCTTGACGGGAACCTGGGTCAGCGTAGAATTGTTCAAAGCTCTGGACATGGGATACCAACTGTTAGAAGTGTACGAAATTTGCCACTTTCCTAAGACACAACAATACCACAAGGGTGACCCCACTCAGAAAGGCATTTTCTCCGACTACGTGGATGCCTTTTTGAAACTGAAGCAAGAAGCCAGCGGCTATCCTTCCTGGTGTCACACTCCCGAAGACCAAAAGACATTCAAAGAGAAACACTATGAACAAGAAGGCATCACTTTAGATCACATCGAGAAAAACGAAGGCAGGCGATCGTTTGCCAAAGTGATGTTAAATTGCTTGTGGGGAAAAATGGCACAACGACCGTGTTTACCCAAGACGGAATATTTGACCGAACCTTCACGCTACTTTCAGATGATTCACGACAAAACCAAATTCATGAAACACGTGGACGTCGTTCGCGAGGATTTGATCTTGGTCAGTTATGAAGAAGATCTGGACTTTGTACAAGACGACCCCTTTGGAAATGTCATCATTGCAGCTTACGTGACAGCCCATGCTCACTTAAAATTGTACGAAGCTTTAGAACTGTTAGGGGAACGCGTCCTGTACTTTGACACGGACAGTTGCATTTACATCCATCACCCGAGTCAACAGCACCCTGACATCGAAGGAGACCGTTTAGGGGCTTGGACAGACGAGCATCCCGACGACAAGATTCTAAGTTTCGTCAGTGGTGGTCCCAAAAATTACGGCTACGAATACCGGGACAAACAAGGAGAAGTGCACACGACGTGCAAAGTGAAAGGATTGACTCTGAATTATCGTACCAGTCGAGTGGTGAACTTTGGGGTACTGAAAGAAGCCTTGCAGTCTGGAAAAGATCAACACTTTAAAGTGACCACCTATCAACCGAAGAAGATTGTACGTTTACCCACTCACCACATCGTCAGTCGACCCTTGGAAAAAGTCTATCAAATCGTGTACCAGAAGCGAGTGCGACGACCCAACCACGTTACTTTGCCGTATGGACACGTTGGTATAAAACATTGGTTGTAAGAGGATAGCCACCCACCAGAAGGATGACTTCGCCACAGCAAGAATCGAGTGAGAAACCCGATGAGAACTCCAAGTTCAAACCCTACCATTTTCCAGTCTTCTTACCTGACTATTGTGATTGTGCCCGTCGATTGGACACGTTTCAGAAATGGCCTACGGATAGGAAAGGATTACCTTCTTCGCATGTTTTAGCTAGAACAGGATTTGTCTACTTGGGACCTAAGTCAGGATTGGGATATGAAGTACAGTGTTTCGCTTGTGGCCTGAAGTTACGAATGGATCTATGCATCTACAAAGATTCAGTTATTCTGGAACATACTCGATGGTCTCCGCACTGCCCTTACCTTTCTATGGCCTTTCCACCCATGACACTACGGTACAATGATGACGGCACCTTAGGGACGGTACCTTCCAAAACAAGACATAAAAAACATAAAAAAGGAACGATGTACAAGCTTGAGGCTGCATTGCGACTAGTATAAAAAGGGACTGTGGTCAAGATCGATAGTTCATTGTGACTACCAAGACCGAGCGAACAAAATGAATACTTTCAGAGAAACACAAAACAAGTTTAGACAGGCACAATTCAAGTGTGGGGCTTCGGAAGTGGAATGCGATTGTGAGCCTTGCGATGGGTACGATGCTGTACGTTGTGACCTTAGCGATGCCGTAAAGCATCATGGGAACTTTAGTGTCACTACCCCTATCATGGAAAGTAATGCTGTGCGTGTCAAACCTGAGGGATGCGAAAGCGATGCCGCTCGTCCTCTTGGACATTTTACTGGGTTTCGTTTTAAAGGTGGATGTTCACCTTCACGTCTACCCCCCTACGGATGTCATCCAGCCCTGAGGAAACTCCTGTCCATGTCACCCAACCCTCATCGAAACGAACCTGTGAAAGACGAATATTCGTTTCCTGTGCGTTTGTCGGAATACTGCGACTTTGAAAATCGTCTTCAATCGTTCAAAGGAAAATGGCCTAAGTATCTGGGAGGACCGACCCCCGAAGAATTAGCCAGAGCCGGATTTTTCTACTTGGGCGAAGGAGATAAAGTCAAGTGCTTCAGTTGCGGTGTGTCACTTCACCACTGGAAACCGCAAGATTCGGCCTACGTAGAACATGCTCGATGGTCACCGAATTGTCATTACTTACCCTTAGTGGGACCGAGACATTAAAGTAACTTACCATGTCGTTGACGAAGAAGAAACCAGTTTGGCTAGGAGTCAAATGTTGGACATCAACGAGACCAGTATTTAAACTTCATTTCAAAAACGATATTGAATCATTACCTAAAGAACTGCAAGAGAAGATTTACAAGGAAGTTTGGCAAGGGTTTGCCAGAGTGAAATCTCAATGGGTCACTGTAGAACTTCTGTGCCGAGAAATACACAAGAGGAAAGTGAAAAAAGTCAACCAGTGTGTTAGATTTCTTTGGGTCAAGTGTGCATTCGTCCTATTGTATTACTCTAGACCGTTTACATCAAAAGAGTTCAGTGACATTCTTGGACGTTACCCTGAATGGCAGTGGTCAGAAATTACTCACTATGTGGATTACTTTTGCTCTAGGAGAAGATTGTGAATTGTACGGACTGACCTATTCATGGATACTTTACAAGAGAACATTCGTGCTTTGCCTGTGGAGTTCAGAGAACGCATTTACCGAGAGCTGGTGAAAATACAAGTGAAACGTAAGGAACAGTTGCATCCGTTACGTCACCAGATCTTTAACCACTGATACCTGAATGGTATAAGAGAACTGATTCGTCAGAAATTGTTTCAGTGGTCAGACCTTGTTTCCGAAACAAAGAGACTATAAAAACAGGCTGCCATGCCACGACTTTTATCGTATGTAATCCAACAGATTCCGTGGAAGGAACTCAATGACCATATTCAAACCGTGGATCATTACCATCGATTATTACAAGAACTGTATCCATTCAATTTGGGTCGACAAGTGGTGTGTGTCTTAGTGACTTGTTTTCTGGGATTTCGTTTACCAGCCGATTCTTTGTGGACTCTTTACGAACAGTACTTGCCACCTCAATGGCCTTAAATGGTCACGAAAGACTCCTTTTGCTCAAAGCCTTGCGTTTTCATCTGGATACTTCTCGACCTCTACGGGAAAAAAAGATTCGTCAACTTTTAGCTACCCAAGACGTGTATGACGATGTGTGTGTAGCTTGTGACTTACACCCCCATTGGACAGATGTCCGTGCCTGGAAAGAATGGGATTTTGAGGCTTGGACCCAAGAAGTGGCCCAGTATGCACGAGAGTTGTTCAAGGAAAAAAGTTACATTTCAACCTGTGTTAGTGACGGTGCCAGAAGAACCCGTCACCCAAGACAGGACTGTCGTGGACAGGCCTGAAAGACCCTTTCTGGAGGACACTTGTGTGACCTTACCCTCTATAGAACTGGTCAGAACATTACCCAAAACATGTTGTACAGACACTTGTGTTTATTCCACGTTAATGGTTATCATGTGCCTTTTATCCTTGTACTAAAGCCTTTGGCTTTTTATGTATTTTTGTCTTTCGTATTCATGTTTAAAACATTCCATAAACGTGTCCTGACAAAAAGTATATAAACTCTTGTCTTGTTTGTTTTCGTGTCACAAGTGACATTCCTAACACTATGGCTACCTCTGCTGTCTCTGCTCCCTCTTCCTCTACTGTCAAAGTCATCGACGAACACTTAGATCGTGCCAGTTGGGAGGCTTTGTATCTTCGCCATCCCTTTAACATGCTCATTGCTGGACCTAGCGGTTCAGGCAAAACCGAATTCGTCAAACGTTTGATCGAACATAAACATCATTTGATCGATCGGCCACCTCAGCGGATTGTGTGGTGTTACAAAGAGTGGCAATCGGCGTACAGCCTCTTGCGAGAAAGTCAAGGCGATTCCATCGTGTTTGTGGAAGGTATTCCTAAAGAAGACGACGGCATCGTCTCTGACTCCCGTCAAACCCATTTGGTCATTTTTGACGACATGTTAGGAGAAGACGAAGAAGAAATTAAACTGTGGTTCGCGCGTAAAGGGCATCACCGTAATGCCAGTGTCGTTTACATCACCCAAAATTTGTTTCAACAAAGTAAAGCCCATCGCACCATCAGTCTCAATGCGCATGACGTGGTCTTGTTTAAAAGCCCTCGAGATAAATCGCAAGTGCAAGTCTTAGCCAAACAGTTAGGAACGCCTTGGCTGACTCAGGCGTACGACGATGCCACTCAAACTCCACACGCCTATTTATTCGTCGATTTGAAACCTACGACCCCCGATGATTTGCGATTTCGTACCCACTTGTTTCACCACTGGTGCCACGACGGAGGGCCTGTCCTGTACACGACTCCGTCTTCGACTTAATTTCACTCCACAAAAAAAATCTATAAAACCTCAGACCCTTTTCGTCTCTCTCACACAACGTCAACATGACATCCCTTCAGTCGCATCTTCCCGTCAAATTGATTCGTACCTTATATGGCATCAGTCGAGAAAAAAATCCACAAATACGAGCTCGTGTCTTAGAAGCTAGTCTCAAAGAAGTCTTACGATGGTTCACGGTGACGGCACGTCAATTACTCCAAGGAATCATTCAGATTCCTCATCAAACCAAACGCTTTTTTGATCGAAACAAAGTCGCTTTGACCGAACTAGCCGATCCCCGCATCGACACCCAAACCAAAAAACAAATCATTTTGAAACCTGGAGGGAGCGGTACTCTAGGAGGGGTCATCATTCGCTCTCTCTTAAGATGGGATCCAAATGCCCCCAAACTTCTCCCCAAGAAAAAAGTCAAACGAAGCTCCAAGAAGAAGACAAAGACCAGGTCCCCAAGGAGAACTTCTCCAGTGGCGGGACCCTCCTCTTACCAGACACCACCCCGGAAAAAGAAAAGAAGCCCCAAGAAAAAGAAACAGAGAAAAAGTCCCCAGAAAAAGAAAAGCCCACAGAAGATAACTAGTCGCAAGAGAGGCACTTCAGCCAGGACGCAACCTTACACTCGCAAACCACGACCTGCCACGGCGGTGACTGCGTCTCCGGCTGCCTCACGTTCATCCACTTCTCCGTTGATGACACCAAGAACTGAAGAGTACTTGGAGACGTTGATCACACCAAGGACTTCTCCGTTGATGACCCCAAGAACTTCCCCAGTGGCAGGACCCTCCAATTTAGTGGCAGTGGCTGCTGCTCACAAAGTACCTTCTCCCAAAATCAAAGTTCAAGAAAGATCGGGCATGTTACAAAGTTTACTGAATTGTCCAAGCAAGAACTGGCTCGATTTAGTCCGTTGCGTACCCCTGCACGACGTGTCATGCCTGTCCTCAAACTAATACGACGTAAAGACAATCAGTGGCGACGCGTTCCAGTATAAAAAAGGCCTGTGATCAAGTCGGGTATCAGTGTTTTTTGGTGCTCCTGAAGACTCAAAGATGTCACCCTCCAGAAACCCCCAAGGAAAGAAAAGGAAAGGACTGCCACCACGTTTAGCCAAACATGGGAACATGTTATCTGTCCTGTCCAAAGCTTCTCCACCCCTACGAAAAAAACTCATTCAAACAGCCTCCAAAGAGGTCATCGATACCGTGTGCGAATGTTGTTTGAACGTTTTGAAAGGCACGATCCCTTTGTCCAAACACCAGAAACAATGCTTAGGCAAACATCGTCACGTTCTTCGCCAAATGGTTCAAAAGAAAATTCCCATTCGTCAAAAGAAGAAGATGTTGGTCCAACGTGGAGGTATTTTACCCCTCTTGTTAGGCCCCTTACTGAAAGGAGTCTTGGGAACCATGTTGGGAGGACTGGTGGGAGCAAGATAAAAAGGCCCTCGGAAGTCCCAAGATCTCAGAATCGACCCCTGACAACCCCATGGAAGGACGAAAACTAGCTTTAGTGCCTTACAAACGATGGATGGAATACCATCGTTGGCAAGAACAACGCACCCCGTATTTACCTCCCAATCCCAATTTGAGCGAGATGTCCCAGTTACAACACGAATTGCAGTCCTTGATGGATCGCCAAGATTTGTCCGAAACAGAAAAATCGCAAAAGTACGGTCAACTCTTGCAACAACTGCAACTCTTTCACCAGAAAGCTTTAGACGAAACAGCTCTACCCACTCTGAAAGATTTTAAGACCTTGATGAAAAGTTCAGCACCATCACCAGTACCACCACCACCACCACCACTACCAGTGACCAAGACAGAAAAAGGAGAAAAAGAAGAAGAAGGGTTTCAAACACCACCAGAAAAAGTACGCAAGTTAACAACACCACCTACCTCCAGAATTGGATGGATTAAAAAGATGATGACCACCCCTTCTTCATCAGAAGAGAAAAAGAAGGTGAAGACAGAAGTGAAACAAGAAAAAATATCCCCTGTTCAGACATTCTCCTCCTCGACACCTAATGCCGGTCGCACACGCAAAGCATTACAATCCAAAAAAATACCCCAAGAGAAAAAGAGTAGCATCTTCCAAGAGTGGGTGCCTTATTAACACACAAGCCAAAAGAAATGGAAAAAGTGTTAGCCAGCATTTACTACGATCCCTCCCATCCTGCAGGTTACACAGGAGTTCAAAAATTGTATCGTGCTGCCAAAACTCGACTGAAAAGTCTCCGTTTACCTCAAGTGCAACGATGGTTACAAGAACAAGCTACTTACACTTTACACAAACCCATTCAACGCAAGTTTGCCAGAAGTCGCACCCAAGTGGAAGGCATCGATCATCAATGGCAAGCCGACTTAGCCGATGTCTCTCATTTGGCCAGCTACAATCGTGGCTACAAATATTTGTTTTGTGTCATCGACGTGTTTTCCAAATTTGCCTGGGTCGTACCCTTGACTTCCAAATCGAGCAGCGAGTTAGTGCGAGCCCTGCAACGGGTGTTGAAACAAAGCTGTCGTCACCCACTTCGATGGCAAACGGACAAAGGTACCGAATTTCTGAACCAAGCTTTCCAAAAAGAATTAAAGAAACGTGACATTCATTCTTTAACCACCGAGAATCTTGAAACCAAAGCCAGCATCGTGGAACGTTTTCAACGCACTTTGAAAGAACGCACGTGGAAATATTTTACGCATCACCACACTCTGAAGTACATCGACATCTTACCGCACCTGGTGCAAGCGTACAACCAATCTTACCATCGAAGCATCGGACGTGCCCCGCAAGAAGTGACTCCCGACAACGAAGTGTTGGTGTTTGAGCGCCTGTTTGGTACGTCCCCGACGAGGGCTGTCCCCAAGAAAAGTGGAGAGTTGACCGTAGGAGATTGGGTGCGCATTGGCAAAACCAAACGCACTTTCGACAAAGGTTACTTACCTAACTGGACGACCGAATTGTTTCGTATCACTGGACGAGTGCATGGCCGTCATCCTGCCGTCTATAAATTGGAAGACATGTACGGAGAGGTGCTCAAAGGAACGTTTTATTTGCCCGAGTTACAACGTGTCACAAAAAAAGAAGACGACGTGTACGACATCGAACGCATTCTCGAACGCAGAACCCGTAAAGTGGGCAAACGACGTGTCAAAGAAGTCAAAGTACGTTGGAAAGGATATCCACCCAGTTTTGATTCTTGGATCGACGCTTCGCAAGTCATCGACTATAAAAAGAAGTGACCATCATGCCCTTTCACACAGACGCAGCTACGTCGACCACTCCTTCACCTAGTTCTTCTGTGCAAGATTTACAAAAACAACCCTTGTGGGTGTGGTGTGGAGAACGTGTGCTTAAAACGCAAATCGTCTTTTTCTGCCAAATCTTCGTGGTGTATTGTGTCATCGGGGCAGCCATCGCCAATTTGAGTTTGCAACAAGGAGACAAACAATTTTTATTGAGCAGTTGCATCGGTTACCTGCTTCCTAATCCCTCCCTGAAATTCACCTCGAACGGGAACCACGGGAACCTTGTGTCCAGTGCCAGTGCCAGTCACCACTCCAACCACAACCAGAACCCCATTTTGAGCGGAGACACGCCTCTGACGTCCAGTAACCCCTCGGACAGCCACAGAACTCTGGAATTATGAGTCACCAAAACCAATTTTACTTAACCTTACCCAGTGACAGTTCCATGGAGGTGTTTCCCCACAACACGTTGTGCTCTTACACGGCCAAATTACCTCAGGCCATCCAGTTAGATCACGAAGCCCATTGGGAAGTGGCTTTCTTAGAAATGATTTATCCAACACAAATCAAAAACATCACTGAAACTCAAAACACTTTTGACGTCGAAATTCTGGACCCAATAGTGCAGCAAACCATGACGACCACTTCTCAACATAAATTACTTCCCAAGACCCCAATACCCCGGAGCAGCAGTGACCCTTCTCCTCCTTTTTACGTTTATCACTTTAAAATTAACTTTTAGTGGTCAACATCTGGTGGAGGCCATCGCTGACAAATTCTATGCAACATTTGACAAAGTTCTGACCGGACTAAAAAAACGTGTCACCATTGAGTACTACAAACTGTCTCACCGTCTACTCATCAAATTTGAAAGTGAGGAAAAAAGTATACGTATTAAATTTTGCCCTGAATTGTATGACATTTTGGGTGGAGACATTGACAACAACGGGCATTTTGCAAGGTATTTTCGTTTCCTGGTAGAACTGAACCAGGGACTGAATTTGATGTTTGTGTACTCCGATGTGGTGGAGTACAACGTGGTGGGACACACCTCCGTGCCGTTACTGCGTGTAATTCCTTTCAAAGTGGATTCTGCCACGGTCACTGACGAGGAAGGTGGAAACACTTATCACGTCCACCGCGAATTTGTACATCCTCACTATTTGCCTGTCAGCAAGTCGTATTTGGACACGGTCAACATTGCTATAAAAGGAGATCTGGGACAAAATATTCCATTCACCAAAGGAAAAGTCACGGTGAAACTCCATTTTCGAAAACGGTTCTCTCACGACTCGTAAGTCATGTATCCAGTGTACCGAGGGGTTGCTCGACAGCGAGGACACGGTTTAGGAGATATGTTAAAATCGGCCTTTCGTTCGGTGGCCCCGGTGTTGAAACCGATGGTGACACGCGGATTGCACGCCTTGAAAGATGCGGCACTGACGCAAGACAAAGAATTTCTCCAAAATGTCATCATCGACAAACAAAACCCTAAAGAAGCCTTCATGAGGGCAGGCAAAAATGTCTTGCTGCAAACGGGCAAAGACCTTTTGGGCCGACGAGAAACACCTATAAATGCCCTGCACGCTACCGAGTCAGGCATTCAGCAAGGACAAGGCAGAAAGAGACGACGAAGAAAACACCCTTTCACCAGACTTCACACTTCTAAAGGTAGAAAGGCAAAGAAAAGAAGAACCGTTCGAGACTTAGACGTTTTCGATTATTGAGAAACAGCAACTAAAAAATGATGCACCGAGAGTCTTGCGCCTGTTCCAAGTCGGAACTGGATCTGTTTGCCATGCCCCCCACCATGTTGACGATGCAAGAATCCCAGTGGGTGGAATTTCATCCCGTCTCCTCTTTGACGGATTCCACTCCCATCGAGTTTGAAATCAAAGGACAGCCCGAAGATTACATCGATCTGAATAGCAATTACTTGTACTTGAAAGTCAAAGTTCTAGATAAGAATGGAGGTGGTATAGACGGTGACAAGAAAGTAGCTCCCGTCAACAATTTCATGCATTCCTTGTTCAGCTCAGTGGACTTGTACTTGAATAACAAACTGGTCAGCAGCAGCATGGATACTTACCCTTACCGTGCCTACCTGGAAAATCTCTTGACGTACGGAATAGATGCCAAGAATACTCATCTCAATGCTTGCGTGCTATGGGAACCTGACGAAGCGACCAAGTTTGACATAATAGATAAAGACAATGACGGCTTTGAGGAAAGACGAAACAAAATCAAAGATGGAAAGAGTTTAGAACTGATGGATCGTTTGCATTTGGACATGTGGTTGCAAGAGAAATATTTGCTGAACGGGGTAAATGTTCGCTTGAGACTGAATCGTAGCAGTACTGCTTTCCATTTGTTGGCTGATGCTGATGCTACTACTGGTTTCAATCCTAAATGCAAAATCGAGGAGGTCAAACTCTACGTACGACGCGTGGAAGTGTTACCCAAATTGGGAAACGACATTAGTCAGACATTGAGCAGAACGACAGCCAAAAATCCCATGCGACGCGTGGAAGTGAAAACCTTCACCATTCCCACTGGACATCATTCCATGATCGAAGATCATCTGTTTCAAGGACAGTTACCCAAACGTTTAATCCTTGGTATGGTCAAGAATTCAGCCTTCAACGGAGACTTCACTAAAAATCCTTTTACGTTTAAACACTTTAAGGTGAAGAAAATCGAAGTCAGTTGCGATGGCAAGACCTTGTGTATCAGACCTTTCGAACCTGACTTTACGAAGATGAATTACTTGAGATCGTACTTGTCTCTGTACCAAGCCACCGGCCAGTTAGGGACCAACACGAGTCACGGCATTACGTACGACGATTACGCTGGAGGCTATGCTTTGTGGGCTTTTGATTTCACTCCAGACCAAGGCAGTGACGAGGGACATTTCCACCTTATAAAATCCGGCCAGATTCGTGTGGAACTTCAGTTTGAAGAAGAAGTGAAAGAGACAGTGAACGTCATCCTGTATGCAGAATTCGATAATACGATAGAAATCAACAGTTTGAGAGAAGTCATTCTAGACTATTAGAAGCTATGGAAGACTGTTATCCCTCTTTACCTAGTGGAGAAACTTTGGACATGGAATGTGAGGAGACCGTGGAAGGAGAATCCCAAGACAAAGACGAAGAAGTTGTCATGATGAAGTCGAGATGGCCAGAACAAGAAGCCCATTTAGTCTCCTGTTTTGCCAAACACTTGGTCGAAAAAATGACGGAATTGATCAAGAAAGATTGCTATGGATGTCAAAACGATCATCCCAGTCAAATTCAACACGATAAATGCCTGATGCTGAGTCAAGAAGAAAAATTGAACGAGTATCTGGACGAAGCTTGGAGTCTCATCTCGGACGAAGTCGTGTTGCACCAGTGGTATAAAGACTTGCGTGAACATTCTTGTCCACCATTAACCACTCAAGAGATCCATCGTATCGAAGCTCTCCTGAATCAGAGTGAGGAGACGAAACGAAGAAACGGTTATTTGTCAGACATTTTCAAGCAAAAAGTCAGGATCGAATTGATGACTTATTATTACCTGTGAAGAAGAAAAGAAAAAAAAACATGGATACCTGGGAACTTTATTACCTTTTGAACCACAGTTCGTATACGGCTTCTTGGAATCCTGTCGTCTGTGCTAAAGATGAACTCCCTCATCGCAAACCTCAAGACCATCTAGCTTATGTGATCAACACGGACGACAGTCATCTCCCAGGAACCCACTGGGTAGCCGTTTACTTTCCTCAAGAAGGATGTGTGGAATATTTTGATTTGTACGGATTGCCCCCTTTGGAAGACGATATCATTGACTTTATGAGAAGAAATGCTCAGACCACCCGATTCAATAATGTGAAATTACAAGGCACAGATTCCTTGGTGTGTGGACAGTACTGTGTGTATTTTCTGCATCATCGCAGCCTGGGCTATTCCTTAGAACATTTAGTGACTCATTTTGATCCTCGTTCTTCTTCAAGAAACGATGTGAAAGTAGATCGATGGTTCAGTAATGGCGGCTATAGGTGGAAGCTAGTAAAGTGGGCTCTGTAGATTTTGGCCGTTATAAGTGGTTATTTTTACAGTGAAATGGTTCATACTTGTTGGGATTATGTGTGAATATTCAAGGAATGCAGGACATACAACATTATTGGTAGATCTTAATCAGTTTTGAAAAAAAATATGTTTTTCCATTCAAAATTCAAATATGATGGAATAGAGATGGAAGTTTAGTGGTGCAGTTTTGAGACATTCCCTACCTGATCTGTTTGACTCATTTACTTACTTCAGTGTAGTTTGCCTTCAATTGTAAGAATTGTTTGGCACATGGTGAGTAATAAATGTCAGTGTCACAACTGAGTAGTGAGAAAAAATTAGTCCAAACAAGATTATCTACAAGTATGAGTGGAAAGAAAGATCAAGGCAAGCAACAAATAAAAACCAGATTACAGAGTAGCACCCTAATGGAGACATCTGACACAAGTATGAGTGAATCAACCTTGAGTACAATTCAGCCGGACTTGGATGAAATAAAGCAAAGTCTCAGAGGGAGCATTTCAAAAGCAGATTTTACATCTGCTATTGCTGACTTGGTGAAAAAGGATGACCTAGCAGAAATTGTTACAACTATTGTGAGGAAATTGTTAGAGAATGTGAAGGAAGATCTGAGAAAGGAGATAGTAGCAGAAAGTGAGAGGGTAATAAAGGAGAGGACAGGAGAGTTGATGGACAGGGTTGATTCACTGGAATTTGAAAACCACCAATTGTTAGAAAACTTACAAGAAGCAAAGAAGGAAAATGATAAAATGAGGATTGATATGAAAGATTATGAGAGGAGATCAGAGCAAGCAAGTGCAGCTTCAAACCAGTTCGAACAATATTCAAGGAAGCTGAACATAAAAGTTTTAGGGCTGGAGGAGGAGGAAAATGAAAATCTGAGAGAAAGAATTCCGAAGTTGGTGAAGGAAGTCACAAAAATTAATTTAGATAACAGGGACATAGTGGCTGTGCATAGGATTCCAGGTCGACAGGGACAACCAAGGCCAGTGATTGTCAAATTCTGGAGTCTGGATTGTAAACTTCCAATTATCAAGAAGCGGAAGGATTTTCTGCAGTACAAAGGAATTAGACTGGTAGAGGATGTAACCAGGCTGAATACTGAACTTATCAATAAATTATCTAGGCATCAAGAAATTGACAGTGCATGGTACTTTAATGGATCTGTGTATGGTAAAACCAAATCAGGAAAAAGGATAAAATTTGACATCTACGATGAAATTGATGAGAAAATTAGGTTATAAGTGTAATATGCAATTCTGTGAACTTATGAAATTGACCGAATAGGTATGTGAACTTTCGTTTTTATACTCCTTTTTCTACTCTAATTTGTTTTAATATTTTGTTTATAAGACACTTCTTTCCCTCACCAATTTTATCCATAATTTATATGTCTGATGATTCGCTGGTCCACTGTTATATCTCTCCCTAATAAATTCTCTCACTAGTTTATAAATCATCTTTCACTCTTGTACTCTCATATACACATTTACTAAGTTGTTTACTCACTTTTCTCAACATTACTCTTCCATGATAAATCTCTCAGTCTCACATTTTTTGCTCATACATTCAATCACCCACCACTTCCTTGTATGCGCTCTTTCACTCTTTCTTTTTCTTCCCTTTTACCCCTTTTATCATTCATTAAGTTGTAATTTATATTCTTTTTAATCTGTGCCATTTGGTTTACAAAACTGTCTCTAGCTCCGGAAAGGTCTGTCAGAGGTGCATAAGAGTTATCGCAAATGGAGTTGTTTCACTTGTTGTCCATAGTATACTGTATCATTGTTAAATGCAGCCAAAGCTACAGCCTTTACTGTAACACCATGGATGATTTTATTATGGATGTTTGTATTCTGTGTGAGTGTGAGTGTGAAAGCCATGCATATGATAAACTCAAGGTGATAATTACTTTATACATTCCTGTACAAGAATATGTATGTGTAAAATTTCTGCTGTTTTCATGGATAATAACATAAAAATTAATTCTATTAATGTTAGAGGCCTGCAAGGTTCAGTCTTAAAACGAAGGGATATTTTTCACTGGGTAAAACAAAAGAATGTATCTATGATATGCTTGCAAGAAACTCATAGTACAAAGAACGATGAAATATATTGGGCAGCTGAATGGGGATACAAATGTATATTTAGCCACTGCTCTAGTAAGAGTGCTGGGGTTGCAATATTTTTTAGAAATACTTTTGAATTTATAATTCATAGAGAAAGATGTGACAGTCAAGGGAGATTTATTATTTTAGATATTACAATTAATGGCAACAGAATAACCCTCGTGAATTTGTATGGTTATAATGATGATAATCCTAGGTTTTTTAGAAAGTTAAAGGAGGAGACTTTATTTTTTGAGAACTCATCAATTATAATGTGCGGAGACTGGAATACTGTTCAAGACTTAGATTTGGATACTTATAATATTTTACATGACAAACACCAACAGTCTAGGGCAGCGATTCAAGACCTGAAAAACGAATTGGAATTAATTGATCCCTGGCGAAATTCCAACCAAGACTTAAAGATGTATACCTGGAGGCAAAAATCTCCCTTGAAACAAAGTAGACTAGATTACTTTCTTGTATCAGATGACATTCATATGAATACAGCTGATGCATGTATCTTACCAGGGTACAAGACTGATCATTCAGCTATTGTTTTGAGTGTGGCGTTTTCAACGTTTCCAAGGGGAAAAGGATATTGGAAATTTAATAACCAACTGTTGAGGAACATTGAGTATACTGATTTGGTCAAAAAGTGTATAATTGACACTGTAAATGAATATTATGTAGGGGGAAATAAAGATGACTCTCTCCATGTTTCTCTTTCCTGTAACGACCAAATGTTCTTTGACATTTTGAAAATGAAAATAAGATCTGAAACTATAGGTTATTCTATTAGGAAATCAAAAGAGAAACGGGAAAAATTAAAGAAAATTGAGCAGGAAATAATAGAAATTCAGGGGGGACTGTCGAATAACATAAATGGGGAAATTCTGGAAAATTTAGAGAGAAAAAAACCAGAATTAGAGGAATCTAGGAAAAAATACATAGAAGGTGTTATATTAAAATCTAAAGCTAGATGGTATGAATTTGGGGAAAAAAGCACAAAGTACTTTTTAAATCTTGAAAAAAGAAACTATGTTAATAAGACAATAAAGGAAATTATTTTAGATGATGGGACAAATATATCTGACCAAATAGATATTTTAGAAGCACAAAAACAGTTTTATATGGAATTGTTCAAAAGTAGAATTGCTCAGCTTGATGATGAGGCTATTCAAGAAACTCGAAATAGATTTTTTAATCACAATATTAAACTTAGTCGAGAGGAAAGAGAATCATGCGAGGGTCTGCTTACAATTAATGAATTTGGTATGTCTCTAAAACGGATGGAAAATGGAAAAAGTCCTGGCTCGGATGGATTCACTGTAGAGTTCTATAAATTCTTTTGGAAGTCTCTGGGGGGATTTATATGTAGATCAATAAATTACGGATATTCTGTAGGAAAACTTTCAGATTTTCAGACTCAAGGAGTCATCACCTGTCTACCAAAGGAGGAAAAAGACAGAAGATATTTTAAAAACTGGAGACCTATATCACTTTTAGATACTGATTATAAGATTGCTTCGGGAGCAATTGCAGCTAGGATTAAAAAGGTTCTTCCATCAATAATCAGCGATACTCAGAAAGGATATATGAAGGGTAGATTCATTGGAGAAAACACCAGACTATTATATGATATCATGGACCAACTTGAGAACGAAAACAGATATGGTTTATTATTGTTAATAGATTTCGAAAAAGCCTTTGACTCATTTAACTGGATCTTTGTGGAAGAAGCTCTACAATCTTTTAATTTTGGTGATTCCGTTTGTAAGTGGTTTAAACTGTTTTGTAATGACTCTAATAGTTGTGTTATAAATAATGGACACATGTCATCTTTTTTTAGACTTGAAAGAGGATGTCGTCAATGAGATCCCCTTGCACCTTATTTGTTTATCATTGGGGTTGAGATTTTAGCTATAACTTTAAAGCAAAACGTGGATGTACGGGGAGTAATCTTTGACGCCAGTGAATATAAATTGGGTCAGTATGCCGATGACGCTTTTATTCTTCTTGATGGATCTAGTTTTTCTCTTGAAGCAACTATGAATATCTTGCAAGGTTTTTCTCTATTATCGGGACTTAAATGTAACATAACAAAAACAAAAGCTATTTGGATTGGAAACAGGAAATTTTCCAATGAAAGAATATGTCCCGAAATGGGCCTAATTTGGTCCTCTTCTAACTTTACACTCCTTGGCATAGAATTTTCTCCAGATTTACAACAGATGGTGGAAATCAATTATATGAAGAAACTAACAAAGGCAAAACGAATACTGGCAAGCTGGAGTCAAAGACATCTATCAATAGTTGGTAAAGTAATTGTTGTAAAGACTCTTGTTCTGCCCATATTCATACAGCTTTTTTCAGCACTTCCTAACCCATCAGCAAAAGTTGAAGCAGAACTAAATCGCATGTTATTTAAATTTGTATGGGGTGGAAAAGTAGAGAGAATAAAACGTGATATACTAGTTTCCCCAGAAAACGAGGGAGGACTAAATATGATACACATATTTTCATTCATTAGGTATATTAAGATAAGATGGGTTAAAAGATTGCTGGAAAAGGAAAATGGAACGTGGCAGAACTTAGTCAATACAACTATACTCAGAAATAAAAAGGATATTTGGAATTTAGGGAGAAGGAAATTAGAAGAATTTTGTAAGTTCATTGAAAACAGTTTTTGGAGAGATGTAATTTTGGCAGTATCTAAATGGAAAGAAGAACCGCAAAGTCCTAACGAGTATCTATCCATGAGTATTTTAAATTTTGTCCCCCCTAAAATGATCTATCAATACAAATCCTGGACAGAAGCTGGTTTTGAAATTCTGAACTATCTAGTAGATGTTCACGGTAATTTAATACCTTTTGAGATAATAAAACAAAAAACTGGAAGCGATGATTTCTTGAAATACTTCTCCTTAATATCCAGAATTCCTAAAGCATGGAAAGATGTCATAAAAAAACACCTAGTAGATAATAATTTTGATAAGCAGGAGCATAAAATAACGAACTTGCGAAAACAAGATTCACTCAAGTTTGTTTACAAAGATCTTTTACAGGAAGCTAAAAGGCAACACACTGCGAAGCAAGAAACTTGGATGCAAGTATTTAATAAAAATATAAGTAGTGAGGAGTGGTCTGATATATATAGCCGGGCAAAATGCTGTACCAAGGATACCAAGTTGATCTCTTTTAACTTTAAATTAATCCATAGAATAATCGCTACTAATGATTTTCTTAAAAGAATTAACATATTTGATGACAACAAATGTACTTTCTGTAAGAGTGAAACTGAAAGTATTGAGCATCTCTTTTATGACTGCAGTATTACTTCACAGTTTTGGTACCGTTTTATTGAAGTTTTTGCACCTTTTTGCCCAAATATTGTACATCTGTCCAAAAAAGAAACATTTTTAGGAAGTGAACAACTGGACAGTTTGGGTAATTTTCTGCTTATTTTGGCAAAATATTATATTTATACTTGCAGATTCAATATGAAAAATGCTTCTATTTTTGCTTTTAAGCAAATAGTTGCAATGCATAAGAACATTGAAAAATATTCTGCTAAGGTAAATAAAAAAGAGGACCAATTTCTTCAAAAATGGACCTCAACAATGAACATTTAACTTGTCTCTGACTTGAGGGTTAACAGGAACAAAATACTGTAATATCACAAAAGCCATGTCACCTAGATTGTGTGCCATATACATGTGTATATGCGTGTGTGTGTGTGTTTTTCTTTTTTACTTTCTCTGTAGATTATATTTATTATCCCTAGATTATCTGATAACCAGAAATGTTTGATTGTAAGGTGACCCTGGGATGGTTCCCCGACCCATTGGTCAACCTATTACGGGGTTAATAAAAAAAAAAAAAAAAAAAAGATCGTTGGTTTTGTGACCATTATGCTTATCTTTTGTCTCAAGCTAGGAAACGTAGTGTCCATCAATGGCCTAATGACTTCCAACAGTGGAAATCACAATTTCATTCACAACGTTGTCAGCCCTGTTTAAAGCAGAGTGTTAATTGAAAAAATGTTTGTGATTTGAAAAAAAATGTTTGATGTTATATTGTTGGATTATTGTTAAAAATGTTAGAGTTTGTTAGTGTTAAGTGATTTTGAATAAAAAATGTGTTTTGAAAAAAAATGCCTTTGTCTTTTGTTTGGCTATAAGAATGTTGATTCATGCTCTTTGACTTCTTACTATCCCTCTCATGACACTCATTGAACGTTCCGGCTCGAAAACCGTGGAGGGATGTTTTCCTTCACGTCCGCGCTTTGACTTTAAGAACCGGGGAAGTTTCCAGTCTAACCATCCATTGTCGACTCATCCTCCTACGAAGATGTGCTCCAAACTAGCTAAGCTAAACGAAGCCTACGTGAATTTGCATAGGGTCAGACACAGGCTGATACCGAAGCCAGAAGAGATAGAGAATGTGAGAAAGTTAAAAGTCACTGAAGACCTGATAGAAGAGCTCTTCAGAGAAGAAGTGAACAGGGAGAAAGAAGAATGGACAGAGAAGTACAGACTTCAGAGACAGCAGCAACAGCAACAACAGCAGCAGCAGCAGCAGCAACCTGAACCTGACAGAGGCTTTGTCGATTGTCGTATCGACACCAAAGAGTTCTTCTTCTCTTTCCGAAGAAGCAGACCTATCGTCAGAAAGTCTATCCTCAGAGGACGTCGCATTCTTAGAAACTAAAAGATTGCCATAGCAACAAAAAAAACAGCCCTTTTCAGGGCTACCCCATACTCTAGAAAAGAAATAACAATCGATTTGCCAATGTGTGTAGGTAGAGTAGTGTGAATATAAACACTGACTCTTTTTTTAATAGTGTGAGGGTATGTGTTTGTGTATAGGATTGTGTGTTTGTAAGTGCTCACGTAGTTTGGTGTGGATAGTAGATTAAGATCATGTTTTTGGCTGTTTGAGGTGTGGGGAGAGTAGATTTGGGGTTTGATTGGATTGCTTTGCGTATGTGAATAGTATATTGAAGTGATTAATGAAATTGTTTTAGAATAGTGATGGGCAGTATAAAAAAGTGAGTGAGTGTTTCTTTTAGGTCCGCGCGTTGTTTGGTGATGATCTAGGTAAGATCAATTTTGTTTTAGGGGATGTTTTCCATCACGTCCGCGCTTTTAGTATAAATTGAAACTCGTTCGGCAGTCTAGCTACCCTTGTTGATTGATCAAGAGAATGAACACCAGACTAGCAAAACTGCTTGAACTTCATGTACACCTGGAATATGCCAGGCGTATAGTGAATGAGCTGGCTGCAGAGGCCTTATTAGAAGAGGGGAGGATGAAAGAGGAGGAGAGAAGAAACAAAGAAGAGGAGGAGAGAAGAAACAAAGAAGAGGAGGAGAGAAGAAACAAAGAAGAGGAGAGAGGAAATTTCAGAATCCCAGAGACAGAAAATTGGGATTCTGAAGCCACTTATCCCGCCTCTGCTCTTCCCCCCCAAAAAAAAAAAAAAGTGAAAAGAGACTGGGGAAGAAGATGTGTGTGTGGTGCCAGGCCTGGAAGGTGCCATCATTAACCAGGTGTCATGGAGTTCAAAAAAAAAACAGCCCTTTTCAGGGCTACCCAAACCTTTAGAAAAGAAATAACAATCGATTTGCCAATGCGTGTAGGTAGAGTAGTGTGAATATAAACACTGACTCTTTTTTTATAGTGTTTGTGTTTGTAAGCGCTGACGTAGGTTTGTGTGGATAGTAGATTTGGGTTTCATTTTAATGCTTTGCGTGTGTAAATAGTAGATTAGGGGTTTGTTTATTGATGCTTCACGTATGTGGATAGTAGATCATATGAAATGAGAAACGTAGGGGATGTTTTCCTTCACGTCCGTGCGTTGTTCGGTTATGCTCTAGGTAATATCAATTTTATGTTTTAGGGGGGATGTTTTCCATCACGTCCGCGCTTTCACTATAAGAACCCACAAAGTTTGATGTTGGAACCATTTTAAGGAATAACTGAGGCAAAATGACTCAAGTATCAGTTTTATTTAATCTATTGAGAGACATCTATTTTTGGATAATGGATGTAGAATATGTTGTAGGAAGAACAGAAGAGGAATGGAGGCATGGAGATATGAAAGACTTGGTAACCAGTCAAGTTCAAGGCCTAAAGACAGCAAGAGATATCATAGCAGGGATGATAGAAGAAGAAGTCAATAAGTCAAGAGGCTTCATTAACCCACCTTACTTCAGAGTGGGAAGTTTGAAGGAAGCACTGGATCATGTCATCCAAGTCCGGTGCTTCCTAGAAAAGATATTGTACTGGACAGAGTGGAGGAATGTAAAATGGGGGTTGGACAAGATGAAGAAAGGAGAAGATCTGATGAGAAAAGTAATGGAGGAAGAAGTAGAGAAGATTAAAGAGAGATGGAGGGAAGAAAGAAAAGATGAGGAAAACAAAAAGAAAAAGGAAGAGTTTGAGAGGCTTAACAACAATTGGATGAAAATACAGAGGAAGTTTAGAGAGTTGGGCCATCCTGACTGGTTACTGGAGTCAGATATAAAGAAGAAGAAGAAGAAAGGATTATTAGAAAAGATAAGGGGATGGATGAAGAAGTGGAGGAAATAAAAGAAGAAGAAGAAGAAGAAGAAACCCAAAGGCCCTTTTCAGGGCCACTCATAGGTCTCGAAAAGAAATTGACTTTCCATTGCCTACCCCATTTTTTTTTTTTTTTTTTTTTTAAAAATAAATCCCATGTTAAATTTCCCTTGACGCTATACAGTCCCACCCTGTTTAAATTCCTTTGACGCTATACAGACCCAAAATATATTCCCATGTTCAATTTCCCTTGAGGCTATACAGTCCCACCCATGTTAATTTCCCCTTGAGGCTATACAGTCCCAAAATCTATTCCCATGTTAATTTCCCATGAGGCTATATAGTCCCACGATTTTTCTCCATGTTAAATTTCCATTGAGGCTAAACAGTCCCGGGGGGGGGGGTCTGTAATGCTAATTCCCATTGAGGCTGAATCGTCCCCTGTCACTACTGCTACATATGTCTTGATAACTTTGCGCTCCGGTGGCGTAGTGGTTAGAGCGTCCGCCTCGGATGCGGGAGGTCGTGGGTTCGATCCACGGCTGAGTTATACCAAAGACTTACAAAAATGGTACTAACAGCTGCCTCGCTTGGCGCTCAGCATTAAGAGGTTAGTATTAGGACTGGTCGGCAGTAGTAAATGGGGATACCCTACGTACAATGGGAATTAGCATTACAAACCACCCTGGGACACTCTACGTACAATGGGAATTTAACATGGCGAAAAATCGTGGGTCAGATTACGTACAATGGGAATTAACATGGGAATAAATCGTGGGTTACTTTACGTACAAGGCAAATTTAACATGGCGAAAAATCGTGGGTCACTCTACGTACAAGGGGAATTTAACATGGGGAATAGAGTTTGGGCTTGTTTAGGGACAAGGGGAATTGAATATGGGATTTTTTTTTTTTTTTAAATTTTTTAAAAAGGGGTAGGCAATGGAAAGGCTATCTCTTTTCGAGAAATATGGCTGGCCCTGAAAAGGGCCTTTGGGTTTATGTTAATATTAATATTAACATAGATGGCATCTGTCACATCTTCTTCTTCTTCTTAAACTCCTTCTAACTGTCGGTCCATACACAAGTACCGTCTTGAGACATCCTTGTCTTTCTATGTAAACTCTCCTCATCCATTGACTAGTATCTGTCCTATCAACAACAGTCCACTTGGACCTGACATACATGAGCATGTCCGTCCTAAACATCATGGAAGACACAAGGGTGGATGACTCAACTGTGGTCCACATCTTGAAGCGACGAGAATAGGTGAATCAATGCAGTGAACTGCGCTTATTTATAGGTTCAGGAAGGATTGAAACGGATTGAATTCATTCACCAATCCGAACACGCGTTACAAAATTCAGTCAGCTCGCATCCAATCCGAAGAGAGCAGTCTGTGACGTCACGTGGTCTATATAGATTCGTTAGCGCTTGTGTGCAGTCAATCTATGCGACAGTGATTCAACATGACGGAAACTCATAAAAACGATCCATTGGGGTGCACCAGCAGGGGAGACCGCCCAAGGGAACCCGGACTTACTTTCAGAAGAGGTACATTGGGATTTTGTGCATTTTCTTACCTCGCAAGAATTTGTTCCGGAACCTTCGTTACCTTCTTCATTACCGCAAGTGGAGAATTTTAGACAGAGACAGAAAGAAGAATTGGAGAAATTTATGCAACGACAAAAGGAAGCGGAACAAGCTTTTCTCCTACAGCAACAGCAACAGCAACAAGAAGAGGTAAGAAAGAAACAACAGCAACAACAGCAAGAAGAAGTAGCAGCAAAGAAACAAGAGGGTGAAAATCAAACGGTCACGGTACTGTTGGACATTTTAGCGGAGTTAAGAAGTCTGAAACAAATGTATCAGACTTCTTTATCACGACCGAAGAGAATACGACCTTCCCGAGCTAAACACGCCAACCCTGTGACTAAGCCTGTCGTACCACCCTTAGTGATTTCAACCCAATCATCAGAAGTAGGCCTTGGCCGTGGCAAAGGCTTAAGGCAGTTAAAGTTGATTGGTTAAACTCACCCCTACACCAAAATAAAAAGGCCCTTTTCAGGGCCACCCACATTTCTCGAAAAGAAATACAATTTCAATTTGCCAATAACTCAAAAATGAACCCCACCCATTTTACCCTTATAGTACGTGTCTGTGTATGAGTGCGTGAGTGTAGCTTCTTATTTTAAAATCAAAACTCAAAGACACTTACCTTATATCATTCATGCATTCTTTTCTCCATTTTTTACAATCCAATTCACAATTCACCACAGAACACTTTAATTAAAAGTTCATTGACTTCTTCTTTCTCCTTGTTTAGTCTCTCTGTTTTTTGAATTTCTTCACCGTTTTTTCCTCATTTTCTTCCCTTCTTCTTTTCTTCTCCTGTTTCTTTGCTTCTTTTAAATAGAATTGTCTTCTTTCTTCCTCTTCTTCCTCTGAAGAATCCCTCTCTTCTTTCGAAGAATCCCTCTCTTCTTCCGAAGAATCCCTCTCTTCTTCTGAAGAATCCTTCTTTTCTTCTGACTCCTCTTGTTTCCTTTTTGGGCAATCTGGAGACCAATGTCCTTTTTCTTGACAATAATAACAGGTATCTTGACTTTTGTCTTTTTTAGCCCCTGTTTTTTTCTTTTTTGACGGTCTGGACACTCTGAAGACCAATGCCCTTTCTTCTGACAGATATAGCAAGTATCCTGACTCTTATCTCGAAAGGAAGGAGAGTAGTCCGTGGGCTGGTCTGAAGAGAATTTTCTAATGACCCCTCGCAAAGCTCTGACGAAACGTTCCATCTGGGTAGTCTCTTCCATCGTTCTCCTCGGTTTGAGAGTGAAATGAATAGTGAAAGGACAAGACACACCCTTTTTATATACGCTGGTTTGCCATGACTATAAATTAGCCTATGGTGTTTAAACTTGAGTCATTTGACGTTTTGCACTCAAGATGAAACGATCCTATTCATTCGAGAAGAAAGAAGAAGAAGAAGAAAGTAAGAGGCAGAAACGTGATCTATCGCCTCGTACCAGGGCTGAAATCTTGGCACAAATTCATGCCAGTGATTTTGAAGAGGACATGAGTGAACCAGAATCCGAACCCTCTAAACCAAGTTCACCACCCTTAGTCAACCCTGAAAAATACTATTCCATTCGAGAGACGGAAAAGCGCTCCTCTAGAAAATTTAGAACCACGGCTTACACCTACACGGTGAAGTTTAAAGATTTTAAGACCGACGTACTCTTGGAGAAAGCAGAAGGGTTTATCACCGAGATGTGGGATTCTTTGCTCACCACACTCAAGCGACAATGTCAACCCAAAGAAGACGATCGCTTGACACTATCCATAGATCACGACGGTTTGAAATCCCCTGTTTGGATCGAGTTTAGCAGACCCGCAGAACTAACCCCTTCCAAAATCATGGACAAGATTCAACACGTACAACAATCTAATGACCAGTTTGACATCACCGATGGTAAAGCCACACTGAAAATGGCTCACGTCTCTCTTCCTCAAGGGACAGGACGCAAAAAAGATGTTATTGGTGGACGACCTTCGCAACACCAAAACAAGTCTCGTCCGAATTAACAACCCTCAAGACCAGATGTGTTTAGCTCGAGCCATCGTGGTGGGACGAACCTATGCCAACAAGAACGACACGGTAGAATGGAAAAGAACCTGGAACACTATTCAACGTTCCTATCGAGCCAAACAACGAAGCGAAGCAGAACTCCTGTTACAACAAGCCGGACTGTCCAAAGACGCACCCTGTGGCATTCCTGAGATGCAAAAATTGCAAGATGCCCTAGCTCCACGCTACACCTTGAAAGTGCACCCTCAAGAAATGCGCGGGCCTCTGTTGTTTCGATGCCAAGATTTTAAGGACGGAAAATACATTCATGTCTATCATCACGATGACCATTTCGATACCATTACCAGTATCACTGGATTCCTGGGATACGGTTATTATTGTGAGAAATGTGACTATGGTTATAACAATCGAGAGCAACACAAGCATTGTGGAATGAAATGCCCAGGATGTTTGGCCTCTCCACCCTGTCTGAGCGAAGGACCAGTGCCTTGTTCCACTTGTTTGCCCACGTTTGTCAGTCCTACCTGTTACCAGCAACATCTGAAGACGCAAGGTTCACAGCAGAAATGTGCTTGTCAACTCTTGAGATTGTGCCCTACGTGTAGACAAGGCATACGTACCAATAGTACCAAGGCACACGTATGTTCAGGAAAAAAAAATGTCACATTTGTCATCACATCGTGGACTTGGAACACCAATGCTACGTGCAAAAATACCAACCCCCACCAGAGAAAGAGGACGGTCACAAGAAGAAAGGCAATTTCATCTTTTTCGATTTCGAATGCATGCAAGAAACCGGCATTCACATTCCTAATTTCTGCGTGGCTCATCGAGCGTGCGAGAAGTGCATTCAAGAACCTATCTTCAGTCATTGCCCTCACTGCAGCAAGATTCCCGGAGGACGTGAAAAAATCTTTCGGGGACCGAACACGTTAGCTGATTTTGCCCAATGGGTCTTAGACCCCGTCGACAAGACGTGGAGCCAAGAGGACATCGAACGTTACGGAGATTGTCATCGTCATGCCACGGTGATGGCTCACAATTTCTCCGGATACGATGGACAGTTTCTTCTCAGATACTATACGGAACAAGGCACCGAACGTCCTAAAGTGACTTTGAACGGAGCCAAAATCATTTTCATGCAAGTGGGACAAGTACAGTTTAAAGATTCGATGAGTTACTTGGCCATGCCTTTGAGCCGAATGCCTAAGACGTTTGGAATGACAGAAATGGCTAAAGGGTACTTTCCACACTTTTTCAATACGGAAGGCAATCAACATGCCGTTCTACCCCATTTGCCTGAGGATCACTATTACGACCCCGACAACATGCGTACCGAACAACGAGAAGATTTCTACGCTTGGTACCAGGCTCATGCCTCGGACCCCTTCGACTTTCAGGAAGAAATGTTAAAGTATTGTCGTTCCGACGTGGACATTTTACGACGTTGCTATGGAAAATTTCGAGAACTGTTCATGGAACACGGAGGGGTCGATCCTTTGAAAGAAGCTTGCACCATTGCCAAAGCGTGTTCCTTAGTGTACCGCCAACGATTCATGCCTGAAAACACCGTGGCTGTCATCAGTCCTCAAACGACCCACTTTGTCAAACGTCAATACTCGGTCAAAGCCCTACGCTGGTTACATTACTTGTGCGACAAGGAAGACAAATGGATTCAGCATGCCCGCAACGGAGGAGGCGAAAAGACCATCGGAACGTATTCGGTCGATGGCTGGGACTTAGAAAACCCCAAGATCGTGTACGAGTTTAACGGTTGCTTATTTCACGGATGTCCCGTCTGCTACCCTGACCGTGACACTAAAAATCAGTTTTTACAACGGACCATGGAAGACCTGTACCAGGACACTTGTCAGCGACGCCTAAAGTTAGAACAGGAAGGATACCAAGTGGTGGAAATGTGGGAACACGAGTACGATCACCGTATGAAAACCGATCCCGAGTTTAAACGCCTCGTGGAAAGTTACCAGTTCATGGACCCGCTGAACCCGAGGGATAGTTTGTACGGAGGAAGGACTAATGCCACCTGTTTGCTGTACCAAGCCGACGAAGAGAAAGGAGAAGAAATCAAATACTTGGACGTGTGTTCGTTGTATCCCTACGTGTGCAAATATTGTCGCTTTCCTGTAGGGCATCCGCAATTGCTGACGGAACATATCGACCTGAAAAACATTCGACAATACGAAGGCTTGATCAAGTGCAAAGTTTTGCCTCCCACGAACCTATACCATCCCGTCTTACCTCACCATTGTCAAGGCAAACTGATGTTTCCCTTGTGCCGTACTTGTGCCGAAACGTGCAACCAGGACCAACCTTGCCATCACAGCCAGGAAGAACGTGCCTTGACGGGAACCTGGGTCAGCGTGGAATTGTTCAAAACTGTTAGAAGTGTACGAAATTTGTCACTTTCCCAAGACACAACAGTATCACAATGGTGACCCTACTCAGAAAGGCATTTTCGCCGACTACGTGGATGCCTTTTTGAAACTGAAACAAGAAGCCAGCGGCTATCCTTCCTGGTGTCACACTCCCGAAGACCAAATACAATTCAAAGAGAAATACTACGAACAAGAAGGCATCTCTTTAGACCACATCGAAAAAAACGAAGGTAGGCGATCGTTGCCAAAGTGATGTTAAATTGCTTGTGGGGTAAAATGGCACAACGACCGTGTTTACCCAAGACGGAATATTTGACAGAACCTTCCCGCTACTTCCAGATGATTCACGACAAAACCAAATACATGAAACACGTGGACGTCGTTCGAGAGGATTTGATCTTGGTCAATTACGAAGAAGATCTGGACTTTGCACAAGACGACCCTTTTGGAAATGTCATCATTGCGGCTTACGTGACAGCTCATGCTCGCTTAAAATTGTACGAAGCTTTAGAACTGTTAGAAGAACGCGTCCTGTACTTTGACACGGACAGTTGCATTTACATCCATCACCCGATTCAACAGCACCCTGACATCGAAGGAGACCGTTTAGGAGCCTGGACAGACGAGCATCCCGACGACAAGATTCTAAGTTTCGTCAGTGGTGGTCCCAAAAATTACGGCTACGAATACCGGGACAAACAAGGAGAAGTGCACACGACGTGCAAAGTGAAAGGACTGACTCTGAATCATCGTACCAGTCGAGTGGTCAACTTTGGGGTATTGAAAGAAGCCTTGCAATCGGGAGAGGATGGAAACTGTAAAGTGACCACTTATCAACCGAACAAGATTGTACGTTTACCCACTCACCACATCGTCAGTCGGCCCCTGGAAAACATCTATCAAATCGTGTACCAGAAGCGAGTGAGACTTCCCAATCACTTTACGTTGCCGTACGGTCACATTGATATTGGTCAGCATATAAAAAGGGACAACGTCCAAGACCAATAGTTCATTGTTCATTGAAGTAACTTACCATGTCGTTGACGAAGAAGAAACCAGATTGGTTAGGAGTCAAATGTTGGACATCACCGAGACCAGGGTTTTGAGGCTTCGACACAAGAGGTGGCCCAGTATGCACGAGAGTTATTCAAGGAAAAAAGTTACTTTTCAACCTGTGTTAGTGACGGTGCCAGAAGAACCCGTCACCCAGGACAGGACTGTCGTGGACAGGCCTGAAAGACCCTTTCGGGAGGACACTTGTGTGACCTTACCCCCTACTATAGAATTGGTTAGAACTTTACCCAAAACATGTGGTTGTTGTACAGACACTTGTTTTTTATTCCACGTTCATGTGCCTTTTATTCTTGTACTTAAGCCTTTGGCTTTTATGTATTTTTGTCTTTCGTATTCATGTTTGAAAAAACATTCAATAAACGTGTTCTGAAAAAGTATATAAACTCTTGTCTTGTTTGTTTTTTCGTGTCACAAGTGACATTCCTCACACCATGGCTACCTCTACTGTCTCTGCTCCCTCTTCCTCTACTGTCAAAGTCATCGACGAACACTTAGATCGTGCCAGTTGGGAGGCTTTGTATCTTCGCCATCCCTTTAACATGCTCATTGCTGGACCTAGCGGTTCAGGCAAAACCGAATTCGTCAAACATTTGATCGAACATAAACATCATTTGATCGATCGGCCACCTCAACGGATCGTGTGGTGTTACAAAGAGTGGCAATCGGCGTACAGCCTCTTGCGAGAAAGTCAAGGCGATTCCATCGTGTTTGTGGAAGGCATTCCTAAAGAAGACGACGGCATCGTCTCTGACTCCCGTCTAACCCATTTGGTCATTTTCGACGACATGTTAGGAGAAGACGAAGAAGAAATTAAACTGTGGTTCGCGCGCAAAGGGCATCACCGTAATGCCAGTGTCGTTTACATCACCCAAAATTTGTTTCAACAAAGTAAAGCCCATCGCACCATCAGTCTCAATGCGCATTACGTGGTCTTGTTTAAAAGCCCTCGAGATAAATCGCAAGTGCAAGTCTTAGCCAAACAGTTAGGAACGCCTTGGCTGACTCAGGCGTACGACGATGCCACTCAAACGCCACACGCCTATTTACTCGTCGATTTGAGACCTACGACTCCCGAGGATTTGCGATTTCGTACCCACTTGTTTCACCACTGGTGCCAAGACGGAGGGCCTGTCCTGTACACGTCTCCGTCCTCGACTTCATTTCACTCCCCATAAAAAAATCTATAAAAACCTCAGACCCTTTTTCGTCTGTCTCACACACTGCGAACATGACGTCCCTTCAGTCGCATCTTCCCGTCAAATTGATTCGTGCCTTGTATGGCATCAGTCGAGAAAAAAATCCACAAATACGAGCTCGTGTCTTAGAAGCTAGTCTCAAAGAAGTCTTACGATGGTTCACGGTGACGGCACGTCAATTACTCCAAGGAATCATTCAGATTCCTCATCAAACCAAACGCTTTTTTGATCGAAACAAAGTCGCTTTGGTCCAACTGGCCGATCCCCGCATCGACACTCAAACCAAAAAACAAATCATTTTGAAACCTGGAGGGAGCGGTACTCTAGGAGGGGTCATCATTCGCTCACTCTTAAGATGGGATCCTAATGCCCCCAAAGTTATACCCAAGACAAAAGTCCAACGAAGCCCCAAGAAGAAAAAGACCAGGTCCCCAAGGAGAACTTCTCCAGTGGCAGGACCCTCCTCTGACCAGACACCACCACCACCCCGGAAAAAGAAAAGAAGCCCCCAGAAAAAGAAAAGTCCACAGAAATCTAGTCGCAAGAGAGGCACTTCGGCCAGGACGCAACCTTACACTCGCAAACCACGACCTGCCACGGCGGTGACTGCGTCTCCGGCAGCTTCACGTTTGTCCACTTCTCCGTTAATGACACCCAGAACTGAAGAGTACTTGGAGACGTTGATCACACCAAGAACTTCTCCGTTGATGACCCCCAAAAGAACTTCCCCAGTGGCAGGACCTTCCAATTTAGTGGCAGTGGCTGCTGCTCACAAAGTACCTTCTCCCAAAATCAAAGTTCAAGAAAGATCGGGCATGTTACAAAGTTTACTGGATTTGTCCAAGCAAGAACTGGCTCGATTTAGTCCGTTACGTACCCCTGCACGACGTGTCATGCCTGTCCTCAAACTAATACGACGTAAAGACAATCAGTGGCGACGCGTTCCAGTATAAAAAAAGGCCTGTGATCAAGTCGGGTATCAGTGTTTTTTGGTGCTCCTGAAGACTCAAAGATGTCACCCTCCAGAAACCCCCAAGGAAAGAAAAGGAAAGGACTGCCACCACGTTTAGCCAAACATGGGAACATGTTATCTGTCCTGTCCAAAGCTTCTCCACCCCTACGAAAAAAACTCATTCAAACAGCCTCCAAAGAGGTCATCGATACCGTGTGCGAATGTTGTTTGAACGTTTTGAAAGGCACGATCCCTTTGTCCAAACACCAGAAACAATGCTTAGGCAAACATCGTCACGTTCTTCGCCAAATGGTTCAAAAGAAAATTCCCATTCGTCAAAAAAAGAAGATGTTAGTGCAACGTGGAGGTATTTTACCTCTCTTGTTAGGCCCCATACTGAAAGGAGTCTTGGGAACCATGTTGGGAGGACTGGTGGGAGCAAGATAAAAAGGCCTCGGAAGTTCCAAGATCTCAGAATCGACCCCTGACAACCCCATGGAAGGACGAAAACTAGCTTTAGTGCCTTACAAACGATGGATGGAATACCATCGGTGGCAAGAACAACACACCCCGCATTTACCTCCCAATCCCCATTTGAGCGAGATGTCCCAGTTACAACACGAATTGCAGTCCTTGATGGATCGCCAAGATTTGTCCGAAACAGAAAAATCGCAAAAGTACGGTCAACTCTTGCAACGACTGCAACTCTTTCACCAGAAAGCTTTAGACGAAACAGCTCTACCCACTCTGAAAGATTTTAAGACCTTGATGAAAAGTCCAGCACCATCACCAGTACCAGTACCAGTACCAGTACCAGTACCAGTACCACCAGTACCCGTGTCCAAGACAGAAAAAGGAGAAGAAGAGGAAGGGTTTCAAACTCCACCAGAAAAAGTACGCAAGTTAACAACACCACTTACCTCCAGAATTGGATGGATTAAAAAGATGATGGCCACCCTTTCATCCTCACAAGAGAAAAAGAAAGTGAAGACAGAAGTGAAGACAGAAGTGAAACAAGAACCGATATCCCCCGCTCAGACATCCTTCTCCTCTTCGACACCTATTGCTGGCCGCACACGCAAAGCATTGCAATCCAAGAAAATACCCCAAGAGAAAAAGAGTAGCATCCTCCAAGAGTGGGTGTCTTATTAACACACCAACCAACATAAAAAAATGGAAAAAGTCTTAGCCAGCATTTACTACGATCCCTCCCATCCTGCAGGTTACGCAGGAGTTCAAAAATTGTATCGTGCTGCCAAAACGCGAGTAAAAAGTCTCCGTTTACCTCAAGTGCAACGATGGTTACAAGAACAAGCTACCTACACTTTACACAAACCCATTCGACGCAAGTTTGCCAGAAGTCGCACCCGAGTGGAAGGCATCGATCATCAATGGCAAGCCGATTTAGCCGTTGTCTCTCATTTGGCCAGCTACAATCGTGGCTACAAATATTTGTTCTGTGTCATCGACGTCTTTTCCAAATTTGCCTGGGTCGTGCCCTTGACTTCCAAATCGAGCAGCGAGTTAGTGCGAGCCCTGCAACGGGTGTTGAAAGAAAGCGGTCGTCACCCTCTTCGATGGCAAACGGACAAAGGCACCGAATTTCTGAACCAAGCTTTCCAAAAAGAATTAGAGTAACGTGACATTCATTTTTTACCACCGAGAATCCCGAAACCAAAGCCAGCATCGTGGAACTTTTTCAACGCACTTTGAAAGAACGCACGTGGAAATATTTTACGCATCACCACACTCTGAAGTACATCGACATCTTACCGCACCTGGTGCAAGCGTACAACCAATCTTACCATCGAAGCATCGGACGTGCCCCGCAAGAAGTGACTCCCGACAACGAAGTGTTGGTGTTTGAGCGCCTGTTTGGTACGTCCCCGACGAGGGCTGTCCCCAAGAAAAGTGGAGAGTTGGCCGTAGGAGATTGGGTGCGCATTGGCAAAACCAAACGCACTTTCGACAAAGGTCACTTACCTAACTGGACGACCGAATTGTTTCGCGTCACTGGACGAGTGCATGGCCGTCATCCTGCCGTCTATAAATTGGAAGACATGAACGGAGAAGTGCTCAAAGGAACGTTTTATTTGCCCGAGTTACAACGTGTCACCAAAAAAGAAGACGACGTGTACGACATCGAAAGCATTCTCGAACGCAGAGCCCGTAAAGTGGGCAAACGACGTGTCAAAGAAGTCAAAGTACGTTGGAAAGGATATCCACCCAGTTTTGATTCTTGGATCGACGCTTCGCAAATCATCGACTATAAAAAGAAGTGACCATCATGCCCTTTCACACAGGAGACGCAGCTACGTCGACCACTCCTCCTTCACCTAGTTCTTCTGTGCAAGATTTACAAAAACAACCCTTGTGGGTGTGGTGTGGAGAACGTGTGCCTAAAACGCAAATCGTCTTTTTCTGCCAAATCTTCGTGGTGTATTGTGTCATCGGGGCAGCCATCGCCAATTTGAGTTTGCAACAAGAAGACAAACAATTGTGGACCATTTTATTGAGCAGTTGCATCGGTTACCTGCTTCCTAATCCCTCCCTGAAATTCACCTCGAACGGGAACCCCGGGAACCTTGTGTCCAGTGCCAGTGCCAGTCACCACTTCAATCATAACCAGAACCCCATTTTAGACGGAGACACGCCTCTGACGTCCAGTAACCCCTCGGACAGCCACAGAACTCTGGAATTATGAGTCACCAAAACCAATTTTACTTAACTTTACCCAGTGACAGTTCCATGGAGGTGTTTCCCAAGAACACGTTGTGCTGTTACACGGCCAAATTACCTCAGGCCATCCAGTTAGATCACGAAGCCCATTGGGAAGTGGCTTTAGTAGAAATGATTCACCCGACCCAAGTCCTCAATGTCCTTCCCAATCAAAAATTTTTTGATGTGGAAGTTCATGACGAGCAAATGCAACAGTGGATGGATAGCAATGTCAAATATGACAAGAAAACCCGTACACAAAAGTACACCACCTATCACTTGTTTATTCCCCAGGCTATTATTTTAGTGGTCAACATTTGGTCAGCACCATAGCCTCCAGGTTTAATGTCGTGTTTCTGAAAGCTTTGGAGCATGTCAACAAAAGTGTCACCATGGAGTACCACAAAGCAGCTCGTCGCTTCTTGATGAAATTTGAACGAAGTAAAATCATGTCCATTTTATTTTGTCCTGAATTGTTTGACATGTTGGGCGGAGACATGGACATGAGAAAGGTCATGCTCAAGAAAAACGAATTACCCATCGTTTACGACAACGAGTCTTTTAGCAAGCTATTTCGTGCCCCGGTAGAACTGAACCAAGGACTGAATTTGATGTTCGTGTATTCCGATGTGGTGGAGTACAACGTGGTGGGACACACCTCCGTACCGTTACTGCGTGTCATTCCTTTCAAAGTGGATTCTGCCACGAACACTGACGAGGAAGGTGGAAACACTTACCACGTCCACCGCGAATTTGTCCATCCTCACTATTTGCCTGTCAGTAAGTCGTATTTGGACACGGTCAACATTGCAATAAAAGGAGATCTGGGACAAAATATTCCATTCACCAAAGGAAAAGTCACGGTGAAACTCCATTTTCGAAAACGGTTCTCTCACGACTCGTAAGTAAGTCATGTATCCAGTGTACCGAGGGGTTGCTCGACAGCGAGGACACGGCTTAGGAGACATGTTAAAATCGGCCTTTCGTTCGGTGGCCCCGGTGTTGAAACCGATGGTGACACGCGGATTGCACGCCTTGAAAGATGTGGCACTGACGCAAGGCAAAGAATTTCTCCAAAATGTCATCATCGACAAACAAAACCCTAAAGAAGCCTTCATGAGGGCAGGCAAAAATGTCTTGCTGCAAACGGGCAAAGACATTTTAGGCCAACGGGAGACACCTATAAATGCCCTGCACGCTACCGAGTCAGGCATTCAGCAAGGACAAGGCAGAAAGAGACGACGAAGAAAACACCCTTTCACCAGACTTCAAGCGAGAAAGGCCAAGAAAAGAAGAACCGTTCGAGACTTAGACGTTTTCGATTATTGAGAAAAGAGACAAAAAAAATGATGCACCGAGAATCTTGCGCTTGTTCCAAGACGGAACTGGACCTGTTTGCCATGCCCCCCACGATGATGACGATGCAAGAATCCCAGTGGGTGGAATTTCACCCCGTCTCCTCACTGACCGATTCCGCTCCCATCGAGTTTGAAATCAAAGGACAGCCCGAAGATTACATCGATCTGAATAGCAATTACTTGTACTTGAAAGTCAAAGTTCTAGATAAGAATGGAGGTGGTATAGACGGTGACAAGAAAGTAGCTCCCGTCAACAATTTCATGCATTCCTTGTTCAGTGGAGTGGACTTGTACTTGAATAACAAACTGGTCAGTAGCAGCATGGATACTTACCCTTATCATGCCTACCTGGAAAATCTCTTGACGTACGGAATAGATGCCAAGAACACTCATCTCAATGCCTGTGTGGTATGGGAAGCTGACGAACCTACCAAGTTTGAAATATTGGAAACTGATGAAAAGAAAGACAACAATGATGGATTTGTAGAACGAAGAAAGAGAATCACGGGAGCCGACACAAGTTTAGAACTGATGGATCGTTTGCATTTGGACATGTGGTTGCAAGAAAAGTATTTGCTGAACGGGGTGGATGTCCGCCTGAGACTGAATCGTAGCAGTGCCGCTTTCCATTTGATGGCTGATAGTGACGGTTACAAAACCAAAATCCTAGAAGCCAGACTCTACGTACGCCGTGTGGAAGTGTTACCTAAAGTGGGAAACGACATCAGTCAGACGTTGAGCAGAACGACTGCCAAGTATCCCATACGACGCGTGGAAGTGAAAACCTTCACCATTCCCAAGGGACAGCGATCCATGATCGAAGATCATCTGTTCCAAGGACAGCTACCCAAACGTTTGATCCTTGGTATCGTCGAGAATACAGCCTTCAACGGAGCTGCCGAAAAAAATCCTTTCTACTTTCAACACTTTGGCGTGTCCAAAATCGAAGTCAGTCGCGATGGCAAGACCTTGTGTACCCGACCTTTCGAACCTGACTTTAAAAAGAAGAATTACTTGAGATCGTACTTGTCCTTGTACGAAGCCACCGGACAGTTAGGAATCAATACCAGTCACGGTATTACGTACGAGGATTATGCAGGAGGCTACGCTTTGTGGGCTTTCGATTTCACTCCAGACCAAGGCAGCGACGAGGGACATTTCCACCCTATAAAATCCGGCCAGATTCGTGTGGAAATTCAGTTTAAAGACCGAGACCCTGATGAAACGGTGAACGTCATCCTGTATGCAGAATTCGATAATACCATAGAAATCAACAGTTTGAGAGAAGTCATCCTAGATTACTAGAAACCATGGAAGACTGTTATCCCTCTTTACCTAGTGGAGAAACTTTTAGTGTTGCATTGTTGTTAAAAAATGTTAGAGTTGTTGTTTAGTGTTAAGTGATTTTTGAATAAAAAATGTTGTGTTTTGAAAAAATTGTTTGATGTTATATTGTTGGATTATTGTTAAAAAATGTTAGAGTTGTTGTTTAGTGTTAAGTGATTTTTGAATAAAAAATGTTGTGTTTTGAAAAAAATGCCTTTGTCTTTTGTTTAGCTATAAGAATGTTGGATTGATGCTCTTTCATTTCTTACTATCCCTCTCATGACACTCACTAAACGTTGCGACTCAAAAACCGTGTGGGGGATGTTTTCCTTCACGTCCGCGCTTTGACTTTAAGAACCGGGTTGTTTCCAGTCTAACCATCCATTGTCGACTCATCCTCCTAAGAAGATGTGCTCCAAACTAGCTAAACTCAACGAAGCCTACGTGAATTTGCATAGGGTCAGACACAGTCTGATACCGAAGCCAGAAGAAATAGAGAATGTGAGAATGTTAAAAATCACTGAAGACCTGATAGAAGAGCTCTTCAGAGAAGAAATGAACAGGGAAAAAGAAGAATGGACAGAGAAGTACAGACTTCAGAGACAGCAGCAACAACAACAACAAGAGCAGCAGCAACCTGAACCTGACAGAGGCTTTGTCGATTGTCGTATCGACACCAAAGAGTTCTTCTTCTCTTTCCGAAGAAGCAGACCTATCGCCAGAAAGTCTATCCTCAGAGGACATCGCATTCTTAGAAACTAAAAAGAATGCCATAGCAAAACAAAAAAAACAGCCCTTTTCAGGGCTACCCAATACTCTAGAAAAGAAATAACAATCGATTTGCCAATGTGTGTAGGTAGAGTAGTGTGAAAATAAACACTAACTCTTTTTTAAAAAAAATGTGAGGGTATGTGTTTGTGTGTTTGTGTTTGTAAGTGGTTAAGTAAGTTGGTATGGATAGTAGATTAAAATGATGTCTTTTTTTTTTTGGTGTTTGAGGTGTAAATTTGGGGTTAGATTGGATTGCTTTGCGTATGTGGATAGTCTATTGAAGTGATTTATAAAAAATTTTAAAATAGTGATGGGTAGCATAAAAAAGTGAGTGAGTGTTTCTTTTAGGTCCGCGCGTTGTTGTTTTTTTTTTTGTTATGATCTAGGTAAGATCAATTTTATGTTTTTAGGGGGATGTTTTCCATCACGTCCGCGCTTTTAGTATAAATTGAAACTCGTTCGGCAGTCCAGCTACCCTTGTTGATTGATCAACACCAAAAATGAACACGAGACTGGAGAAACTGTTGGAACTTCATGTGCATCTGGAATATGCCAGGCGCATATTAAATGAACTGGCCTCGGAAGCCATTGTGGAGGAGGGAAGGATAAGAGAGGAGGAGGAAAGAAGAAACAAAGAAGAGGAGGAGAGAAGATATAAAGAAGAAGAGGAAAGAAGATACAAAGAGGAGGAGAGAAGATACAAAGAAGAGGAGGAGGAGGAAAAGGAGAGAAGAAGAAGAAATTTCAGAATCCCAGAGAGCGAAAATTGGGATTCTGAAGCGACATATCCTGCCTCTGCTCTCTCCCCCAAAAAGGTAAAAAGTAACTGGGGGACAAGATGTGTATGCGGCGCCAGGCCTGGAAGGTGCCACCATTAACCAGGTGTCCATGAAGTTCCAAACAAAAAAACAGCCCTTTTCAGGGCTACCCAATACTCTAGAAAAGAAATAACCATCAATTTGCCAATGTGTAGGTAGAGTAGTGTGAATATAAACACTAACTCTTTTTTAAGATAGTGTGAGGGTATGTGTTTGTGTGTTGGTGCTTGTAAGAGCGAAGGTATGTTTGTGGGAATAGTAGATTATGGGTTTCTTTATTGTTTCTTAGCATAGGTGAAGAGTATAGTTAGGGTTCTGTAAGCGCTCACGTACGATTGTGTGGATAGTAGATTATGGATTTTGTTTATTGTTTCTTAGCGTATGTGGAGAGTATAGTTAGGGTTTTGTAAGCGCTCACGTACGATTGTGTGGATAGTAGATTATGGATTTGTTTATTGTTCTTAGCGTATGTGAAGAGTATAGTTTGGGTTTTGTAACCGCTCACGTACGATTGTGTGGATAGTAGATTATGGATTTTGTTTATTGTTTCTTAGCGTATGTGTTTGTGTGTTTCTGTTTGTGTGTTTGTGTTTGTACCCGCTCACGTACGATTGTGTGAATAGTAGATTATGGATTTGTTTATTGTTTCTTAGCGTATGTGGAGAGTATAGTTTGGGTTTTGTAAGCGCTCACGTACGATTGTGAGGATAGTAGATTATGGATTTTGTTTATTGTTTCTTAGCGTATGTGGAGAGTATAGTTTGGGTTTTTATTATATGAAATGAGAAAGTATAGTTTGGGTTTTATTATATGAAATGAAAAAGTAGGGGATGTTTTCCTTCACGTCCGCGCGTTGTTTGGTCATGATCTAGGTAAGATCAATTTTACGTTTTAGGAGGATGTTTTCCTTCACGTACGCGCTTTAAGTATAAGAACCCACAGTATTCGTCGTTCAAACCATTCTGCAAAGAATAAAAAAAGAAGATGGCTTCTAACCAAATGGACAAAATACAAACATTACAAGACGTTTTAGACAACTTAGGAATGATGGAGCAGATGTTGATAAGACTGGTTGAAGACCATTATTCCTATAGTCCCCATCGTGTAAAGATGGAAATTAATAACTTAAAAAAGGTAAAGGACAAGATTAGTGGTGTCATGAAAGAGATAAAGGAGGAAAAGGAGGATGAAGAGGAAAGAATAAGAATAAGCAAATGGAACGAAAAGATTGAAAAAGAAGAAGAAAATGAGAAGAGGAAGAAAGAAGAGGAGGAAGAGAAGAAGAAAGAAGAGCAGGAGAAAAAGAAAGAGAAGAAGAGAAAGAGTGTTGGAGATAAAATAAGAACTTGGTGGAGAAAAAGAAGAAATTAGAAGCAGAAGAAGAAGAAGAAAACCCAAAGGCCCTTTTCAGGGCCAGCCATATTTCTCGAAAAGAGATAGCCTTTCCATTGCCTACCCCTTTTTAAAAAAGTTAAAAAAAAAAAAAAAAAAAATCCCATATTCAATTCCCCTTGTTCCTAAACAAGCCCAAACTCTATTCCCCATGTTAAATTCCCCTTGTACGTAGAGTGACCCACGATTTTTCGCCATGTTAAATTTGCCTTGTACGTAAAGTAACCCACGATTTATTCCCATGTTAATTCCCATTGTACGTAATCTGACCCACGATTTTTCGCCATGTTAAATTCCCATTGTACGTAGAGTGTCCCAGGGTGGTTTGTAATGCTAATTCCCATTGTACGTAGGGTATCCCCATTTACTAATGTCGGCCTGGTGTCAGGATAATGTGACTGGGTGGGACATCATGCTACATGTCTGCGGCATGATGCCCCAGTGCTAGACATCACTATAAACTGCTGCACTGCATACATCGTAGCGATCTGACTGAAAAATTGTTAAAGCTACGTTACAAATCCAAATCACATTACATCACACACACATTTGATAACTGCAACACACTGTTACCAGTTATTACCTTTTCTTTAAAGACGTAGCAAAGTTGGGGAAAATAAATCTGCACAAGACTGCACAAGAGCGTGACATGATAGGCATATCTCTATCTAAGTGAAGTAATATTTCCACCCCACTATACTTAGATGGTAGCGCTGCATGCTTTTCTTTGTCATCACCTGATCGTTATTTTCCTCATTTTTCACGTTGCGCCATGCCTTTTTTTCCCCCAAAGGAGTTGTGTCATACCCAAATTTCACGAATCCATTAATCGCAGACCATTTAATCTTTGGAGTGGGGTGGTGATAATTTAAAGAAAATTTCTGGTACGCATTCTGTCTCTTACCGGCTTCTCGGGCTTTGACCCCCCCCCCAAGAAAGAAACAAAGATCAAATGGCGGATCTCTTTTGGTACGCAGGATAAAACTCAAGGCCCATCTAATGAGTGTTGTATATACCACCAGTAAACTAACTGCTATGTCTAAATTATCTGACACCATGAAATTTTGAATACAAAGAGTTTCGGTTTGCAGTCTCTGACACTTCCGGGGACACACATTTCAGTCGATATGAAACAAAGTGGGTCTACAGTCCTTGGTTGCGACGATGAATAAATTTAACAACGAAATTCGCTTTCGAAATTAACGGAAAAAGGTACAAATATTTTGTGTTCGAATATTCGACATTGTCGGGAAATGAAGTGTATTCTTGAACCTTGAGCAGTAGACGATCGCAATTTCGAGTGACCAAGGCCGACTCGAGTCACAAAGTTCTAAATTTTGTACGTTTCAGCCCTATATAATCTACACTTAATTCATCTTCAAATTTCGAGAGACAGCTCCGGTGGCCTAAGTGGTTAGAGTCTCCACCTCTGATAAAGGACGTAGCAAGTTCGATCCCCAGCCAAGTCATACCAGAGACATAAAATTGGTACTTGCAGCTACTTCACTTGGCGCCCAGCATTAAGAGGTTAGTGTTATGACTGTTCGACCAGTTGTCAGGATAATGTGACTGTGTGGGACATTATGCAACATATCTGTGGCACGATACCCAAGTGCAAGACGTCACTACAAACTGCCGTACTTTAGACATCACAGCGATATGACTAAAACTCCATAAAGCTACGTTAAAAATCCAAATCACACACACACACACACCTCAGTATGTTTAGCAACAAATAAAAAACATTCCGTGCTGTCATTTTGGTGAACTATCTTGTTTATTTGTTATATATAAAGCAATCACTTTCATATTCTATTACACTCATATTTTTCTTGACATATGTACTGTTGAAAATAAATTATTACCGTAAAATATTTATAGAGTTATTAACTAATCTAAATCAGGGTTTCATAGCTCTAACCCCCCCCCCCCCCCCACCCCCGTCTGATTCTGGAATTTCGTCGATCACATCAAGTCCTCCTCTGTTACCTCCCTTGTAAAACTCTTCTCGACCCATCACATGTACACGCTTTTTGTTCATATCCTTGAAATTCACACAGAAATCACGAAGGTTTATCTAACAAAGACCGTTCACCATGTTGCAGGGAGAGTTTGGAGAGATTCTGGAAATGTTCAGAAATAGTTTTCCATTGTCGTTCCTTTTCTTTATTCCGATATTTATTATAATCAGCCCCGTGAGCCCGGTAAACGCCGCCCATGAGTTTGCTATCTACCGCATGCAACAGTTCGATCTTCAGGGATCACAGTTTGGTAAAATCATTATGATACATGTGAAAAGTTGGGATTTTTATAAGTATTTTCAATCGCTTATGAATGCTCATTGTGCATACTATTTTATCATATTCACGCCAACCATATACAGGGATTTTGACAATGACGGGAAAGATTGCAGCTGAACTTGAGGGTAGACCTAGTCCTACAACGTAAGACACTTCACCCGATATTTTTGTTCTGGAGGGTGATGGGTCTTACTGCCTAAATAACAGCGCTGTGTAGCGTGTTTTGATGTCGACTAACAGTATAACGAAAGTAAAATGTTCAGAAATATCACACAACTGGCAACCAGTAACGACGCTATCCTACAAAGTAAAATTATGGTGTTTTTGTCAGAATTGACTTACCCTGGTGTCTTTTCTCTAATAAATTCAAATTCTCACAAAAGAAATGGGCCTGTTTTCAAGTTTTGGTGGCCAGCATTTCAGTTGGCTGGAAAGCTGGGAATGCTGAAATTGGGTTAAGTTGAAATATTATTCTTTAATGGAACAAATAAAATATATTATGTCTATTGGTACTGTAAAGAAACATTTCGTTTCGTTCGAGAAACATATCCGCCACATGAACCTACTTAAACATCTTCGGCATACCTCGACTACCGTCGCACTGTAACAAATTAAAATGTATGTCAACGGAACATGAAAATGCATCCATTTGCTAGTGTCATATTTTCATTCTGCCAGGATAAAGACAGCACAGTAAGTATATTAATTACACATAAATTAGTGGAAGAGTGTTGATATATGTTGCCAAAAGTATGTGATATTCCTGAAACTTTGACTAATCATTCCGATGTTGTTGTTCTGATGTCAACGACATGGGAACCTGCTATACAAGGTCGTTATTTGGATAGTAAGACATAACACTAACACAAAACCAACATGTGCTGTGTCCTACAGTGTAGGACTAGGGTAGACCCGGCCACATGGGCTCATTACATTTACAAAGAAAATTAATAAGGAGTATTTGTCAATGAATTGATGGCTGAGGGGACTAACCTGTAACGATATAACCACTCAGCCTTTGATTCATTGACGGATACTCCTAATTTTCTTTGTAATGAGTCCCAGTGGGCCTGGTGGCTGATCTTTTTACTCCAGTAGACTCCAACATAATCAGATATACTCCACTAATCATAAAAATGATACAATCGTCCAAAATATCATGCATTCTCGTTGTGATTACTGTCCTTTGAAGCAAACATTTCTTGCATTTTTTATATATATATTTTTTCATTTAAGTCAACCATATAACTCATAAAGTTATGTATGTTTTTACATGCACTGATACCTTTACTTGATTTTTGTTTGGTATGTTTATTTGTTTTATTTATTACTTTCAGGTAAATTATAATTTCCTAAATGAACGGTATATATAAATATTGTAATAAAATCCATTTTACATAACATATTTTGCAAGATTTTTCCAGAAAGTTTTGGTAATTTATGTCAGACATGATCACATGAAGGAAAGAACAATACAGACATTATCTATCAAAAACCCAAGAAAGGGTTGTGAAATATCATCTGTTTGATGATATTTTGGACCATTTTATAATTTTTACAATTATTGGAGTACATGTATATTGGAGTAAAAACATGTGCCCCAGTCCAGGTACAGATGTTGGATGGTGTGGGCTATTTATTCTCACAGTACTAAACAAGGAACAAATCGCCAATAAAAGACAATGATTTACATGCTAATTAAAGTTGCCTTGTTTATTTGTCATTTGTCTCCAATCCTGAACTTAGTAAATATTGTTAATCATGCCAGTTTTGTATGTAATGTCTACTGGAACATATGTGTTTACCATCATATGAAACAAGATTCTATTTTTCTTGCGGCAAATAATATAATCGCCGTACTGGGGTCAAAACATGGTATGAAATGAACAATAATGCACCACATTATTATCTTAGCAGAAATTAAACTGACATTTTTAAAATATGAAATATTTACAGTTGTAATGAATTTATGCAATGATATATATCCATTTATTATCTGATGAGATAATGCGTATAAATGGAAAACACATACTATCCACAATACTCGAATTTGAAATGTAAAGGCCAGAATTATTTCTCCCAGTTTGCGATCATTCACTATTTGCAGTTAATTAGCATCTTGAGATTGGCTACTTTTGGCTCTTTTAGACACCTGTTTTCATAAACATTGCTGTTGTGTTTGTCTCAGGGCATATTGCTTCCCAGCTCTTGCTTCTTTCAAAAATCTGTTGCCACCACAAAGTTTAAATCTGCCTTTTCTTGCAGAAATGATTGCTTCTCTTTTTATCTATATATTTTCTCCAAAAAGTAATGGACTGCATAGCAACTCGACCACTGTTATTAACCTTTTGTCTCTTTTTTTTTTTTTGTCCCCATACAATTTCATTGTGAACAACAACAAAAAGAAGAACTAAAAATGACACTGACTCTTGAGTCATTTTGTATGTACAGGCAGTGGTATTGTTTACCTACATCAATGGAGCACAGTCTGTACAAGCCAGTTTGCCTGGAATGTTCCATGATGCCCAAATGGAGATGATCGTGGACTTTTTAAAAGAGTGCAGTTTATTTTTTAAAAATTGGACTTTACATTTTTGTTAGGATTTTACCTGTTTTGACTTCATCAGTATTTGTTACCTTACTCTATATTGTATAGCCTGGATTGTGCTAGGTGTCATTAACTTTTGAGAGATGTCCTCTAATTTTGGGACCTGCTTGTTTTTGAAGACTGCTACTGCTTTCTTGAGGAGAAAATGTGAGGCAGAGGAAGAGAATTTTGTATGCCTGATCTGACAACCATGTACAGAGGTACTAAAAAATCAAAATGACTGATTTGAATGATTTCACACAAAACTACCTTGTATAAACTAGTTAAGTCTGTGACAACAGCTCTTTGAATTGATATACCTACATGTTTAAAAGAATATTGTTTATATTAATCTTGCTCTCCACATGATTGGATGCTTTCTGACTGCAGTGTGCCAATGCATGATACATTTTGTCTATTACCTTGTAGTTGAGTTGGTTGTTTACATTATTCAGAATGGTCTGCCCACAGGTCCAAGGCCGGTGACTTCATTTCAGGTTGGTGTCATTTACCGGAAGTGAATGAATTTTATTTGTCTGATCTTTGTTTTCCTCCAGTGAGTTCACTGAAGACTTTTCAAATGGAGTTTGTTTTGCTCTTTTATTGTTTTCAAGCAATGATTGATAATAAGGTTTTTTTAATCATACTTGTTATTTTATTTCATCATATGTTATATTGTGCACGGTTCCCATACCTAGCAGCATACAGTAAACTTTCAAAATCCGTTCTGATTTGATTTAGTGACCTTCCATCACTTGCATCATTTCCACCTGCTAAATCGTAAGAAATAGGAAGTGATGAGACAGTTGTCTTGATTTATGATTTTTGATTGGGTTTACTATAACGTTAAAGATCTACATGTTCTTGGTCAGGCATGGATCTTATGTCACTTGGACATGATCTCTACACTTGCATTGCAAATTTATTATGGTTTGGCAGAATACAGTTTGCATGTGTCATGGTGATGTCACTGGTTTGTTGACATTGATACTATCGCATAATGAACCATGTATTGGGAAACACCCCATCTTTTTAAAATGGTCAATCATTTGCCAGATGTTTAAGGGTCCCACTCTGATTTTTTGTTCCTTGACTCAGTTGTACCTCTCTTCAAATTATTTTTACCCTAGTATTTAAGAGAGCTCAAAGTCGTGACATCAGGATGTTCTTCCAATTTTTTTATTTTTTAAAATCATAGACCAGAAATGTTTGTGGGTTGACCTGTTGTCATATGTCTGATGTCTGCACGTCCATTAGTGCAAGTTTCTTTTCACTACTCCTTTGAAGCTACTTGGGTACTTGCCTTGAAACTATAGACACATGCAAACAGTCATCCCAAGGTCGAGTTGGTCCTAAATGAAGACTGAGTCTCAGGCATCCAGTATGGCCACCACAGTGGCAATCTTGAAAATTATTGTATCACTATTTCACCTGAAGGGATGGTCTTATCAGTGTGGCATTTTCACTGAGTCTTCTTATGTCTAGTTGGTTCTAAATTAAAATGGTGCCAATCTGACATCCAATATGGCCACTTTGGCAGCCATCTTGAAAATCTTCCTATTGCTATCCCTTCTGAATGGATAGTCATATTGTCACCAGAAGACTTCTTATGATGATGATCTGACATCCATTATATCCACCACATCAGCCATCTTGAAAATCTTGTTTATTACTACTCCTGAATAGAAAGTCATATCAACGTGAATTTCAGTGCTAGACTTCTTAGAGTATCTATTTGGTCTTAAATAAATATTGTGCAGATTTAATATTATATATGGCCACCACAACAATCATCTTGAAAATCTGACCACTACTGAGCCATGATGGAAAGTCATATTGACATGTTGTTTTCACCAGAAGACTTCTTGTGACGTCTGATTTGTACTACATATGAAAATGGTGTCAATCTGACATTCAGTATGAGCACATTGGCAGCCATCTTGAAAATCTTGTTATTGCTACTTCTAAATGGGAAGTGATATTAGGATAGTGTTTCACCAGAAGCATAATTATGATATCCAGTTAGTCCTGAATGAAAATGGTTCCAATCTGATCCTGCCATTATGAAAATTATGCTTTCACTATTACTCAGGAATTGATGGTCATATCAACATTGGGTTTAACACAATTTTTTATATGTGGATGGTCCTAAATGCAGACATCCAGTGTGGCTACCACAATGAACATATCTGAATGGATGGCCATATTAGCATGGGGTTTCCACCAAAAGTCTTCTTATGATATCTTGTTTGTCCTAAATGGAAATGGTGCCAATCTGATATAAAGAATTTCTGAGATGGTTGAAGCATTTGGCAGCTAAAAGGAAGAATTGGTCTTGTCTTTATTTTGCTCAGTCATCAGATGTGGATACCAATACTGTACTAAAAACAGAAATTCCTTTGAACACAGTCTTGTCAAACTGCTTGCCAAAATTTAATGAAATTCAGGAGAAAGGATCCTGGCATAGATTGCCTTTCAGATTTGTTATAAATGATGCCAGTTAGGCATCATATTGCCACTATTACTAAACAATTAAAAACAACTTTTACCAAATTTGGCAGAAAGCTTCCATAAATTTTCTTTACAAACAATACTGATCTACCCTGGAATTAGATTAACATTCCTAAAACTAGAAATACTTTCAATAACTTCTTATCAGAAGCTTAATCAGAATATGAGCATCTTTGACCCCCAACCCCCATTTTTGGCATGAAGTGTTGTCACATTTACACAAATGATGCCAACTTACCTTTTAATATGGACACCATTACTAAAAATAATTTATATTTGCTTTTGAATCACTTCTCAAAAATGACTCTAATGAATTTGAACAAATATGAGAGAATGCATTTTGGATGAAGGCATTTTAAGTTTTTATAAAACTGACATCAAACATTGGCCTCTGGTGGGCCCCGAGTGGCCGAGTGGTCTAAAGCGCTCACCGTTCCGGATCACTGCCATCTCACCTCTGTCTGCATGTGTTCGAGTCCAAGGCTTGGCTAGCGTTGGTACGTGGGAAAGCCTGCCAGTAGCTTCTCGTGGGTCGGTGGTTCTTCCCTGCGTTTTCCAGGGTTCTTCCTCCACCAGTTATACTGGCCGCCATGTATAGCCTCTCTTGTGCTGAAAAATGGCGTTAAACCCTAGAACAACATTGGCCTCTGGTACTAAAAAGGAACAACTTTTAAAATGCAGCTTCACAGAATTTGACCACACTTGACCAATATTCATAGTTTGCAGGCCTTTCATATTTCTAGAAATTCTGCCAATATGCCATCAGATTTGGTGGTCATTACCAGAATTAGAAAAACAGTTACACAACTTTAAGAAAAACAAACAAGCCCAGCAGAATTTGAGAGTCCTTCACTATTTGACATATGACACTGATAATGATATACTATCAAATATGGATGAAGGTATAAAACCTGGACGAACTTGAAACCTTGAAACAATTGTTTTCATAGGATATGCAGCAACATTAGAAGAAATTTCTACAGAAAGCATCCTCCTGAACCACATATTTGCCCAAATGCTCTTGCATTTTGTTATTAAGCAGACATCAATTAGATGAGAGATCTTATAGGGTCTCATGTTTATACAGTTTTACTTCCATAACAATTGAATAAATCTTGTTAATTTTTAGACCAGAACAATGTCCAAAAGTTAAACACACTTTTACATTCCAGGATGCAAGAGTTCACTGATCAATATGGAAGCTCGACCTATAGATGCCAAGATGCTGACTCGTAGATGTATTGTTGCAAAGCTTACAGATGTCACAATCAGTAAATATCGAGATTTAATCTCGCAGAATGCTGGAGGCTTGCTTATCTTGCTGCCTCAGAATTTATCAGCTCTCACGGAGGAAAACAAACAGGTATATTTTAGTGGTTCTGGTTTGATTCCGCCCGGAGTTTCAGACCGGGTCAGTTTGGCCCACTGTTTTAGGGGGTCAGTTTGGCCCACTGTTTTAGGGGGTTGTATTAAAAATTAGAACCAGAAATAGAAACATAAAAATCAACATTGAAATAAAAAAGTCGCTAAGGTATATTATTTTGAAATGGTGATGAAAAATATGTCTATTTCTGTATTTCAGTCATCATATACATTCTTGTAACATAAAGGTACATTCCATATACCATAGTTTCCTATGAACAGTGAGATTAATTTTAAGAGATTTAACTTATTAACCCCTGCTGCCATGTTCTTGCATCAGGAGGTAGTACCCTACTTCCGAGCTCTGTAGCATCAAGACCATTTAAAATACACCAAAATGGGTGGTGTTACAGAAAAGTAGACATATATATTTCTGCATGGATACCAAATAATCTGGACTGTCTGCTCGCATTAAGAAATACAGAGGGGAAAATGCATTTTTGAGACCTGATGTTTTTGTTCACCAAACATTTGCCTGTTGTCAGGATCTGATTTTGTGTGTGGATTTTAGACTTTTTGGCCTCAGATCTAAGGCAGACTGGTCTGAACTGCACACGGACAGGCAAACATTTGCAAAAAGTACAATAAGTTAGGTTTTTCAAGTAAAAAGTGTCCGGACATGAAAATGATTTGTCCCATAAGCCAAACAAAAGGAACTATATTTTACCCTTCTTTGCATGTGTGAGAGAAATAGTCAATGAAAAATGATGTTTCTGACACAATTAGACATCAGGCTAAATGGAAATCTCTTGGAAGAAGATTTATTTGGATGTATTGAGAAGCAATCCCCAAATTGTTTTCTACTTGCATTTCAGGCAAAAATGACAAAAGTCACAATGAGTTAATGGGTGAAGTTTGATGATGTCACCAAATTTGAATATTCCCGTTTATTTTATCAACATTGGGCATAAATTACAAAATTAACCATTGCTTGACAATTTACAAGAAATTTCCAAAATCTTTGTCAATAATTTTAAATGTGCATGTAATAACTGTGCTCAGTGGATACTTTTAGATCACACGGTTTAAGATGCAACTAGAAAAGCAAATGGATAAGAAAAAATCGCTACAAAATGAGCCCAGGGAAGCCTGAATGAAACATTGTACAGAGTGCAAATAATTGAGATTAAGCATGTATTCATCAATCAGAAAAATGTTCATTTGTATCAATTAGCATCAATTCGTCAGTCCGTAAAAATAATAAATGTTTCTTGACTTTTTGGGCTAGTCAGGTTTGCTCTCAAATTTTGGATCTGCTACTCACCACAAATAATTGGTATGTGATTTCTCTGAAGTGCTATGAGTGTACTGAACTTAACCATCCATGATGTGTTTATCATCAATTGTATATGAGGTAACTGTGTGAGACCAATACATACTTTCTGTTTGGCAAATAATTATATGAATCGGTATAAGTGTTTTCAAGTCATTCAGTAAATAAATCATTACAAGGCCTCTTATTTCCAAGACAGGCTTTCATTATTGATGATGTAGTTAAAGAGACAAGTCTGTTAGTATCATTCTCACTATCTTTGCTATTATATCTGTACACACTGTTCTACAGCTATTAAAATTCATGTCCTTCCTTCCTCCTTTAAATACATTACCCAATCATAATACCTTAGGAGAACAACTACTACCTTGCAAACCCAGTAGTCTCTTACAGAATATGTCAACTAAAAAGCTAAAAGTTACCTGTCCATAAGGGTGATCTCCCCTTGATCCAAGGCTTGACATGAAATTCCATGAATATGTAATTTAATACTTCCTCAAGTAGCATGCTCTCTGTTGACAAAGATACCTCACAGTCCACTTAGAACTATTCTGGAAGTTATTCACATATACCGCATCTCAATTTTCTAACTTTCCTTGCTTCTGTTTTTTGACAAGAAAGCTCACAAGCTTCATCGTATTTACTATATCTCATTATAAAAAGAGAATACTGAGCCTTCTGAGCATCAGTTGAAGAGGTTTTTCACTTGTTACCAGAGTTTGGTTCTCCGCTGTCCTGAGTTCCAGCATCTGGTAACATACTGATCAACAAAGACCAACTGGTGTTTGACTGTTGGGTCGAGTGGCTGACTTGGAGTGCATTACAGAGACATAGCAGCAAAGCCATCATCAGTAAGCACCTAAGATGTCAGTTTGCATGGTGCAAGTATATACCAGTTTTGTAGATTACATAATCTGACTTAGCATAAGAAATTTGACAAGGCTGTGGAGAATACAGTGGCTCTTTTCGGTCACTGTCAAACTCTGCCATTGTAATCCGGCTGCACAAAGTCAATAACGAAGCAGATCCTGCCTAAGATGTTGAATTAATGGCCTGCTTAGGTTGATAATAATCTCATATGCCATCCCAACAACAGTGCACTGGCACTCTTAGGGCTTAATACACCCATGTCAGTGACGATCGATAACGTTATAGAGGGTAATTGTCCTGTTTCCTCATGATCAGACTCTATGATCCATATCAGAATTCACTAGGTCAATACCGAAGATGTTGCCTTTAAGATGGAATGATGGGCTGTTAAGTACCTTGTATAGTGCCATAATGCACTCAGCTTGCTCCATAGCCATTTATGCCACAGTACCTAGTTGATATGGGCTCTTTTTGTGTTATAAAGCCCTGCTGATCCAACACAAGTTCAAAGCTGCAAGAATCAATATGGATAAAAGCAGAGAGCATGGGATCATTGATATAATATGTATTCTGTCCATGCATCTGTACACAGACCCTTATTGGGAAGAGACATCCATTTTAGCGGAGACATACTCTGTAGTGCAGCAATGGTTCCATGCCACTCTGTGGCCTTTAAGTGCCTTTGTGTCAAATTGCTTAAGGACCTAGGGCAGCCAATAGCCATGATAAGCCCCAATTAGTTGTAGATCTGGCTCCATGTAATACCATCAGTGTTGAATGGTTACAGGATTCTCTTTTGCATCTTATTTCCAGTACTATCTACAGTCCCAGAAACCCAAACCAGGAATGACAGTTACCAGTAATTGATATGAACCTGGCCCAAAAGAAGGAAACAATGACTCTTTTTTTATCAAGACTGAACTTTGCCATCTGATGGTGATTATGTATGGCCATCACAGTCTGATATGGCCTTCATTTTTGCACCTAAGAGGATGTTTGACAGGGATCCTATGTCCTGTAACTCTCCCTGTCATCATAACATGGGCGTACACATCAGAATCACTTGGTCTCTGCCCAGTTCTGGACCCATCTCAGGCTATCCTCAGTATAGGGCCACTGTATCTAAGGCTGATCATTTCAAAGCTAGCTTCAATTCTTGCAAGTTACAACAGGTTGGGTCATTGTCACTCCGTGACTGCCCTGCTTTCATTACTGAAAACAAGCTCCCACTCAGGGAATCAGACATTTATTGTGCAACCCCTGTATAACCTGGACTCAATCATCTCAAGGTCATATACAGGGCCCATTGAGAGCTCTGATGTGGTACCTGAAAAGATCCAAGCTGGTGTGTCAAGGGAGATCCTGTCTGTCTTTGTCTCTCAAGAAGGGCAAGGATGACATTTCAATGCAGACACGCTTGGGTTATCTGCTCTGCATATTTGGAATCAACCCCAGATCAAATGAACTTGTACACATCTCCGCTCATGACATTATACAGGATGGATGGTATAGAGGTCAGTGTTCTCCATCTTTTACCTCTGAGATCTTTCATCCCAGCAGGCTCAACTAGACCTGGTGGAGCCTATTACTGCTGTACAACAGGTTACTTTTATAGGTCATTCTGCAGTGTCCTAAGGAAATGGCTTCCTGACTTCACTGGATTTGTGTAAGGAAATATTTTCTCTTATGGATGTTGTGCCCCAGTATATGGAGTCTATCCCCTGGATGGGTTATTTATCCAGAAGCAGCCTTGTAAATCTTAGGGGACCAGAGGTGGCCTATCCGGAGTAAGGGGATGTAATCCCCTCCACCTCTTACCTATTCTTATAAGGTATTATGATTGGGTAACATATTTGAAGAAGAAACCAATCTTTTTCCTGGAAAATGTTTTCTCAGTAATGCTTACCCTATCACAATACACATACACATTCCCAGCATTCCCACAATTGCTTCCATTTAGAGAGCATGCATTCTGCTCCAGTAGTAACTGGATTTGCTGCCAATCCCTTTATCAGGCGGAGATCACTTTAACTTCTGCCAATGTGAAATTTTTACTTTTAGCTTCATAGCTAAAATGTTAGCCTGGTAAGCCTGGATTTGTGAGGTAATAGTAGTTCTCCTTAAGTATAATGATTTGGTATATATTATTATTATTAAAGAACATATTTTACCAGGAAAAAATGCTTTTTTTATCATCTAGATATTTACCTTCATGTATTATAAACAAAAAAGAAAACAAAATAGGCTGTTTATTGGTAAAATTTGTTGTTTTTAAATTGTTTAAACTCTATTCAAGAATACATCCAATATTTTATTTTAGGTTTTTTTCACTTTTCTTTTGTTATTATATGGTAATATTTTGGGGCAGGCTCACATTTCCCTGGGTCAAGTTCAAGTTTCCAGTCAGTTTGCTACCTGTACATGAATAACAGTTTTTCCTCCTCTTTTGGGGTCTTGGATCATGTCAGTAGGTGAAGGTCTTTGGACAAAGACACATTAAGGCATTGTAAGCTTCATTTATTTGCTTATTATGATTTTTGAGTAAATTATTATACTTTAAACTGAGTCAATGATAATGTAACTTGACTTACCACTTTCGTTCCAGTTGTAACATTAGGCCATTTTGCTAATGCACATGGTGCAGTGATGCACTTCAGTAGTGACACATAGTGTGGTATAATCAGTTCACTGCATATAAATATGACATTGTGGTACAATCAGCTCACTGTATTAGTAGTGACAATGTGGTACAATCAGCTCACTATATCAATAATGACAAAGTGGTACAATCCACTCCACTCACTGTATATCAGTCGTGACAGACTGGTATATTAATTTAATAAACATCGTGGTACAGTCAGTTCATTGTGTCTCAGTAGTGACAATGGTACAGTCAGCTCACTGTATTTAATATGATGGTGTAGTACAATCAGCTCACTTGATATCAATAGTGACAGTTTGGTACAATCAGCTTGCTTCATATTAATATGACAAACATGGTGGTACAATCAGTTCACTGCAGGGTGAAGTATAGCACAGAAACTTTTTTTTTTTTTGCTCCCTTGTTGCCCTCTAGGATTATCATCAAATTAGGTGCTGATCATACTCATAACATATATCTATCTTTCCTATAAAATTATTGAAGCTTGAGTTGTACTTTATTTAAGGCATGACAACTCATTTTATTCTCTTTTGCTAAACAGTTATATTAAGCACCCTCAAATGTCTTTTTTTTTTAATTCACCATTCAGCATCTTCAGTCCCTTGAGAGGGATCTGTTGCTGGAGGAGAATGGGGTGATGCCTGTGTATTTTGCATGGGAGACCCCAGAGCTGAGGGCAGTATATGATGACATCAACTCTGCCACTGCAGGAGATCAGGCAGCTACAGCAGTAGAAGGTATGTAAAACTAATTTTGTGCTCCACCATCATTAGGGAAGGAACATGGTATGTTGCCTTTGTCTATATAGATCTCTGCAGTTATTTTTCGATTTTTGGTGACTTTAGTGGGACATGGTTTCTGATGACAGTTGTTGTTGTTTAACGTCATTTTTCAGCACATGATAGGCTATACATGGCGGCTAGTATTAATGGTAGAGGAAGAACCTGGGAAATCCCCAGAAAGAACCACCGACCCTCAAGAAGCTACTGGCAAGATTTTTCACATACCCACATTGGCCAAATCCGAGACTCGAACCCTCACAGACAGAGGTGAGGTGGCAGTGATTCGTAACGGAGAGCACTTTAGACCACTCGGCCACTCAAGGGCCCCTTCTGTTGACAGACATCCTGGCATATTATACATCCAACATTTCCAGGATGTAGATAGAGAATGCTACCAATGGATAGCCTTAGGGAATCTCTCTCTTCTGCCTATACAGCCAGACAGTACACCCCATTATGAATACCATACATACCCTAGAAAACAACTTTGCCAATTTTAGGCAAGGAGTAGTGCCAATTTTAGGCAAGGAATAGTGCCACTTTTAGGTAAGGAGTAGTGCCAATTTTAGGCAAGGAGTAGTGCCACTTTTAGGTAAGGAGTAGTGCCACTTTTAGGTAAGGAGTAGTGCCAGTTTTAGGCAAGGAGTAGTGCCACTTTTAGGTAAGGAGTAGTGCCACTTTTAGGTAAGGAGTAGTGCCAATTTTAGGCAAGGAGTAGTGCCAATTTTAGGCTAGGAGTAGTGCCAATTTTAGGCAAGGAGTAGTGCCACTTTTAGGCAAGGAGTAGTGCAACTTTTTGGTAAGGAGTAGTGCCACTTATAGGTAAGGAGTAGTGCCACTTTTAGGTAAGAAGTAGTGCCAATTTTAGCAAAGGAGTAGAGGTCATATGTAGAAGGCCTTGTTGTTAATATTGAGAAGCAGGAAATTACAGGGACTTGCCTTGAACAGATCATTAGATAAATCTTATGTTGTACCTGTTCTCACATATGGATATATGATGAAGTATGTGACAACAATCGTAAGTCCTGATTAATAGGAACTTTATTTGTTATATTAGTATTATCTTTAATTTGAAGATTTATTAGTAAAGTCAATCTAGTAAATTATCAACATTTATATTGAACAAATGTTACCAATAAATTGCTTTTCTGTGTAGACCTTAGTCTTAGGAAAAGCGTACAATTTGTAAATGCTATACAATGAAATTTTTGGTTTGCTGTTTTTTTAAGGATAAGATTTATTGAAAACTTTCTAAATATTGTAGAAATATTTTAAAATAAAATCGATATTTTGTCTTCTATACTTTATATAAATTTTGTCATTGTTTTCATTTTTGTTACAATAACTTTTTTTTTAAACAGTCCTTTTATTTTATTATGACTTATATGGTCTTGAAGTAGGTAATAGAAAAGAGTGAAAACCAACAAGTTTTGTAAAATTCAACAAAGAATTTATTTCCCTCGATTACAAAGTGAAAATTTACAAAGAACTTACAGTATTGCAAATTAAATCCCAAACAGTTTAAATGTTCTATTACCAGTTCTAATAAATTAAATTCTAATTAAATTCCAGTGGTGTTCGAATTAAAATCCAGCAGTGAAGGCATTGATGTGACTGTAGTCTTGAATGTACTAATGTATCAGTGAGAAGTGTGATGTGTTTACAGTTGTCCATTTAATTACAATAATATAATCCAAGATATCCTTGTCTGAATTCACTGTAACTCCAAATTAATGTTTCTGTCCAAGAATATTATTTAAGAGCACTTTGTATCTCCAGTGAATAATGATTTGAATATATAATTTCACCCTGATGAAAACCTGAACACATCAATAAGATTGATTCTGTCTAAAGACGTTAAAGCAAGAATGAAAACTATCTCATGTTAACAGGATTATAAACCTGTCTACCTGGCCTAGCAATTTTTAAAGTATTATGTCTACATGGTGGAATCTTCTGTTCTAGGATACTCTGTCTTTTATGCAAGATAAAATCTGTAACTAAAATTATAATAGGAACATGGTAAATGTAGTATCCTTGACTCAGACCAAAATAATGATCCTAATAATTAACCCACACTTATAGGGAAATATTAACCATATGTGTTACCAAAATAAAAGTTACTGCTGGTCATGTACAACTTGATTTTGGGCAAGGTCAGGTCCAATATACAATTATAGATAACATAATCGTTAAGAAAAACTAACAAGCAATATAAGATTAAGTACAATATAAAAATGGAAAGAGAGAAGAGAAAATGAAAAGAAGATGCATAGGATTTGGGAATTCCAACCATTTCATTGTTCCATTGAAAGAAAAATGCACTTTACACTGTAAATGTCCAGTTATAACATCCAGCTTTTTTTTTGTATCCAATTGCACTGCATCTCTGGCACAAAGATCAATCTAAAGTTCCCACAGGAGATAGTGGTTTTCCAGTTTTAACTATGTCACAGAATATTTGACAAGAAGAAAAATGTATGAAAAAAAAATATGTCAAGCTCATGAGATTGAAAGAAGGGGTGCTCAGACATGCCAACCCTCCCCTTTTTTGCGGGAGACTCCCTGAATTCAACCTCACCTCCCACAATCCCGCATTATTTTTTCTCCTAAAAAAATTCATTTTGTCCAAAAAAATCAGAAAAATTTGTTTCATTTAGTGAAAAATGTTTTGGAAATTCCCCAGATTGTAAGACCAGAAGTGCTAAGAAGTTCTTTGCAAAGCGTGCAGACTTGAATCTGCATGTTTGGTGATCTCTTCTACAATGTCTAAAAGAAAGGGAGATTTGGATAAAATTGGAAAGTAAAAAAAAAATATAGAATTTCTTTCCAAGCTTCTTATAACCTGGAGTTTTCATGTGTGACTCATGGAAGATAAACATACAGCATTTTGCAAGAGGTGCAATTCATGTTTCAATGTTGCTAGTGGTGGGCACAATGATTGTCGTCAACATCTCCAGTCACAAAAGTAAGTTTTTAATCTTACTGTTTATTTTTAAGGCCTTAATTGTATGCTGCAAATTGTAATTTGAGTGCCAGCATTAAAATTATGATTATCTTTAGTGAAGTTAGGATACACTGATAGATCGGTTAAATCAGGTGCAGACAAATAAACGACAATTGAATCGATACATCTGCAGATAATAAAAATACTTAGACTTCATTATTATTATTATTATTATTATTTCACTGTAAACCCGAAAATGTACTTTAACAGTTTAGATATATATCAGTTCTTTCCCAAGAATTACATCTACTTGCCTAAGATATATAGTAAGATCGGGAAGAGAAACAAATACTTAATAAAAAGTAAGAAACATTAAATGCAATTCATTTTTGTGAATGAATGCAATTTATATTTTGTTATCTTTTGTTTCTGAGTCAGTATTTTAAATTTTGTGTACTTTATTTCACAGGCACTTAACATCTGCACAAAGAAAAACACAGGATCTGTAAAAAAAATCAAACTTGTGGATTCATCCCTTGAAGAAGCTGTGACCAAAGCTGAAACACTTTTTACTCAGTTTCTTGTTGAACATAATATCCCTCTATCTGCAGTCGATCATGCAGGTGCCCTTTTCATGGCTATGTTCCTGCATCCATCCCATTCATCATATGACATCATTAAAAAAATGTCAGTGTGGACAAACAGAGACAACATATATTGTTAAGGAACTGGCAGCAGCTTCTACAGAAACTTTAGTTCAGACGGTGAAAAGTGGGCCACTTAGGATGGTAGCAATGACAGGGCAGACAAGTTATACCCACTTGTTGTTCGCTATAGTGAAAATTGAAATACAAGAACAAAAATTCTAACATTATTGGAGTGCACAGGATAGGGAACAGGGGAAAACATCACAAAAATGATTGACAACAAATTTGAGGAAAACGGTATACCTTGGAGTAATTGCTTTGCATTCACCACAGATAATGCTGATGTTATGATTGCCAAGAAGAAGCAGGTGTTGATATCACTAAGGCGTGCAAGCATGGCAGTACTAGGTGGCTGTCTCTTGGAAAAATGACAAAATGGGTACTCAAGCAGTGGCATCCACTTACAGCCTTCTTTAAGGCATAGTGCAAAGAGAAGTCTGTCAGTGAAGAAGTCAAAACAAGACAAAGTGTGGAAATGAGCCACTCAGGGGAGCAGAGAGTTCTGGAAAATGTATAGTCCAGGACTTTTAAGTTGAAGCTCCTCTTCTTGGACTTCATCATTCCCTTTTTTGACAGGTTGAATCTTGGGCTGCAGTCAGAAGAACCAATGGTCCACAAACAGGCTGCTCAGATAAAGAGCTTATCACGCAGATTATGGCCATGTTTGTGAAACCTTCTGCCATGATCTACAAGGATACAGAATCTGTTAACTTCTGGATTGAATACAACATCAAGAATGATGAAGAAATAATGATTGGTCAAGCAGCTCGGAGCTTCATGCAGGAATGTCAAGTTCCTAAAGAAAAGGCTGACTCGTTCTTTACCTCTATAAAAGCCTTCTTTACAACAGCATGTAACTATTTAATTACGCATGGAAATTTTTCAGAACCTCATTGTAAAAATGCAGTTGTAGCAGATGTGACAAAGAGGCCCTTCATCAGCTTCGCAATGCTGGATTTCTTTGTGCAGTGGTTTCCAGCAATCATGCCTGCAGGAACTTCACTGGATCAGCTGCATATTTCTCTATACCAGGTTGAAGATCTACCTCCTGGAATGCTGGAGCCTAATTCAGCAGCTGCCATGGACCAAACTTGGATGAAGATTGGTGATATCAGAGTTAGATTGTGTCAAGCAAAATTTGGACTTCTTGCCAAAGTGATGAGCCATATCCTTGCCATCCCTTACAGCAATGCTTCCTGTGTAAGAATATTTAGTTTTGTGAGGAAGAATAGGACTGACTTCAGGAGCAGTATGAAAGCTGAGACACTAGAAAGTCTTCTTGTTGTTAAACAAGAAGGTATTGTTTTCTCAGAGAGAAGGTTTGACATAGTTATGCTTACAATATGCAAAAGAGCAACAACCATGTCTCTCCAGGAGTAGTATTAGTTGATGTTCTTCACTGTTAAGTTTTGTTCAGTCTGTTATTTATATATTGTTATTTGTTATCTAAAAATAAACCATTTTAGAATTGAATTAGTATCTGTTTATTTGAAAACTTCTTGTAAATGTGTTCAACATGTTTCTCCCTTGATGAAATCCTCCCTGCAATAATTGAAATCTCCCTGAAAATTGTTCAATATCTCCCTTGAGAACATTGTGGTTGGCAGGTCAGGGTTCTACATTCAGACAGACTGGTGAATCATTTGTACATTTGTCTGTTCATCCATTTGGCCTCTTTGTGAGATGCATGTGACTTTTGACAAATGCAGTTAGAAACATCAGTATTATTAGCTTCCTGCTAGGGATTGTGCAGACTACACTAATATCTTTTGACAGCCTCTTGAGTGGAAACTCCTATATTTTGTCCAATATTTTCTATAAGTAAATATTCTTTAAAAATTAAAATAGTGAAGGAAATCTGATCGGTGCCTTAACAGAGCAGAAAAAAGTAAAAATTAGAGAAAAATAAGATCAGAAAACAGTTTGTATTCATTCTTGTTCTATAGTGATTAGCTTCTGTATGATACATCTTTTGATAACTGCCGATGCTTTTAGTCAATGTGTCAGCCATGGGATAAGACTTTATAGGTGTTCATTTGAATAGGAAGTTATTGGCTAATTGGCAGTACCATCAATGATGATAGTATCAGTTATCCAAATTCACTAAGAAACAGTACTTTTGTTCAGATTGATTAATGTAAGAACATTTTAGGTTCCATGATAATTCGTGTGGAGATCATATACATTTTCATTATAATCACTTCTCCTTCTGTTTTTGCCTTATAGCCCTGTTCAATTCTGCTTCTGCCAATGGATTTCAGATGGTAATCTCTGGTTCCCAAGCTAAAGCTGTGTCAGAATTCCAGATCACTAATATCCAGGTAAAATAGGAAACAGTGGAATTCTTTCCATTCCTACTTGTCCAGCAAATGAGATTGTCTTTCTTTTCCATTCTTGCAGACTCTTTTTTTTTTGCCACTTGATAAAATTGCTAGCAAATAAGACATTTTATTATATTAACTATTCCTAACGCAATATTATTCATTAGTATTCCATATATAGATACCAAAGGCCAGGCATATGTACTGTTCCCACAGTAACATTCTCTGCTCCTTTTCAGGCAGTCATGTAGTTTTATCCCCCACTTCAAATTTCCAAGGGGAATATAGTCTTACCCTTGTCTGTCAGTGCATCTTTCCATCCATTAGACTAAATTTACATTTATGTTGGTTTTTGAGATGCTATGAGCCCCAAAGTCATGCAGTTTTTTCTATAAAGGCATCTTGATCACTACAACACCATTCTATCACAGGTAGGTCACACTGACCTAAATTTCACACTTTAGTAACTTTGGTTGAGTTTGTGTCCAGTTAGTTTCTCAGGTGCTGTGAAAACGAGTCGCACAATTTTGTTATGTATATGCATCTTGGACAGCACAACACCATTCCATCAAAAGTAGGTTAATGTGATCTGAATTTTATGCTTTATTGCCAGTGTCATACAGCTTGGTAGGTAGTTGTGTTTCTCTGGCAAATACGTTACCTATCACATTACATTAGGACAATTTTCTTTGCTACTTCCAAATCCAATTGTCTGTTTAAAGGGAAGCAACTCTCACAGGTTAATTCCCCTATCTGCTTGTTAGCTACTGTTATACCTAGTTGAAAACAAATTTTACTTTCACTGCCATGTGCTAATAATGTCCTCCAGACAATCCAGTTTAATTCTATAACTTTTCTCACTTAAATTTATTCATCCAAATTTGTTTTTCTGTGGTACATTAATTCAAAATGTTGTTTTATTTGGTGCATACAACGTTCATGAACTCCATTGAATTTATTGATGTTTTTGCAATTATTGTACCATCTCTGTTTTCAGGGTTCTTATGGTCTTTGAAGGTCTTTAACAGTTTGGGAAAAATCAGGTAGCATTTTCAAGGCCATGAAAGTTTGGGAAAATCGAGCAGATTACCCAGAGATCCTTAAAAGTAGTTGAAAATTGAAATAAACCCAAACATTTTAATTTCTTTCCATAATCACAAATAAAATTGTCCAAGGTTGTTAGATTTGGATGTAGTCTGGTTTTCCTGGTTTCTATCTTTTGATTAATTATAGTTTGAATTTCTTCATTATATTGTAGTATTTTGCATTTGTTGTTTTCTCATATAACATAACTTGTATACAAAATGTTAGCATAAATAGGTCTTGGAAATCTGTTTTTGGTCTTTGAAAGTTTGGGAAAAGTCTTTGAAATTATCATTCAGAATTCTGTATGAACCCTAATTATTATCACATGTGATTTCAATTGGTAACATTTAGTTTCACTGGAGAAATTTTTGGGAGCTATCTTTATCAAATATTACACTTATAAGTTATTTCAATAATGCAGTGTACATTTTATTTTTGTATCTTTATTCATTGCACTTTTTCATTACCGAGAATTGCTTCATGTTACACATTTGGAACAAAAAAAAAGCCCAACTTTCAGAAAAAAAAGCCAGATTGCAAACCAAAACAAACAACATGGATGCTCCAGTACATTGTAACATACACCTGATCTTCATATTTGAGATGTTTGTAACTTTTCAATCATATACACAAACAATATAGAAAAAGCTAACCTGAAGCTTTCATGTTCACGCTAAGGACTTCTTCAGCAGGGTGATTTAATTTCTACTGACTGTTAATATTGCTTGATGGAAAGGTGAGCAATGTTAAGATTGTCCCAGATACAAGGTTACATCATCCTACCATATGTGAAAGGAACTTTGAATGCTTGAAGCATGTTTTCCAATGACACAAATTTAATGTGTGTTCAAACTGTACCGGACCCTAAGACAGATGTTCATTGACCCTAAGCATAAGTCTAATAGGAGAAATATTTGTGGGCTTATCTATCACATCAAATGTGAAGAACAGGGTGAAAATCAGCACCATCACAATTATATTGAGGAAACAGAAATGACATGAAAGTGAGATTTAATGAACAGAGAAGACCAAGTTCAGGCTTGTCTAAAGTATCACGGCACATCCACAATGTTTGCCCTGGCCATACTGTAACGTGGAACTCAGTAAAACAAAAATCTTAGATTGAGAACAAGCAGGTTTGAGCGGGTGGGGGGGAGGGCATTTAACAAATTGATCTACATACATGCGCACAAACCGATGCTGAGTGGGGGCCATTACAACCTGCTACATTTCTGGAACAATTTATTAATATAGCTCACCATTCCATGGACAAAAGTTTCAGGTTAGCTTTCTGTATATTGTTTGTTTATATGATTGAAAAGTTAAAAACATTGTCAGATATGAATAATAATATACACAGTTATGCTTTCACCAAAATACACCTGGTCTGGATAGTTTATTGGTCTTGGGGATGTTGATATGCTGTCTCCATCCATCGTGCAGCTGCAAAAACAGTACCAGAACATACTATATCCATGAATACAGTATTATCATTGATTATTCCCTTGGGTGATGTCAAGATGCAATCTCCATCCCTTATGAAGATGAGGAATAGCGTCGCAACACACTACATATATGAATACAGCTTCTCCCTCTCCAAGCGTTTTAGTCATCATCGTTACACCTTGATCCCATTCCCTCTGGCAACCCACCTGAACCACCACATTACTCCATTTAAGTCCTATTTGGACCAGCCTTTCTTGTAAAATGATGGGTAGTCCACAATGTGTCAGAGGAGCTCCAGATTTCATTATCTGAAATAATCCACTCAGATTTTGGTATCCGAACCCTTCCACTCTCGCCTTCTTACCTTTGTAAAGGAACTCCCAAACTATCACATGAAGGAGGAAAATCCTGCTTCTCTGCTTGTAAAGTGTAGTGTAGATAGGAAAAAACCAAACAAACAGGACTTTTACTTCAGAACAATCCTGGTTACAAAGTCCCATGGCAACTGAGACCTACAACAAAGATGCAGTGTGATCACTTTTGACATGTCTGTCACATACTTCCATATCCCAATTCATATGACCCCCAGTCTAAGCCCTTGAGTGTTCACTAAGAGTTTAGGATGTCCACTGTAGCAATGGCAGTATTCCTTCAAAACACACCAAAAACATTTGGTTAGCTTGGATTTTGGTTCATGACATGAACAGCCTTCATTGTATGGTGGATAATCAGTGTATGGAAGTCTGACCTTTGGGGTCATTAAATACTTATCCAGAGATGCTGCCAGGCTGTAGGATTGTGGGTTTCTTGCAGCAATGATCGCTAATCACAAAACTTTTAAAATGCTAATGGAGAAAGGTCACACAAATTATTTGCTGTTCCCACAATTTATTGTATCTTATGAGTGCATTTTTTTCAGCTAAAAAATTCAAAATTAAGGTTTGTCTAATTAAGTTTTGGTCATCCATTTTGCCAGAGATTTTAGCCAAGCTGTGCTAAATTAGATTTAGTATTTGAATACAAACATCTCTATGACTGAGTTCTGCTAATGTCTTTGTGGAAAATATCCCAAAGTTCCTGTTTAATTGTCTCACAGAAGGGTGTAACAAACTGATAGATTGATCAGCCACAACAGAAATGTATGGAACAATTATACATGCAGACTATTACACTTCTGACATAATCATTGGAGTTTTTTCACCTAATTACATCTTATACTTGCCTGTATATGGATTACACTTTTCTGGTACATTAAAATTTTTTTTAAAAATAAAGCAAAGTTGCATTTGTCTTTTTTATCATCTCTTGTTTCTATTCAGCAGATAAATTTGAGAACCACCTCCATGAATCAAACTACATGGCTGAATTTATACAAAAGCAGGCATTTGTACCAAGGCATGAAATTCTTGTTTCATTCATGGGTTGCCTTGGATTCCTTATCAACAAGGGCAGATTTGGTCTCACTCCATGCAAACCAACAGTATTTCATTCACCTGACCACATGGCCCAAAACCCTCTTGCATCGAGTCAATCTCCCTCAATCATGTACCTTGAAAATCTTAGTGTCTGTCTTTCACTCAGAGAATTGAATTTCAGTCTGGAAATATAGTAACCTAATGGGATTTTTTTTTTAAAGCAATTGATTTAATTGTCTCCAGTGCTTATTCATGAAACTCCTGCACATGATAATTCTATCATAGTTGTGGATGAGCCCTGTAGATCTAGTGATCAGAGTTTTAAACTACATGAGATCATGTCTCAGTAAATGGTAAGACATACATGGCTTACAGCTTATGTACCGCTGCATGCACAACAAAGAAAAATCATGATCTGTACAGATGACAGGTGCTTGCCTCCTACTCTCCTAAGTGGCCCTTTCAGTGGTACTTGCCTCCTACTCTCCTGAGTGGCCCTTTCAGGGGTACTTGCCTCCTACTCTCCTAAGTGGCCCTTTCAGGGGTACTTGCCTGCTACTCTCCAAAGTGGCCCTTTCAGGAGTACTTGCTTACTAGACATGCGACTCATGGAATTGTGAATACCTTTTGAGAATAGCAGCTGTTGTCTAGAATCGGCATTCTCATTCTGTATGATAACTTCAGTGTCATCAGTTACAGCAGAAGGCAAAGGAGAATCAGCTTCCCAGACTTCACCCATCAGGTATGGGATTTTCTTAAGTTTTATCCTCATTGATAAATTCACATTCAAGTACCCCACATTCCAGACATGCTTAGTGTCCTAGCAGACTTACTGTCCTGATGGAATCAGTCTATTTACATCAAATGGTCCATTCACCACCTTTTTTATGATAAATTTATACACAGTGGGTTACACCTCTTATGGGCCTATTTGTACTTGACTACCATCTCACCAGTCCCACATCAAGCCTTTTCATTTGAATCCCTTTTCCTGAAATGGAATTGTCTCAATGAATATGCCTTTCCTCCTGTCCCTCTTTTGCCCAAAGTCTTGCAGCAAAAAGAAACCAAATTCAGGTGCCAAATAATCCTGATAGCTTCCATTATGTGGGAAATTCAGAGATGGCCTGAACCTAGTGGTAGAGATTCCTAGCAGAATCCTGCCTTAAACATTCTTGAATGCATCTTTTCTATCTATACTCAGAGATGCTGAACTTTCATGCCTAGCCCAAAGCAAACAAGAAATTAGAAAGAAACAGTTTACTGAACATATGGTGGACAGTACTGCTTGAGAAAAAAGACCTACTACCCTGAAAATTTATTTTCACATTGGTGTGCACAGACATCTCACACTTTACAACCTCATTACTACAAATAGCTGACTTTCTCCTTTGGCTCTTCAAGGAGATGTTAGTTCCCATCACTATCAAGGAACACCATGTTTTCAGATATATTTTGCCATCATGGAATGGAGGATACAGACCAGAACAAAAATGTCTTGAACCTTCTGGCAGTTTTTACATGTTCCTTTTTCTTTACTATAACCTTTCCTGGGATCGAACAGTGTACAAAAGGAACCCTTCATCCACTGTCCTCCTCTTGTACAAGACCTGCTTTCTTCTCACTTCAGCTACATAATCAGTTTGATACATGCCCTGTTGGTTGACCCAGAATATCTGACATACTACCATGATGGTTGAGTTTGTCCATAACAGACTCTGCTTTTAAGCTGCGGGATGGAGGTCTGAAGCTGCATTTTCCAACTTTTGCCTTAGAGACATTTCATCCCAAATTGTTAAGTTTGACCTAAAGGGATATTTCAGCAGCTCAACAGGTTACCTTCCCTGGTCAGTCAGCAACTTTGTAATGACAGTTACTTCCCTTCTGATAGTATCTGTATCCAAGGGAAACCACTCATCACAATTCTGTCTCAGTTGCATGTAGCATTCAAAGGACTTGATTTTTTTAGTTAGTTAATGTACTCCAAATGTGTGATTTTATTTTTTCATAAGTATTATCAGATAAACATATTTTACTTTAAAAACTGGTTTCCAAATATTTTTCTGACCAAAAATGGTATGATGATATTTCCAAAGCAGTAAGTTGAAACATATACACAACATATTTTACAATATGAATCTTGGGTGACAGTCGTGATGTGAGATGAGCACTTGGATGGATACGGTTTCGAACATAAAGTAAAAGGCTATTTTTTGCTGAAACATTTTTGAAATGTTAAAAGTTTTGTATGCATTTTGTCTTTGAAAAATAAATTCTGATGGGGTTTAATTTCCCTATGAGCATGCTTACATTTTTCACTGCTGAATTATACCCATGTATGGGATACTGCTTGCAAAAAAGAACTTTGTATCTTCTCGTGACAGACTTGTCCATTGTGGGGAAACGTTATTTTAATTATTTTTCTGAATGGTTAGCAAATACCGCATGTATTTATGAAATTCAAAATCTTTTCTTTCAGGGTCATCTATCTGGTTTTGGCATTGAAGAACAATTGCCCACCATAGTAGTGGTGGCACACTATGATGCATTTGGAATTGCACCGGTATGTAGAAAATAAAAAAAAATATGTTGTTGATGTGCATTTCAGAGACAGTTTCTGTTCATCTTGACTCCTGTTTAAATATTATTATATTAAAAAAGTTGAAATTACATGAAAGTCTCAACAAAGCAAATTAGTATAATTCTTGGCGCTGAGGACATTCGATGATACACAGTATGGCAACAGAAACTAATTTTATGTTAAGCAAGTAGAAATTTAAACACTTAATTGTTTGTTTAAAATGCTACTAAAGATTTCTAGGGAACGATTTAGAGCAGGGTTCAGCAACCTATTTGACTTGGCATGCCACTTTTTTTTGGATTAATTACAAAATTCCACCAGTAAGAGAGTAACACTGTTGAAATCAAGAATTTTGGCAGCTTTTAGCGTGCCACACAAAATCTCTTGACGTGCCACCTTGTGGCATGCATGCCATAAGTTGCTGACCCCTATATTAGAGGATTCATTTGATTTTTTCATGAAAACAAACTTTTATTATAATTCCAACAATTTTCAGTGGTTGAGATACAATTCTTCAAAGTAAATGACCATGCTTTACATCTTCCTATCGTTTTAAATCAGGTATCGCATGGAAAACTAAAAGTTGTAAAATACATCACCATATACCATTCCGATCTGAATAGGCAGCACATATGCCCTTTATCCTTATGTCTTTTTTTCATTTCTCGTTTATATAGAGTAACAAGAAAATTATAACATATAGTAAATTCAAAACTATTTTGCAAATAATTGTTACCATCTTGATCTTCAGTGGATTGCAAATTACTGCCCTTTGTACCCTCTTACCATGGAAGTATTTAATAAGACAAAGGAAAATGGGAAGTTGTATCAAAGTCTCATCTTTTGTTCATGTTCAGTGAGCTAAAGATCCTTTTGATCTGATTAAATAATTGATGGCTAATAAAGCAAGAAGATAGGTCTTTTCCAAATTTGGCTGTGTCTTTAATGCCAGAACAATTGTTGCATATAGGAATAAATAAATATCATCCATTCCAGATTCTGGGGGAATTATTATAAATTTTTTGTGAAAATTCTGAATTCCAGATTGTGTTTCTGAAGTTTTTGGGGTATACATTTTGAATAGGGGTTTTCTCTGGATACAGGAGTTGAGAAAAGCACTTCAACACTGGTATAATAGACTGGTATATAGATTGTAGTTTGTCAGATCGAAAACAGAGTGTAGAAAATACAAACCAGTCAACTAGATCAAAATAGTGTAAAAGTTGTGGCAGAGTTGTAAAGAAGAAGATGGAAATTATTCAGGAGGAAAACTATGATTGATAGTTATTGTTTCGGCCTAAAATTTGGAATTAGGTCAAGGTTTTGAATTTGACCCTAATTGATGCTTACTTTGGGTTTGCAATGTTATTTGCTCATAACAAACATATTATCCATTCTAAACTGGCTACTGAGATTTTTAAAACTTTTATGTCTACGATTCCTGATAAGCATTCTCATGGGTTGACATCTCTGAATAACTCTTAAATAACTACTTTATGATTTTCTATTTAACCATGTAAGAACTGTCATTGACTCTCAGAAGCTTATTAAAATCTGCTTTGGACTCTCTTCCTTTTGGAAAGTGTCACATAAATAATACTGGAACTCTTAGTGAGACTTTTAGGAACAAATTTTTAGAAAAAAACTGGCAATTTAAACAGTTCTTTAGCAGCAACTATTTCTACGCCCCACTATGAATGTGCAGATATAGTGTTACCATTGTCAGTCCATCTGTTCTTACATCTCGTGGCATGCCCAGCACATCTATTGGTTGAGTTTTGCATTGATGAATCTTTCATATTCCAAAAACACATTTTAGATTAAATATGTAAAGCATTATAACAAATCTGTAATCCTATGCATTACAATTTATATAATTTTCATCGTAAGTGATTGTATTCAATCAGATAAATTACATTTTAGTACTTCAGGTACATTTTTTTGTTCCTTTTCTGTTTAGGGGCTGTCGACTGGTGCAGACTCAAATGGCAGTGGTGTAATAGCCCTGTTAGAGTTAGCTAGACTTCTGTCCAAACTGTACACCAATTCTAGGACACATGCGAAGTATCCTTTTGAACGTGCTTACTCTATAATGGGGGACAGTTGCACAAGCTTGACATTTAGTTCTTGTTGTTACAGCTGCCATTGTTGATCATGGACATGTAAATAACTTTGAAGTGAATGTTCATCTTTTTGTCCAACCATTTTTTTAATGTCTATCCATGCTCTAGACTTGTATAGACTTGCTTACAAGTTATGTCAAACTACTAACAATAAAGATCCAGATCTGCCATAGCATAGTGCACCATCATAACACATATCAGGGTCTATAGTGTTTGTTGTACTGATTATTCCTGACAAACTGCATAGACCCAGCTCTGCTGACACATTATGCAAAGGCAGATATGGGTCATTGCATTTTGGACTCGTCTTAAAATCAAGTATATGTAGTACCTCAGTGTTAAAATGTTCTACTTTTATTTACATACCATTTTGTTCCCACCATACCATTTTTGTCTTGGCAATACTTTTTATGTGATTTCATTCATTTAACCAGTTATTTTGAATTTCTGATGGTTTCAGTTCTGAGACATGTAGATGATTTCTTTCAATGACGTTCTCTGTTCTGAGACATGTAGAAAATTTCTTTCACAGACAGTCTCTGTTCTGAGACATGTAGATGATTTCTTTCACCATTGGCCTCTGTTCTGAGACATGTAGAAAATTTCTTTCACTGTCGGTCTTTGTTCTGAGGGATGTAGATAATTTCTTTCACTGTCGGTCTTTGTTCTGAGGGATGTAGATAATTTCTTTCACTGATGGTCTCTGTTCTGAGACATATAGATGATTTCTTGCACTGATGGTCTCTGTTCTGAGGGATGTAGATGATTTCTTGCACTAACAGTCTCTGTTCTGAGACGTGTACATGATTTCTTTAACTGACTGGTCATTGTTCTGAGACATGTACATGGTTTCTTTCACTGACTGTCTCAGTTCTGAGACATGTACATGATTTCTTTGACCAATAATTGTAGTATTCTTAGTATCTGATAATTTACATTAATGTAAAATCCCATACCTCTGTGCAGTTTTGCTTTATATTTTGTCACTTACATATGCAACCAATTGTTTAGGTAAAATCAAATAGACTTGTATAACTGATGTTTGACTTTAAACCTCACATACCTCACATACTTGTTTGCTACATTATTTTGTTATCAAAAAAATATGTGGAAAACCTCGACATATACAATCCTAGAAAAATTCTGACTTTTTTGTCTATGTGTAAAGTTTTGTGAAATTAGTTTCAAAGTACAACTCCATAAATAATAGGTGTGGTGAGCAACAGAAGATGAAGTTTTTTCTCCTTAACTTTGATGGGTATAATATATTATTCCTAGTAACTGGAGGAGGAAAGTTCAATTATCAAGGTGCCAAAAAGTGGATTGAGGATAACTTAGACTCAACAGGTATATAATTCTGTGCTTTTAATTGTACATTTAATAGCATTTTGTCATTAACATAAAAAATATTGTTTTATGCCTGTCTTTAAATCTGGAAGGGTGTTAGAGTATTCATTTGTCTCAGTTTTGCAGCATTTATGTGCCATTCACTTATTTGTAGTTAATTAATACTTGTGATGACCACTCTGGACACCTAAGTGGTTAGAGCATCTGCTTTGGATGCAGGAGGTCATGGGTTTGAACCCTGGCCAAATTGTACCAGAGACTTGTAAAAATGGTTCTAGCAGCTGCCTTGCTTGGCACTCAGCATTAAGGGGCTAGTGTTAGGACTGGTAGGCCTGGTGTTAGGATAATGTGACTGGGTGGGACATGATGCTACATGTCTGTGGCATGATACCCCCAGGCAAGACATAACTACAACCTACTACACTGCAGACATCACAACAATATGACTGAAATTTTTTTGAAGCTACATTAAAAATTCAACTAACACACACATACAAATACTTGTTACAAATTGATATTTATGCAGATTAGATTATCATTTCAAAATGCATGAAAGACATTAAATCAACACCGTATTGTATGCTACATGTGCATCATGTAGGTTATTCTTTGTATGGCTCATTTACAACAATAGTTTATAATGTTGTTCTATGGTTTGACACAGCAAGATCACAAGATATTGTGTAGAATAGTGTCGTCTTTCCTGCATCTAGCAGATGGTTAGACACGGGGCAGTGTTTTATCTACTCATGCATCATGCGTCAAATACGCAGACTTTTCCAATTGGACACACAAAAATCCTCGCTGGTACATAAATTATCGCACCCCAATGTTATGTCTTGCTGATGAACAAAAAACAAAGGTTAGGTCTAAAAGTCATCCTTGGTACATAATTGATGCATCCCAATATTATGTTTTGCTGATTAACACAAAATTAAGGTTTAACACAAAATAAAGGTTTGGTCTAACTACTTTAATGGCTAGATTACAACTCTCCCAAACAGGGAAAACACATGCACATGAGTTTCTTACACTAATGTTATCATAATACATAGGGTTTCAACTGAGTGTGGAGCTGACCTTATGAGACCTGTAACTGTCACATCATTTGTAGTAACAGTATGTTAGAACCGTATAATCACCATACCCAAGAAAGAGGCAGAAAATAAACACATGATTTAAAGTGATTCTCACTAGAAGCTATTATTTTATGCGCACCTTTGTCATGCATTATAGCAACAATTTCCATTCTCTCAATTGTACTCCTTGCATTGTTCCAAGATACAGTCAGCGTTCGACTGAAAATGGTGTCCAAGGCAAAAATTTTAAAAAATAGATCCAAAACAAACAAAATTATCTTTTGGACTGTGTTCATGACGACCGATGATAATGGTATTGTTATTGAACAAGTGGAGCCTTCATTATCCAAAGATGAGGTAACGGTTACTCGTAAGATAAAACATTTTATGAAGCAGTGGTTGAAAACACAGCTGTCTTATGTTTTTAAAAAAAGAAGTTAAGTCGAGTGAAGAATGACAGTGAAGACACCTTTATGTTTTGCCATATATGGACAGAGGCTAAAAAAATCTCCATGACCAGATGTGCAAAAGACAATAACTGTTAGAATAGTACATTAGCAAGGCATGCTTGGTTGCCAGAACTCAAACTGCTGATTGAAGGTCCACAACACCAGGCATATTTGAATGCAGTTTTACAAAAACATTCTTCTAAACAAGACACAGGAATAAAAGTGCTACTTAAGTGTGTAGTTTAGTTGAGTGTAGAAGACATCCTTTTTTTAAATACAGATCTCTTCTTCATTTAATACACAACTTAACAGCTGAAGAAATTGATGCCATTGACATTTTGAAGAATTCTGCCAATCAGTATGACTTGGCTACTACCTGTTCTGAGTTAATGGAGAGCCTATCAAATGTTGTTGAGGATAATCTTAAACGCGACCTGCAAAATTCGTCATTTGTGACAGCAATGGCAGATGAAAGCACTGACATAGCCATCAATAAATGTCTTGTCATATATGCTCAGAATATGGCTGATGACATGAAACCACCAACAAGATTTGTAACAAATATAGAATGTTCATATGCTTCTGGCAAGGGAATTGCCTTATTGGCTTTAGTCACATTATGTAACTTATATTTTCATTGTGTATTTAAACAATATGATTATTTTTTTTTAAAGTACTGAAAACTGATCATTGGCTTGAATAAGACTCATAGGTTTGGATTCTAAACCAATATTTATTTTTGCCTTGATGAGTCAAATGACTTACATAAAGCTATTTGTAGATAAAACACTGACAGGCATAGCTTTTTCAGCAGTGGTGTCCATATCAGTTTCAGTTTTAGGCTTGGAGAGATTTTGATCCCTCCTTACCAATGGTATAGTGTCTGTTCTATTTTACCAAATGTAGAAAAACTAATAGTAGTAGCAAACTAAAATTAGCAACAAAGTCCACTGACCTTTGTATTTCAAATTTTTATATATAGAAAGGGAGGCAACTCAAATTTGTATAAATTATTTGCCCTTAATAATAGTTAACCCCTTTTGATAGTGCTCCACTGATGACAATACTTGAAACAATAATAAAAAATGCTTTTCAAGGGAAATCAGAAATTCTTCATATAGCATTTCTGGTGTTGATATAAATTCTTTAGTAAATTTAGAATAATATTATCACAGTTATGTAGAGCTACCTGTTTATGATAATATAAAGGAGAATGCATGGCAATATATTTGTAGTTATGTTCCTCCATCTGATGTAAAGTAAGATCACTTCCAAGTTGTCAGTCTTTTCAAGATTTTAATTTTGATAATGTTTATTGTAAAGTTTTTTGAAAGTGATCTTTCACACAGCTTTATAAAATCTTGCAATTCTTATATTTGAGGGGTTGCATTGAAAAATCCTTAATTGGTTTCATTCTTGAAAAGTCTTTGAACTTGCAAGAGCTCCTTTATGTTTTCTGAATGAATATCAAACAATTAAACTGAATAAAATATATCACTTTTTAAATTATTTTTATTTTTAAATATTTTCCAAATATAATGGGATAAAGTTTGGTGGATCAAAAGACAAAGAACACTGGTTGTTACCAAATTGAGTAGCATCCCTTTGTTGAGGCAAAATAATGTTGTGCCTATTTATGCAGTGATAAAGGAACATATGGAAAGAAAGTTCAGTGTCGTTAAGAAATAATACTAACATATGGAGAGAAAGTTCAGTTTCCACAAGAAATAATACTCCTTGAAAATTTTTTTTCCATAATACAGCAAAATCACTTCATAACATGATCTGTGTACAGAACTTTTTCATTTATTTTGTCACTTTTCATTTACAGAAAATAACGTACTGTCAGATGTAGCCTTTGTAATGTGTCTAGACAGTCTGGCTCTTGAAGATAGCCTTTATTTCCATGTCTCCAAACCTCCTAAGGAAGATACGCCTGCAGCCACATTCTTCACGGTGAGTAGAACTGAATCAGTAAATCGATTTAATTTATTTTAAAAAATAGATTTCTTGAATTATAACAGCTTGCTTATTGTTTGGATTTTCTGATAAAGGCTATACAACCAATGTTTCAAGTGCCTTATTTAACCTTGCGTAGTCTCCAGTGGTTGGAATTAACACTGCATTCCAGTTGAATGCCTATTCCCTTGTAATCTTTTTTTTATTTCTCGTCATTGTTAAAGTATATATAAAGTGGATTGACTATGCTACACTTGTGCTGATGAAGAGTGATGTTGGGTGTAGTTTAGTGACATATGCCAGTGTATTTCAGGCAGTTCTTGTTCTTTACTCAACTTGTAGTAATTCCACTGGACATTAAAGACCAAAATAAAGGTCTGCTGGGCCAATTAGTATATTAACTTGTGTATTTGACTCCATCCTCGAAGGCTTCACATCAAATGATAAGGCAGCCTCTCATAAATGTATTACAGGTTAACACTCACAACAGAGTGGATCTCAGGCCTGACTGCATCTGTAAAACCTTGATGTTACACTTTGAAGTGGGGTGTAATTAGATGGCAAATACATAAGATAAAGTGAAAGATGGTCAATACACACAGAACTTACTGTATATAATAGTATGGGTTCCACTGTGTATAATGATGCAGGAAAACATATAACACTTTCATGTACTTTTTGGACGTCTGCTTATAAGGGACAAACTGTTTTGATTTAATATTCATTCTACATAAAGGACACCTGTCTTGAAAGGACAAATATTTTTGGGTTTTGAGTTTCCTTACTGCATACATTCCCGTCCTATTCTCATACCAAAATCGATGTTATCTTCCAGCATTTAGAAGAGGTGACCAAAACTTTCTTTCCACATGTGGTTGTCAAAATGATACACAAGAAGATCAATCTGGCAGAGGATATGCTTGCTTGGGAGCATGAGAGATTCAGCATGAAGCGTCTTCCAGCTTTCACCCTCTCACACTTCGAGGCTTACAAGTCTTTAGATAGAACTTCAGTAATAGATACTAGGTATGTAAATATGATGCTTTGTTTATGATTTGTATTTGTTATGCTCATATTATTAGAAAAGTCAGACATTGTAGTAATTTTTCTGTTTGAACTTAGTAATGATTTTTGCTTCCAGTATCCTTCACAAGGCCATAGCATATCTGTATGTAGGAAAATATTGACTTTTTCAGGGCCACTGTTATGCCCCAGGGCATAGGGAGAGTGTGGTTTTTGATTGCCCTTCTGTAGGACAAATTTGTCCTCTTTTTTTTCTATGCCTTATTTTACATTGATTCACATAGGTAAAACATGTATATCTGTGAAATTTGTTTGCAAAACCACAATGAATTAATTCATTTCTAAGATGTGTATGGAATAATTAGACTGTGGTTTGTAGCTCACCTGGCCAAAACATCATTTGAGTTTGTGGTATGGTCTGGTGTGTGTTGTCCATCAGTTTTGCTATTTTCAACATTCTAAAGAATCAATGTAAAGTGTGACTCCACTATAACACGATAGTTGGGAGCCATAGAACCTGACCGTGTTATAGACCAAACCATGTTAAAAGCAACCAGGTCAGTTAGCTGGGGGTGGGGATTAGGTAAGAAATGTGGGCGTTTGTTTCATCAGAACAGTTACCATCTTAAATCGATGCATATTAAGTGAGAAATACACCTGTAGTGAAAACAGAGAAGACATTTAATGGTATACTTTATTCAGAGAACCATGAATTGGTACATATACATGAATATTGTGTATATATACATGTCTATTGTATAGCATGAATACAGTATCAACACCAATTACTCACCCATAAATCTCATCATATACATTGAATCCACAATACAAGTGATTCCATCGAAAATATGCACTCACAGATTTAAAATATTCAATAATTTTGTCACAGGTCATATTGTTTTGAATTCAGTGGGAAAACACCACAATCACATAACGAATGCGAAGTACATTCACTTTTCAGTATGTCCCAAGTCAGTAATAGTTAGTATGCGTTTTAAGATGCCATTGGTAGCATTTGTAAGCATAAGCTTTTTCCCAGCAAAAAGGAAACTTTCACAGCACAGTTAACATTAAAAATACAAAAATCCATCAAATTCCATTACTTTCATTTATGTTTGGTACTGACTTCCTTTGAAGAAAAGTTCTTTGTTTTTATTGAAGATTGTAGTCGGCTTTCTTTGATGGAGGGTGCATGCATTATTGAAGTCACCGCTAGAAAACAGCTTTGGAGACCCAAATAAATGCCCATTTCTTATTGCGGCGGCAACATCACATAATTGTATTGCATAATTGAGACTAATTTTTTCGTCCATTTGCTGAGTACATTTTCATAACAATCAGTGCTTCAAAGGTAATCTGTTTCATCAAACTATATTATCTGGGTACATTTTTAAAAGGGAATTGGCCATCGTTTGGTCTATCCTAGTTACTGTTCCTCCCTGCTTATTGAATAAGCCAATAAGTAAGATGTGTTTTTTTGTTTTTATATTATTTATTTTTTTAACCTTTGTGGTAGCAACGTGATGCTGCCTTCCATGCATGCATCAGAAATGTAACAAAGGGTCAATGGATGATGGAGATGCAGGTGTTTTGGTCTGATGACAGGGATTATTACAGAAAATGTGAGTGTTCTGAAGGATTTAATTCTGAGTGAAAAGAAGAGGAATTTTACTTACCATCCACATACAAATGTCAGTCAATGTAAATATATTAATTACTAGCGAGCGGCCAAAAATCCAACAAAAGACAGATTATGAGATAATACATCGTCTGGTTTATCTCCGTTACCAGAAATGTCAAAAAATAAAAAGGCGGATACTAGGTACAGGGAAAAACAATCCAAGTTTGCGACATTGGCGAAGAAATATGTGATCCCAGAATAAACTTTTTACATGTTTTTTTTTGTACTTTGAAGAAGAACAAATACTTTTTCTTGTACGAGAAAAATACATTTAAAATTTCAGGAGCCACACCATGATCGTCTTGTATTATTCATGTGCGATCTCTTCCCCAAAATGATTAACTTTTTATGTTTTTTTGTACTTTTAAGAATGATTTTTTGTGTGTGTATGAGAAAAATACATGTGAAATTTCGGGAGCCACACCACGACCGTGTTATATCCAAATTTGTGTTATAATGGAGCGTGCTATAGCAGGGTTACACTGTACCAGATTTAATTAGACTTGGTAAAGAGTCCTTCTCAGAACATTCTCTGGGTAAAGAGTCTTTCTCAGAACATTCTCTGCCAAAATTGTGTTTTGTGGTGGCTCCCATTGCAGTGGTATGACTTCCATTTCAACCAAAATGGAAATCCTCTTTATAACTTTTTCTCAATAATGGCTGAGCTATTTTTGATCAAACCTTAGTAGGAATGTTTGTTAGGACATGCAGTAATAAAATTGTGCTTGAACAGCTGAGCCACTTTTGACCATTATTGGTCGGAATGTTCTTAAAACATGCTCTATCTAAAGTTTATCTGGGTTGGATGCCCTAGCAATGGTATGGCTTCCTTAGAAACTGAGTGGGAAAAATATTTTTAACTTCCTATGAAAAGCTGAGTCACTTATAATCAAACATGGTAGGAGTGATTCTTAGGACATGCTTTACCCAATTTATATCCAGGGTGGCACACTTGCAATAGTCTGACTTAAGGAACAATTTGGAAAACCCATTTTTAACTTCTCCAGAACAGTCAAGTCAGCTGCAATCAAATGTTTCTAAGGACAAGCTCTGTCCCACTTGGAAGGTTTCGTAGGACATGCTGTATCAAAATTATGTTTGGTGTGGCTTGCCTAGCAACAGTTTCACTTCTGTAGAAACCAACTTCTTCTCGAACAGCTCAGCCAATTTAGATCAAACTTGGTAGGAGTGTTTATTTGGACATGTTCTTTCAGAATTTTATCCAATATGGCTCCACTAGGTGTGGCTTCCATTGCAGCTGGGTGATAAACCTAAAGATCATGCTTATCTCCCATTAAGTATGGCTAGTTGTTACTAATATGTAAACATCTATCGTAGAATGACTTTTTCTTCAAAACTGCCTAACCATATCAGACCAGATGTGGTAGGCAGAGCATGAACACATTCATACAAAAGATGTCAATGTACTATCTGCTCCACCTTAAGTTGGTCAGAGTGGAAACACAGTTAAAAATATGTTAAATACCACCAATTTATCCTTCAAATACATTCCCCAATCACATTACGTTTGGAATATTAGCCTTCTAGCTCGCGAATCCAGCACTACTGAAAGATGAAAATCGTCTTATTGTCTATTTTTAGGTAGACAAAGGGCAGTAACTCTTGCCCATTACCTCCCCTTGGTATCACCAGGTGTTGCAGTTTTTAGCTTCACTGTATCCTGAGACACACACAGTGCAATAACCTCTGACAATCCAGCCCATTTTTGTATTCCTGTGGAGCCAACCAACATTCATTTTGCATTTATTATGCAGATTTATCGATCTACTGGAGGTTGTATGCTTTAGTTTACAATTTCTGCCAATATTTTGAGAGATTTGTCACTTGTTGGGATTTCATCTTGTAGGACCACCATCTCTTACTCCATCTGCTACGGAAAGCTTAATAGTGAATTCTGAAGTGCTGTTTTATAATTGTGCTTAATTTATTCTTATTTCATGCTGTTTTGATATAATTATTATTAAGGCCATAGGTTTCTGATATGATACTTCACCGATCTGTTAGTTACGACTGTTTTTAGCAACCTAATAATTTCACACATTACTAGTTTTTGCTTTAATTTATGTTTTTTGTTTTTGTTTTGCATATATTAATTAAACGTTCCACAGACCACTTCAGAGTATGGAAGTTTACCATGACTCCTGTTTTGTTTATGTTGTGTATACATGGTTTCTTTTACTCAGCATCTATAACATGTGGTTATGAAAGTGTTTTGTTTCAGCAACCTAGCTTTTACGGATCTGTTTGTTACAGCAGTGCTTTAGAGACCTAGCAATTTCAACCTTTTACTAGATTCTGCTTTAGTTAGTGTCTTTTTTGTCGTTTTCCGCAAAATATTTATTTAATCAATCTATATGTAGTTTCAAAGCATGGAAGTCCACCATGACTCCTGCTTTGTTATGTTATGTATACATTGTTTCTGATATACAGCTTTTATAATATGTAGTATAGGCTGATGAGTTAGATGATTTATACTATTAGCTAGTTAGTCACATACTAATTTGTTGATCTGTGCTTTGTTTTCTCTCATCTTGTGTCGTTTCAAGCGGAATGTTTACTACATGCCTGACATGCACATGCACAAAGGTCACCCTGTTCATCATTGACGGGAAGGAGCTAAATATGCAGTGATTGGTTGGAAAACACATGCACTACTGTACTTAGAAAGCAGCGAAGGGGAAATAGAGATGGTTGGAGTCACGGCAGGATACCTCCGACATCTTTAGTCTCCACACTTAATCAGCCTCAGTGGCAAGACTTGTGGGGCTCACTGGAATCCCCCCTCCCACCTGGCTAAAGTTTGTTGCATGGAACCAACACATTCCCGTATGTCAGGGGACGGAGAGGATAAAGGAGGGGACCATCCGTTGCAGGATAAGATATGTCAATCGGTACAGCAATCGAAGCCACACTCTCCTCAATCTGAGCAAAACATTAGGGGAATATTCCCCATTTTTAGGCAGCCCAGATGGGGTAAGCCTTCACATGTCAGAGCATGGCCTTTGTGCCGTTAAGTCAGGGTCCTTGGGATTTACAGTTTATCAGCAGGAAGCAAATAATAATAATATTACTGCCACGCTGACACTAGCAGTCCAACCGACACCAGCAGTCAGGCCGTCCCAGCATGGAGACCTCTTGGCCGGAATGGGCCAACTACACAATGCTTACGGGGATCTTAATAATAGATTCTATTGCTAGTTTCCATGTTTACCCCCACACCATTATCACCTCACTGTTCTTCCCTTAAGCCCTCATCAAGCCCTGGGCTTTCACTCACACTAGGAACTCCGTCATCTCCCAATTCCGGGTGTTGTCATCTACATCAACAGCAGTGTACCTGGGCAGCATCTTAAAGAAACACATAGTAAGTTCTATCCTACTCCAAGGCAGAATGATCTCCCTTCTCTGCTAGTTCATCCAGGCCTTTTCACAAATTGGAAATTCAGATCCCTATACATCCCAGAATTTCATCTATTTTGGTTCAGACTTCTTAACCAACTGGAATCTGGCATGTCCCCTTGTGTTTGTGCTGCCAGAATTGTCAAACTCGTCAAGTCCATTTCCATCAAGACTTGGATTTTATTGGGAGAGTGCATGCAACTCCTTGGCTATTATATGGCAGCGGACTTGACCCCGCTCGGCCGTCTTGTCATGGGACCTTGCCAGTACATTGGCACCCCTTTTTACATCCTCTTAATCAAGCAGTCATCATCACACCCGAAATTTGATAATTCCCATGTCAGTGGGGAAATCCAGGCTGGCTTACCACTGGAATTTCACCGAATAACCCCAAGCGGAAATAACGTTAAGTACCGCTGCCAATGCATATGGTGGGAGTACCCACCTGTTGCTGACCTTCGCTACTGTTAGTGACACCTGAGGAACAGCCACTATGCATCAATATCCTAGAAAGGAAGGCTGTCATCAGTACCTTTCATTTCTGTAAAGATCGATCCTGTGGGCGAAACGATCCTCTTTTGATCCAGCAACACTGTGGTTGTAACCTATATGCTCAAACAGGGCGGTACCAGACCACTTGTCCAGTGTTCTGATTTGGTATTTTTTGACGTGGGTGCAACAATTTCCATATCAACATACAATTCAGACAACTTCTGGTTGCATCAGTGACTTCACCGAGAATCAATCCAGAAGGAGTCATGTCCTTCATATGGAATGTCCCCTCCAGCAGTTGGTTGTCACTCGAATTCACACACTTTAAGGGCATCCAATAATCGACCACTTGGTGACAAGGTTGAATCAAGAGCTACCCACCTTCATCCCCTCAGTTCTAGATGCAGCAGCTTGGGCCGTGAGATGCACTGTCAGCCATCTGGGAGGGGTTGTGGGCCTGTGCTACCCCTCATACGGTGCTAAAATTCAGAATGGCACATTTGCTGAGAGAATCTCGAGACTAACCATCTATATCACCCATCTGCATGCCTCTGTCCCTCAACAGGCCGACATTCTCTGGCTCTGTACTTGGAGGAGAAACAGTTGAACCCCAATCGTTACCAAAGGCTACCACCATTTGATATTGGACATTTTTGTGTGGGATAGAGGCCTATCAGATCTATTAGACAATACTGGTCTCCTTGACCAATATCCCATATTTGTCTCCAAAGGGATCCAGTCACTTTTTTTAACATGGCTAGATTCAAATCCATTCTAACTTCTAGCCTACACATTGTTAAAGTCACTATCATACAGACCATGTTTACTGATAGCTTTATTTTCATGCAGGGTAAGAGGGCTGCATCCGCCTTTATGTTCACCGGAATTCTTTTCAGCTTAGATTGGAGAGTTTGGTGGTTCTTAAGATACCATTGGGATTCAAAGCTCAGGACAGGTCACCATCAGTTTGTAGTCAACCAGTGTCTCAGCTCACATTCTTCCATACCAGGTAGAGAACAACAACCATGCAAGAGTCTGTTCATGCTCTCAGGCATCAGTACCGCTCCGCTGGTCTAGTGGTTAGAATGTCTTCCTGGGATGCGTGAGGTCGTGGGTTCTATCCCCGGCTGAGTCATACCAAAGACTTACAAATATGGTACTAACAGCTGCCTCACTTGGTGCTCAGTATTAAGAGGTTAGTGTTAGGACTGGTGGGCCTGGTGTCAGGATAATGTGACTGGGTGGGAGATCATGCTACATGTCTGTGGCAAGATGCTAGACATCACTATAAACTGCCACACTGCAGACATCGTAGCGATATGACTGAAATTTTTTTAAAGCTACATTAAAAATCCAACACACACACATACACACCCTCAGGCATCAATGATCTCAGACACATTCCAACATCATGGCAGATGTGACAATGGGCATAATAAAGATCTCTCAGAGCTGCTAGACAATCTGATCTGCAGCAACTAAAATCCATAACATTGTTTCCGAAATGGAATTTGTCTTGGATTTTAACTTGGCTCAACTCAAGCAAATTTAAACCTCTTGCTCTTGCTTCGCTAAAGTTCCTATCATACAAGACATGCTTCCTGATAGCATTAGCTTTCACATGCAGGGTCAGTGAGCTACATGCCCTTTCAATTGACCCAAACTATCTTCTGTTCAGTTTGGATCGTTCAGTAGCCCACTTTACACAACCAGGCCTAGTTGCCAAGAATCAGTTGCCCGTCCATAGGCAATGGCCGAGTCGTCATTCATCCTCTCTTTTCCAAAGACAAGTCTAGAGAGGCAACCATGCAAGATCCTGTCTGTACCATCAAGCACTACTTGATATGCACAGAGACAAGTCATGGCACGAGCAACATCTCTTCTCATGTGGCTTACTGCTCCAAAGTTTTGAGCAATCTGTGAGACAGAACACAGGATACACTTTATTCCTTGCTGAAGGGGGTCATATGATTGGTGTACTCTGACATCTCACCAGATCAAACTTGCCTTACGTCGGCACCCTCAGGCACTACTTGAGACACTCAGAGACAGATCCTGACATGTGCAATAATCACTTCCTCCTGGTGAAAGTCAGAAGAAGAAAAAACCTCAAGCCCTTGCCTTGTGGTTGAAGTGGGTTATATGCTCAGCATACTCTGAGATCTCTGAAGATCAGAGTTGCCTCAGGAGGATTACAGGTCAGAAGATTAGAACCATTTTTGCAAGCCTTGCTTTCGAATGCAATGTTTCGATCCAGAACATAAGATGATTTTCATCTTCTAGAATGGGACCACTCCGGTAGCCTAGTGATTAGAACATCCGCCTCAGATGCGGGAGGTCATCTGTGCGATCCCCGGCCGAGTCATACCAAAGACTTACAAAAACGGTACTAACAGCTTCCTCACTTGGCGCTCAGCATTACGACGTTAACACCAGGACTGGTAGGCCTGGTGTTAGGATAATGTGACTGGGTGGGACATCACGCTACATGTCTGCAACATGATGCCCCAGTGCTAGACATCACTAAAAACTGCCACACTGCAGACATCGTAGTGATATGACTGAAAAATTGTTAAAGCTACGTTAAAAATCCAAATCACACACACACACACTTTTAGAAGGGCTGGATTCGCGAGGTAGCAAGCTAATATTCCTAACATAATGTTATTGGTAAGTATTCTCTGAGAAACATAATTTACTTTAAAAAATTTGCTTTCTGTCAGATAGCTGGATATTGTTGTGACATCGGTGACTTTCACCTGCTTTATTACAACAGTTGCCTTTCAGACCAGTGTATCCCAGGTGAGTGATTTCATGCACACTTGGATTTCTTATTACATTGGAAATATATATTGTGATGTCACTGTTGTGCTTGTGGTGTGTCATATATGACATGCAAAGGCAAGAAATTAGAGCCATAGTGTAGGGAAGGATAATTTGTGCTGGTTAATAATTATTAATTATCTTTGTAATATTACTACTCTGCAGTCTTAAAATAAGTAATAGAAAAGAGTGAGAAGCAACAGGATTAATAACATTTAACAAATAATTTATTTCCCTAGAATGCAAAGTGAAAATGTAATAAAAAGTTACTTATGGTACTGCAAGTTAAATTTCAAATAATAATAGAATTACAGACACAAGTCCTAATGATAAAAGTTCTGAATAATATTTGGTGGAAAGCCAAATTAAGTCCAGCACTAAAAGTGTTGATGTGCCTGTGTTGGCCCATATTGTGGTGATGTGCCACAGTCTTTTGTTGGAACACAATAATACAATCCAAAAATAAGCCTTTATTTGATATTTCAGTATAAATTCAAGTTGGTTCCATCAATGTTATTTTTGATGAACAATTTTTTGTATTTGCAGTGAATAAATAACTTAAATAAATTCCATCCCAAATGAACTATTGGACACAACAATAATACAATTGATTCAGCTCAGACCTGAAAGCAGAAATAATTGGTGTCTATAAAAACAAGACTATATAGTCCTCTACTTGACCTCAGGTTACAATTAGCATTTTCATTACAAAAAATCCATACCTAATGGAAAATAACCTTCTGAAAGGTTGATAATGTTTACAAAATAAACTCTTAGTAATAATAAGAAATCTATTACTAAAATTTTAATGTAAAATGTGTAGTAAACAACAGGAAACATGGCAATTCATGGGGCATTTCCAAAGTTCTAGACTCAGATTGAGATAAACATGTTGGTTATAAAACCAAAATCAAAGATTCAGGTCAGGTAGAAAATGAACTTGAATTTGGACAAGGTTAAATCCAAGATACAGTGTTACATTATCAATAGCATATGATAAAAAAATCAAACAAACAATGCAAATTAAACATACATAATACCACCTCTCATAAAGAAAAAGAAAAATGTATGCAAGAAAGCTTTCATTTTACAATAAGTTAAATATAAACATGATAAAAAAATTACATAAGGGGAAATCTAATGACTGGCTCAAAGTATATGTGAAAAATATAATATTTATATACATGTGAAAGTGCATCTGCTATTAGAATGTATTTTGCCTTGACATGTCTGATGTCAGTATTGTATTTCTGCAACATCAAACTCCACCTTAATATTCTCTGATTTTTGTTTTTCGTCTTGCCAATGAAAATAACAATAATAATTGGAGAGCTTTAGGCCAGTTTCAAACCCAAACTTTCCTTCTCGATTGTGAAATAATTTCTCGGGTGATATTTAATTTCTTAGAAACATAGCAGTCTGTATGATCCACACCATTTTTGTCTTCTTGAATCGTTTCAGCAGCAACCCCAACATCATTTGCATCAACAAATATTTAAATGACTGAAATTTGGAGCTGAAAGAACTATTGTACTCTTGCATCTTTCAGACCAATGAAACATGGTTTTCTTACTCAACAAATGTATTGCTTTCATTACATGATTGTGACCATGACCTGTTAGAAATAAGAACATTTCAGATAAGGTTTTTTTTGATTCATCGTCTTATTTTTAAATTTATAGCAATCAGAATTAATTTGCCCTTTCTTCCTGCAATAGGTGCATGTAGGAAGAGGTAAGAATTTCTGATCAATCGTATCAGAAACTTGATTTCTTAAAGTTGTGCCAGTTTAAAATATGGAAGTACTCATATTAGACTGAAATAATTTTTTAAGACTGCTTAGTGGAAGACTTACTGACAAAACAAACTTTATGAGCTAAGAAATACTTGTCAGCTCAACGAGCAACATTTTTCAACGTTTCTACCTGGTTTTCATCAAGGGAAGTCTTGACATCACTATGGATGCAATAATTGAAATTTTCAGTTTTCAGTCAGTATGAGTTGTATTTGCCTTTTTTTTCTTTTTTTTTTTTTTGCATTGGAATTTCGGTTTCTTTTTCTCTTTCTGCATCTATGTTTCTTTTCTCAGCCTCAGAAATGCATCCTTCCTGTTTTTATTCATAACAACTGAATATTCCTTTTTATATTTCTGTACTGATTATTGACACTTGTTAAGAGGCTTATTTTGCCTTTCGTCTTCAACATGTATTGTTTGCTGGATGCCATTTTTTAAAAATTCTATAATTAACAGTTTGATCATGCTGATGCCTTGCATGAAAAGAAATATGTGCAGTTTAAAGCATCTGAGGTACTACTATAAAGTTTCTCTGGTTCTGTGATTAACTCCACTAAATCTAATATGAAACCTGGTTCCAAATCGAAAACAGGAGCCAATTATCGGGATTTTACTGCAACAATCTTATTTCTGTAATTGTTTTTCTTTTATACACTTAGTCTGTCTTTTAAGGATCATTTTCTCAAGACTAATGGCAAAATTGTAAGCGTTGGCAGGACTGACCATGTAAAATCTGGCTTCTAGGAATGGACAATTATAATAACTTATGATAAAGCTGTACCGATTAATTGGCCATACTCATAATCGGGCCGATTATTGGAACAATCGGTATAATCAGTATTGGCAGAAATAATCAGTGCAGATGTAAACAAATTTCCAAAATATAAATTTAATCATAACAGTTGTCTTGACATGGCTTGAATTTTAAATCAGAATTAAATAGTGGAAATAAAGGAATAAACATTTTATTGGGGGTTTAATTGAAAGACAGTATATTCTTAAAAGTAAATACTTTTAACACGCTTGCTGTAAACTACCGCTGATTGTCTGCTCACAACAAATTATCAATACATGTATCATGCATGCATTCATCCCAATCACAGCAGCCAACCAGCCAGTGAGGCCTCGTGTGGCTGTTGAACTTCCAGCATACGCATTACAGGGATGGTCCTGGCTTTTAAAAAGTTGTCGCCAAAACAAAATCGCCAGTCTCAATATTTTGTTGCCAGTTTTCAAAAAATGTCACCAGAATAAGTAGTGAATATTTTTCCAAGACTGTTAATGTAACAGGCAATGAAAATTGAAACAGATGGAATAGTTATTACTTTATTGACAACAAGCAATGCAGCCATAATATTACAAAATAAACCATTACATGACTGTTTTGCACTACTTCCATAGTCTTTGCATTGCACATCACCGTTAGTGTATAGGTCTAACTGTTGTCACCTGAAATAAATGCATTATCAGACGTAAAATATCTACTTTCCTACAGTCTCTCTTTTTTTTTAAAGAAACATCAGGTATTAAGCAAATCTATATTATGTATATTATTTTCCAAATGATAGTTTTGTAAGAAACTTTATTTAGATAATGACATTTTAATACTAAAACCCTATGATCGTACTTTGCAATGTAAGATAAGTGACGTATAATGCAACCATTGATTTCACACATTCAGGAATTAAATGCCACCTCCCTTTTATGGCTAGCTTCACAAAGTACACCTGGAGTTCAGAAATTTATTTTTGCAGAACTTTACATGCTTTGCTTGTTAGTGAACTGCTTCCTAAATCCCACGACTGATCACTGAATGCTGTAGATTTTTTCTCGACAAGCAAATTATGATCTCCATTCCCACCAGTTAAACTTACACGAGTCTACTTGACCTGGCATTACTGTACCATATATATAAGCATTGATTACCATCATTAAATTAAAAGAAGGAATGAAGAAACATATCACAGAGCATATGTGCCCCAAAAAAACTAATTTGGAATAAATATGTTATTTAGTAAAGAGTTTTATTTGCATATATGAGTTAACAATAAGAAATAAGGTGGTACGTAAAATGTGGGAAATAGTTATCACATGTATGGTAGCTTGAGACGATATTTGAACTGTTAACATAAATCTGCACCCATTTTAGGCATTGTTAGTTATAACAAAAATACGGCATGGTTTACTTGTTAATCAAATGCTAGTGCTTTCACTAACTGTAGAACAGGCGGTTTCTTGAAATAATCTGTCTCATAATTGGTATTGGCAATTTTAATAATCGGCTATACGCAGTATCAGCATAATTGGCAAAAAGTGACATCGGTACAGCTTTAACTTATGAATCCATATTTGGAATGATGATTTGACGAAAATAAATCTAAGAATTTTATCGACTTGTTATGGCGCCTCTCCTTTGTCATCATAAAGAAGAATGTCGTTTTTATTGTTTTATGTCTATTATGAACTGTCACAGGGGGTCCAATATTTTGTAAGTCAGGGTAACTTAAGTCATTTTATTTTCAGCAAGTTAATTTAATGATTAAAGTGGCTACTGGAGGCTTAAAAGTTGTACCTGACATGTACTTGATAATGCAAGTTTCCCTTGCAGCACTAATGTCATCAAAGCACCAGGAGGGTCACTGAACAGCTTTGTTTATAGAATGTTTTGCACAGCTTTGTTTATGAAATGTTTTTCACAGCTTTGTTTATGGGATGTTTTTCACAGCTTTGTTTATGGGATGTTTTGCACAGCTTTGTTTATGGGATGTTTTGCACATTTGGACAATTTGTTCATTCATATAAAATTGTATTACTTTAATACAGGGACAGAGTAGATGTGGAGAAGATAGTAAGAAATGTCAATATCATAGCAGAAGCTTTGGCACGCCAAATATACAATTTAACCAGTCAAGGAGGTATTCGCCTGTTCACAGAGGCTTTGGTAAGTTCTTCGTCTATTTATCTAATTATTGGGTGTTCTTTGTTTTTTATATTAGTACAGTAAAAACACATTTTTCTCATGAATTAGACCATGAATTTGCAAAGTATATTTGGCTCTCCAGGTCACTGGACTAAAGAAGTTGCAGCGGCTAAGTGCTTAGCGAGCCAGACTGGGGGTTCATATTCTAACATTGAATCAACTGGGGTCAGCTACTATGGGGTAGCTTTTCAGCATGGCACTTTGTTCCTATTGTCTTTGTGCTATAAAACCTACTGCTATTATTGAGCTATAACATGCCAGACCAAACCATTGGACCCATTTCCATCAAATGTCATCCATTCTTCATCTATCCATGAACAGTTGCCTGTTTTCAACTTCTTGACATGTCCTTTGTTCCAATTTCAAACAAAATTTAAGTGATGCATTCTTGCATCAGTGTCCTATAATTTGTACAAATGATGCTGTTTCTTCATCAAATTTGGCTAACATTACTAAGAGTAGAATGTTTCTAAAACTGCAAAAAAAGGTGTAATTGTTGCAAGACTTAAGTTTTGTAAATGATTTTAGTGCATCATCAGATATGGCCACCATTACTAACAGAAAAACTTTCAAATGATTTCCCATTAATTTTGCTGAACAAAATTGGACCCAATGACCGAAATTTGTGTCAACATAGAGAAATTATGGCTCTGGCAGTCAAATAATGTTGCTATTACTAAGAATTAAAAACATTTAAATGACTCAGATCTGTAACCACTGAACAGAACATGACAAAATTTGCCAGAAAGCATTTTGGCATTAATGCTTTTCATTTTCATACAAACAAAGATGACCATTAGAAATTCCTTGAGGCAATTACTGTGATTTCATTTATTAGGTTACTGCACCAGTGTTGTTGTCATCAGTTTCTTGCTTGTTCAGTCATGACATTGTAATGGAGCATAAATCATGAAGAGTTCTGCTGTATCAAATGTAGTTCTCTTTGACCTACTTTTTTCACTGAAGTGATATAGTTTTGCATTTATGTCAGTTTCTTGTATACACTGTGCTGAAAGTAGGTCACTTTGACATACTTCTCACTCCATTTTTGACATACACTTTTAATGTTTAGGCAAGTTTCATGGCACTCTTGCTTGTATGGTCATTATACTTGATATGTGCACGCATTAATCCTGAGGATAACTACACTGCAGTATCATTGAGTGTGTACTGATCAGGTGTTTAGGTGAATTACTTTGACCCTGTTGGTAGTTCAGTCATGAAACTGGATATGAGCATATATCCTGAGTACAACATTACCATATCAAAGAAAACAAGTAACAGTGATCTACATTAATCACATGGTTTGTATTCATCATCAGTCAGAAGTGATCACCTTGAGCATTAAGAATTATGAATCTCTTATGTCTGAGTAAACATGTTAAGGTGAACTTTTCTGTACTATGACAGTTTCGTTTCTTTTTCCATGCGTGTCACTTTTTTGTGGATTTGTGAAAAATTACATTTTCATGTGTACTAATGTGAAAGAAGGGGACCATCTCTGCAGGAAAAGATCTCCATTTTAGAACTCATCCCATAGCCGGGGCCTCGAGTGGCTGAGTGGTCTAAAGCACTCTCCATTACGGATCACTGCCATCTCACCTCTGTCTGCATGGGTTCAAGTCTTGGATTCGACCAATGTTGGTATGTGAGAAAGCTTGCCAGTAGCTTCTCATGGGTTGGTGGTTCTTTCCGGGGTTTTCCCGCGTTTTTCCTCCACCATTAATACTGGCCACCATGTATAGCCTATCTTGTGCTGAAAAATGGCATTAAACCCCACAAAAACAACAACAATAACATCATCCCATAGCTATTCAAAACTTCGTAGGCTCAGCGTATGACTACTAAAGGACTTGTTAAAATAACAGAGATTCCCAATTATCTGCATTATGGCATATGTGTCCCAGGAAATTGTAAACTGTAATCCATAGCACAGTTGCTCACAAAACATGTACGTATCAGCATGTACAAAATTATCCTAAATGATCCTACCTCTTGAAGCCATTAAACATAATTGAACAGAAATCATCCTATTAAAAAGTATTAACCCCAATTTCTTGACTAAATTGCTCTTGTGTGAGACTATTTGACTCAGATGAAGGATCTCAGTCCTTCTTTGGCCTCTTTGTTTTGCACTTGCAAAATTATATATGCCATACAACCATCACAACAAAAGCAGGAGCATGTCTATGTTGGTAATAATAAACATGCTTTTTCAGGACTCGGGTTGGGGAGTATTTCTATTTTGGGGGGATATTTCCATATACTCATCCTTGGATGAGTGGTTTGCAACAGGTACTCATCCCTGTCATTATTTTGTTCAGTATCTTCTCCACTTCACTACTTAATCTGTTAATAAAGAAAAACAAAAACTGTACCCAGTGCAAGCTTGATATTAAAATGGGCCAAAATCATGAAAACATTATGTTTGAAGTGAAGGCAGCGAGTTAAAAACCTTTATAATATTTGACCCCATTAGATAATTATAACTCAAGAAATTGCAGTTTCACTTTTAGCCATATTTGCATTTATAGTTATTCTTTAGTAAAATTGAAGAAATTTTCCTTTTCATCTTATGAGTTAGAGATGCAAGAAGTTAAGAGCAAGAAAATTTCAAGAGTTTGTAAATTTGTTGTTATGCTTGCTCCAGGTTTAGTGGTATCTTTAAAACTGTGTAGCTTTATTAATTGTCATGCAAAAACATCATCAGATATTTCTAAAGATATGTCATTACTTTTTGAAAGGAACATTTAAACATTTGTCTGAAATTTCCATCAGCTTTCTTACTGAGTAATTGATTTTAGTCAAACCCCCACTTCTAGAGAGCTACTCAAGGGAAGATTGCTGATTGTCCAAAATAAATGTATGGTTATTATACTTTGACTCCAATTAATTTTTGACCACTCAGCTGTTGTCTTGATACCTTATAAATATATTACAGTGGCTGGGTATTGTGTGAAAGTTGATGGGAATGTTGTTTTTTTGTTGTTTTAGGGTTTAACACCATTGTTTCAGCACAAGATACGCTATACATGGCGGCCAGTATTAACGGTGGAGAAGAATCTGGGAAAACATCGGAAAGAACCTCCAACCCACAAGAAGCTACTGGCAGGCTTTCTCACATACCCACATTGGCCAAACCCAAGACTCGAACCCACACAGACAGAGGTGAGATGGCAGTGATACGTAACGGTGAGCGCTTTAGACCACTCGGCCACTCAGGGCCCCTTGATAGGAATTGTTTTACATATTGAAAATATTTCTTTTGAAAAGCTAGGAATATTTTTCTTCTCAGGAGAGTATGATAATGGATTTATTAGAGAATGTATTCATTAATCAAGTTTAATATTTTTTTTCATTGTTGATTCAATTCCAACAGGAAGTGCAGAAAGATTTATTGTCAGCGTGGCTGGATCATGTAACAAGTCAGTCACGGGCTGCACAGTTACTCCAAAAGGACAGCAGCCTGCTGGTAACACTTGAGGAGACCATGTCCAGATATCTGAAAGATGTCAAAAGAACTTACCTCAAAGCAGACAAGAGGTATGCAAACATACTGGTAATAAATTGTAGTACAATAATAAACTGTCCATTGCAAATTGTTCATAGATGACTCGGCTTTAATGTTTGAAATCCAGGTTTAACTTCTGTTACAGTTTGAGTTAACTCATTTGTGTTTGATCATGTTTTTGTTTCCTCTGTAGTACGTTGACAAACAGGGATAGCTAGAGTCAGTCCATTGTCTTGGTGTTGGCATCAAGAATTACACTTGAACTGACCAAGACTAGTTTTGGGGTGGGATTGTGGGTGAGGATGGGTGGCAGGGTGAGGAGATGTTTGAAATCTTCATTTTTAATGAAATGTACATCTTACTCGATCATTTTGTTGATTTCTTTTTCTTTTTTAAATCCCCATTTCCTATCATCTGTGGTTAGTCACATATTGTGTGACAGTGTGCATATCCAAGTATTGACTGCTCCGGTGACCTAGTAGCTAGAGCGTCCACCTCAGATGCGGGAGGTTGCAGGTTCGAACCCTGGCCAAGTCATACCAGAGACTTGTAAAAAAAATGGTACTAATGGCTGCCTCACTAGGTGCTCAGCATTAAGAGGTTAGTGTTAGGACAAATCTGCATGGTGTCAGAATAATGTGACTTGGTGGGACATCATGCTACATGTCTGCAGCATGGTTCCTCAGTGCTAGACATCACTATAAACTGCCACACTGCAGACATTGTAGTAATATGACTAAAAAATTGTTAAAAGCTATGTTAAAAATCTAAATCATACACAAATCCAAGTATTCTGAGGAAAACCAAATCTAGACTTCACTTACACAAGTTTCCTTCATCTGTTTGACAGCAGTATTCCTTTACACCATGTTGACAGCAGTATTCCTTTATACCATGTTGACAGCAGTATTCCTTTACACCATGTTGACAGCAGTATTCATTTACACCATATTGACAGCAGTATTCCTTTACACCATGTTGACAGTAGTATTCCTTTACACCATGTCGACAGCAGTATTCCTTTACATCATGTTGACAGCAGTATTCCTTTGCACCATGTTGACAGCAGTATTCATTTACACCAGATTGACAGCAGTATTCCTTTACACCATATTGACAGCAGTATTCTTTTACACCATGTTGACAGCAGTATTCTTTTACACCATGTTGGTGATTACTCTTTTATGCAAGAATCATGTCACTGCCCCTTCATGTTTTCTCACCAGATTTTTAGAATAAATTGAAATTGTCTTAGCTATAATCTTCAGAAAATACCAGAGGCCAATATATTGTGTAAAGCCAAGTTTTAATTATAGGTAAATTGGATTCCATATAGGCATGTAAAATGAAAGAATATATCAGTCTAAAGAAAACTGTCCTAGGACAGAGTACATTATAATCATTTTCAATTATATGGGTACAGAGTTGATAATTCCTTAATGGCTTGAACAAGCACAGGATTCAAACAATCTTGAAATGAAGAATTGTAAATGAGAAAATATTCATCTTAAAAGTGTTTTGTCCCATTGTAAGGGTGTATAGAAACAATTAACAGCAATATAAAGAAGTCAGTTTTGCAATTAAAGGCCAGTTGTTGAATGTTAATTTGTCATGCTTTTTGCAGAAAATTATGTGTAGGTTAAAAATCCTTAACTGTAAAATTTACTTCTGCAGAATACCCAAAATATACTGTTGAAAGTAATGCAAGTTTGATTGTCCAGAAATTATCAACTGCATTTACCTCCCTTGTCTAAGGCTCTTATTTGCTGTTGTCATTCTATAACAAGCCAGCTACCCACTAATGTAGAAGTGTATATAGTGCTTGGTCATATCAAATAAAGCAGCGATTTGATATAGTAAATTTTCAAAAATTATGTTAAAAAACATAGGGCCTTTTTCACACAAAAAATCCATATGAAAAAAGATGCACTGCTGTTCCAATAATAATGTATTAAACCAGGAAGCATCGTGAAGAGCTTGCCAGGTTGGTGCAACTGCTGTTCTAATAATAATGTATTAAACCAGGAAACATTGTGAAGAGCTTGCCACGTTGGTGCAACTGCTGTTCCAATAATAATGTATTAAACCAGGAAGCATCGTGAAGAGCTTGCCAGGTTGGTGTAGCTGCTGTTCCAATAATAATGTATTAAACCAGGAAGCATCATGAAGAGCTTGCCAGGTTGGTGCAACTGCTGTTCCAATAATAATGTATTAAACCAGGAAGCATCGTGAAGAGCTTGCCAGGTTGGTGCAACTGCTGTTCCAATAATAATATATTAAACCAGGAAACATCGTGAAGAGCTTGCCAGGTTGGTGCAACTGCTGTTCCAATAATAATGTATTAAACCAGGAAGGATCATGAAGAGCTTGCCAGATTGGTGCAACTGCTGAACCAATAATAATGTATTAAACCAGGACGCATCGTGAAGAGCTTGCCAGGTCAATAATAATTTATTAAACCAGGAAGCATCATGAAGAGCTTGCCAGGTTGGTGCAACTGCTGTTCCAATAATAATGTATTAAACCAGGAAGCATCGTGAAGAGCTTGCCAGGTTGGTGCAACTGCTGTTCCAATAATAATATATTAAACCAGGAAACATCGTGAAGAGCTTGCCAGGTTGGTGCAACTGCTGTTCCAATAATAATGTATTAAACCAGGAAGGATCATGAAGAGCTTGCCAGATTGGTGCAACTGCTGAACCAATAATAATGTATTAAACCAGGATGCATCGTGAAGAGCTTGACAGGTCAATAATAATTTATTAAACCAGGAAGCATCATGAAGAGCTTGCCAGGTTGGTGCAACTGCTGTTCCAATAATAATGTATTAAACCAGGAAACATCGTGAAGAGCTTGCCAGGTTGGTGCAACTGCTGTTCCAATAATAATGTATTAAACCAGGAAGGATCATGAAGAGCTTGCCAGATTGGTGCAACTGCTGAACCAATAATAATGTATTAAACCAGGACGCATCGTGAAGAGCTTGACAGGTCAATAATAATTTATTAAACCAGGAAGCATCATGAAGAGCTTGCCAGGTTGGTGCAACTGCTGTTCCAATAATAATGTATTAAACCAGGAAGGATCGTGAAGAGCTTGCCACATTGGTGCAACTGCTGTTCCAATAATAATGTATTAAACCAGGAAGCATCATGAAGAGCTTGCCAGGTTGGTGCAACTGCTGAATCAATAATAATGTATTAAACCAGGAAGCATCATGAAGAGCTTGCCAGGTTGGTGCAACTGCTGAACCAATAATAATGTATTAAACCAGGAAGCATCGTGAAGAGCTTGCCACGTTGGTGCAACTGCTGTTCCAATAATAATGCATTAAATCAGGAATGATCGTGAAGAGCTAGCTGGGTTGGTGCAACTGCTGAACCAAAAATAATGCATTAAACCAGGAAGCATCATGAAGAGTTTGCCAGGTTGGTGCAACTGCTGAATCAATAATAATGTATTAAACCAGGAAGCATCATGAAGAGCTTGCCAGGTTGGTGCAACTGGTGAACCAATAATAATGTATTAAACCAGGAAGCATCATGAAGAGCTTGCCAGGTCAATAATAATTTATTAAACCAGGAAGCATCATGAAGAGCTTGCCAGGTTGGTGCAACTGCTGAACCAATAATAATGTATTAAACCAGGAAGCATCGTGAAGAGCTTGCCAGGTCAATAATAATTTATTAAACCAGGAAGCATCATGAAGAGCTTGCCAGGTTGGTGCAACTGCTGTTCCAATAATAATGTATTAAACCAGGAAGGATCGTGAAGAGCTTGCCAGGTTGGTGCAACTGGTGAACCAATAATAATGTATTATACCAGGAAGCATCGTGAAGAGCTTGCCAGGTCAATAATAATTTATTAAACCAGGAAGCATCGTGAAGAGCTTGCCAGGTTGGTGCAACTGCTGAACCAATAATAATGTATTAAACCAGGAAGCATCGTGAAGAGCTTGCCACATTGGTGCAACTGCTGTTCCAATAATAATGTATTAAATCAGGAAGGATCTTGAAGAGCTTGCCGGGTTGGGGCAACTGCTGAACCAATAATAATGCATTAAACCAGGAAGCATCATGAAGAGCTTGCCAGGTTGGTGCAGCTGCTGTTTCAATAATGTATTAAACCAGGAAGCATCATGAAGAGCTTGCCAGGTTGGTGCAACTGCTGTTTCAATAATGTATTAAACCAGGAAGCATCATGAAGAGCTTGCCAGGTTGGTGCAACTGCTGTTTCAATAATGTATTAAACCAGGAAGCATCGTGAAGAGCTTGCCAGGTTGGTGCAACTGCTCATACTGATATTTTCTCAAGCATTTTACGAGTATTCATATTATCACAAATCCTTTTAAACGGTGATAAAGGATTTCAATATATTATTGAGGCAATCAGTAGGAGAAACATTAGCAAGCAAGCAGGCAAGAGAGAGAAAAATAACATTAGCAAGTAAACAGGCAAGAGAGAGATAAGAATAACATTAGCAAGCAAGCAGGCAAGAGAAGAATAACATTAGCAAATAATTATAGGATACAGAAATTTGAACTGCTTATATATCTTCCTTGAACTTTTGCTTTATAGAATTATGATGGAGAACTTAGAGCAGAAAATATCAAGTAGAAAATTTATTTTATATTATGTTAGAAGATAAGGGTTACATTTAAAAGGGACAGGGTCCCCCATTTACCATTTTAAAGAACTAGTATATCTTTCAAGGGATTGTGTCAAATTTTTTAAAAGTAAAAATAGATATCTAATGCACTTTTTCTCAGTGAAGCTTATAAATAGAAAAGTTAGAAATTACAAGAAGATTGCACTTCTTGCTATATTTAAATCCACAGTAATTTTGTAATTCTTTCCAATAATTGTTATCATTGTTTTCCTTGTTCACTCAGTCTGTTGATAACCATATCGATCATAAGTATAGCATTAGTCTATTCAATTTTTTAGATCTCCACAGGATCACTGTTCATTTCATAACCTATCACAAATTTCCTTTACCAACATATCTATGCTTAGTGAGTTATTTGATCAAGTGATACATCACTTTCACATAAGGGGCCCCCAAGTGTCCAAGTGGTCTAAAGCACTCACTGTTCCGGATCGGTGCCTTCTCACATCTGTCTGCGTGGGTTTGAGTCTCTGGCTCGGCTAACATGGGTATGTGAGGAAGCCTGCCAGTAGCTTCTCGTCGGTCAGTGGTTCTTCACGGGGCTTTCCATGGTTGTTCCTCCACCAGTTATACTGACCACCATGTATAGCCTATCTTATGCTGAAAAATAGTGTTAAACCCTGCAACAACAACAATAACAACAACTTTCACATACATGTCAGGGGCAGATAATAACCTACACCAGACTTTTGCAGGTTCTTTTTTTTGCAGTTATTTGTAAAATATATAATAGAATTAAAAAGAACAAATTCTGCATTTTCAGATATGGAAGATTAAAAAAAGTAAGTTTAAAAAGAAACCTTCATAATTTATATTTATATTAGTCTTCATGCCTTAACTTGAATTCTTTTCTGCATTCATGAATATTGTATAGCTTACATGTATGCTCTTAATTTCAGAGATCCAGAATTTGTATTTTATGATGGTGCAGTTCAAAAGATGAATGCATTCAAGTAAGTAAAGTCATCATATGGCACAGTATCATATTTAGATTTAAGTATATGCATTAGGCAGTAGATAGATATGCAGATCTATTTGACACTTTATGAAACAAAAAATACATTTTTATCTTGGGAACTTTACCAAACCTTGATATTAGCTCATGTATAATTCATATTCAACTACATACAGTTTGTGTACACTGCATCAAGTGATGCATAATAAATTGGCAGATCCACTGTGTACGCTGCATCAAGTGATGCATAATAAATTGGCAGATCCACTCACCTCTTGCATGACTTGGTGAAAGTACTGTCTCATGGTAAAAAACTTAGTTTTCCTTGCAACATCAGAATGAGGCTTTTCCAGAATTTGGAAGAGTGATTTGATGAGCTCATGAGACTGTGTGACACAGTATGTCACTGGGATGATGATGACATGCTTTGTATAAATCATTGACAGTTTCATTGACCAGATCCAGTTACTTTGGAAGCCATGGCTTTTGTCTTTGATCATGGATTTTGTCTTTGATCATGGATTTAATCACTTACTTTATAATAAAGATTATTTAAAAAAACGATATTAAAAGTCCAGGAGAACATTTTCTTTGGAGAGTAGATACAGAATAACACAGTAACCACTTGCTATAAAGACCTTTGTTTTAGCATGGTTCATTGTCTGTCATTTCAAAGGTATGATAATGGATCTCATTTTACAATATGTACCGTACATACTTGCTTTTAAGTAGAGTCCTGTTGCAAACAACATAGACTTGGATTTGCTGTCACAGTTGTACTCATAGCAAACTGCATAGATCCAGATCTGCCATTGCATTGTGCGATGATATCGGGGTCTGTGCAGTTTGCAGTTGGACTTAACTTAAAAGCAAGTACATATGGTAGTAGTAAAATTATGTCTATATTGTACCTAATTTTAAGACCATTTCACTATATGGCTGTATACTCCATGACTGCCATAAACAGTGCAATAATGAGGGAATGCTGTATCATCTTCCCATTCATTCAGAAAGGGAGTGGGAAACTGAAGCTGTAGAATTCAATATTTGCTAAGAATGAGGCTTTTCAAAGCCCTACTTCAAATCTTATCCTTTAGATCTGGATTGTCCTTTTCTGTCAGCATATATACTAGGAAATATTACTCTTCTCTTTCTTGACAAACCATATTTCTCAGATTGCTGGGGCTCCAAGTGGCTGAGTGGTCTAAAGTGCTCTCCATCACAGATCATTGCCATTTCACCCCTGTCTGCGTGGGTTTGAGTCTCGGATTCAGCCAATGTGGGTATATGAGAAAGCTTGCCAGTAGCTTCTCGTGGGTCAGTGGTTCTTTCCAGGGTTTTCCCAGGTTCTTCCTCCACCATTAATATTGGTCGCCATGTATAACCTATTGTGTGCTGAAAAATGGCATTAAACCCTACAACAACAACAACAACAACAACAACAACAACAATTTCTCAGATTGCAGTTTCATATGCAGTGACAAACAAAGCACCTTGTTAGACATTTATTGGACTTAAAAGAATGGTAAAAGAAATGTAATTGACATCAGCTCACAATGATTTTAACTCCTGAAATGAATGCCCTGTTTCATGCTTGATGATGTCTACACCTAAGACACATTAGACTTATTAAACCAAGGATAAAGTCTGAAATTAGAGTTCTTCCTGGGAATTAAGAGCATTAATTTTATTGCATGATTCATTTACCTGAGACCTGCTAACATAATTACCATATTGATCCATTTATTAAGAGTACTATTTTGAACTGTCACTGAAAAAGTTATCTTTACTTGCAGTGAATTTCCTTTAGTTTTGTAAATTTCTTTACTTTATTGATAAATTTTATTTCAGTGTAAAGCCAGCTGTGTTTGATCTTTTCCTAGCAGGAGCTATAGTAGTGTATCTGGGCTTAGTTTACCTCCTGGTTCAGGTAAATACTTTCTAACAATTTATTTTCACTATAACTAATTTTCTGCATATGACTTTGGTACAATGTACCTTTGCAATGCTGTACAGAATCCAAATCAGTAGTATTGATTCTCGCTTCATTGAGAGTTTACAAAGTTTAAAATCTTTTCCAGTTGTATTTAACATGAACATTTACTGTCACTTCCTCCTTGGAATCTTTAGAAGGGAAACCTCTGAGTATACATATATGTGTTTGTCCTCTCCTTTTTTTTTCTTGCCAGTCCTTAATCCTAGAAAGAATAGATAATGAAAGTTAAATTTGTTAAAATGATAAAGTGTAGGTAGTACATTACATTTTTCAAGCTTTGGTTAGAGTTATTGTCCTTTGCACATCAATTCGCACAATATTCCTTCAAACAGTGCCTTCCTCATGAAGTAAAAAATTAGTTTGCATCGTGAGGATGGTCACTATAGGCATTGTTTGGTTTGGAAATACATAGTCAGTCTCCGTGGAAGACAGATGACCGTTAGTTAAAGGACATTTCTACAGGAAATTAGTGGAGGGAAACTTGAATGACTATTGCAAACAGGTGACTGCTGAGTAAAGGTGACTGTTAAGATTGGTTGGACTATAATTTCAAATATTTTGCCAGAATTTGAAAACACTGATGGAAAATTTTCACAGCATAAAATGTAAGCTGGACCTTTTTACCAGATTTTGGCTTGATTTGTCATCTTTGCATTCATTTGTTCTTCTTTGAAGAAATGGGAAGAACATCAGACTGCCATATTACAATCATCTACACATTCAGTGCAACTATTCCATTCATAGCAGACAAATTTACTGTAGATACCATTATTATACATCGTTTACAAGCCCGCCTTGGTGGAAGCTCAACACATCATTCACTTTGGCATCCAAGGTGTGTTTGATCATATATTCATTCATGTATCTGTATGTCAACACCCTATGTTAAGATCCGTGTTAAAGTTTTCTACATTAAGCTCTTGAAATTTAATTTCTGGCTACCATATATGCTCACTTATGATTCAAGTCCAACTGCAATCAACAGAGACCCTGATCTGCCATCATATCAGGGTCTTTGTTGTTTATTCTGCTTATTACTCCTCAAAAATGTTGTTGACATTTTATTCAGTGGCATATCTGGGTCTGCAAAACTAATAATAAAGGCCATAGTAATAATCTTTGTACTGCACATTTCTTCTTCAAATACGTTACCTAATCACAATACCTTGGTGGTAGTTCACCTGAGGTATTATGATTGGGTAAGTATTTTTGAAGAAATGTATTTTACTAGAAAAAATTGGTATCTCAAGAACCAGATAACTTAGCCATTTAAGAATACAAGTTTGTTACTAAATTTGATTCTGGAGTTTCTCAAGAATATTGGAGATGGTTTTAATACTCTGCAATTAAAACAAAGTAGGAAGAAAACCCAAACAGAGCCAATAGATTACCGCAAATTTTTTGATCAGTACAGGGTCATTTCTTTCTTGCTTTCTTAGGATTTTTTGTTTTAATTTCCAATTCAGCTATTAGTTATATTGACCTTTTCTTTTCCAGAATTTCCATCTCATTCTTGGATTTCTCAGCAGATTTGTTCAGTCAGGAACAACTTCAAAAATGAATGGGGCTGCCAAGCTAAAGGCTAATTAGACTTTGCAAGGAACTATCTTGTGTGGCTAGAAGTTGACTTCGTGAGAATGCAGTTGTAAATACAAGGAGCTAGTGTTGATCAATGCTGTCATATAGTCATAATAGATCTCTGTTGTATTTTAACATCTGTTTTGGTCATTACCATAGCTGCTATGTTATCGACAAGGTTACAGATGCCTTTGATCAAAATGAGATTGCAAACTATTCAATTTTTATTCGCAGCTCCATTCAGGTTTACCCTGGAAAAATGAACAGCCACATTTTTTTAAATCCCCATACCAACAAATGTAATTTGTATTTTTTATGCTGTCATTGTATGAATAAAGCGATTATACCCCTCCTTGGTAAAGGTAGAATAATTGCCATGAACCATTTTTACGATGATTTGAATTTGAATCGTGAAAAGAGTTCACCTCCATATTTGGCATTGTCAGATTTTTACCTTTAGAGTCGTCACCCCATGTTTGAAAATTGTATTGACACTACAATGTAAAGTATCTTCAGGAAACTTGGAATATATTTTTGTATCATGACCAGACAGTGTGTCTTCTAAAATACAGAGTTCTGTCAATTCAGCATTTTAGAAGTTATCCCAATTTTAAAAAGTTGTGTTTGTTACTTTGTCTCACTTTTAAGAGTTAACATCTAAACTTTCTAAGATATCTTCATGGAATTCAGTATGCATCTGTAACATGGCAGTAGTTTGTGTCACATAATAAAATCTGGCTTTGTCAGATTATTCCATTATAATGGTGGGTGGGGGTAATCTTTTAGCACTTGCTTTCTGGCATATCTAGTTTTAATTAGGGTCTTGCATCTCCATTTGGAATCCCAATTTTAATCACTGTTTACATTTGTCTGTCCATCCAGTCATACTTCATGTAACAACCAAAGCTCTACAAACCTTGCTTATAATTTGAGGGATGACTTCCCTATTACACATAGATGTGCCTTGTAAAGATTTCGTCCTTTCAGGTCCAATTTTCATGGATTGATTGCATTTTCCATCAGTTTTAACTCTCCTTTGCAGCACATCCTTTTAACAAGCGTAGTTCAGAAACCATTTAATGTAGTTTGTTACACATCGTCTCACTTACCTTGATGTGCCTTTTATGTGTTTTATTTCATCAACTTTTTTGCAATAGATTTATGCCCCTTGACAGTTAATATCTTCACTTGGGATGTTGCTTGTAACCAACATAGCTCAAGAACCATTCGCATATTCTGATGCAGTTTAGTATGAAAATTGTCTCATAGTTGTGCATGTACCATTTACAGGTTTAGCCTCATGTACTCCATTTTGGATAGAGTTTTTGTCAAGCAAATTCTTGTCTTTATAAGAAAACTTGGAATGTTGCTTTGCTGTCAGCATAGCTCAAGAACCTTTCAACATATTCTGATAAAGTTTGGTGGGAACATTATTTCTTACACCTAGAAGTGCCTTTATGGGGTTTTGTCTCGTCTGCACCATTTTGAATTGAGATTTGGTACTTGTCACGCAACAGCATATATTTTCTTGGAATGTTGCTTGTATTCAGAATAACCCCAAAAAAACATTCAGCATGTTCTCATTATTTTGATGTGAACATTGGCATAGACCAAGATGTGTCTCCCTAATGGACAGAGTTATGGCCCTTGCTGATCAACTTCATATTTTTTCATGTGATGCTAATTGTATTGAGAAGTTCTTGAAAGAATTGGATTTAAAGGAATTCCACATCATCCTTTACAGGACTCATGGCATCTGAATGCTAGCCTTCTCTGAACTTTGTGTCCCCATGCAAATTCTGCTTTCAAGGCTCTACAGAGCTAATAGTAGTGATCAGGACCTGTTACAAATAGCTCATTTGTTGTGATCCTATGGAAAGATTGCCAACTTTTCCTGAAGTGAACAGCCCAAGTTTTTTAAAACTTTACAATTGCTAAAGTTCTTGATTTGCTGTGGTTCCGCATGTTAATGTATCATATTTGAATCCTGTGAGAGAAGAAAATCACTTTTTTTATTAATGCTGAATATTCGGTGTTAGTATAAATGTTATTATTATTATTATTATTATTGTTTCAGAGTTACTTTTTTTTTCTTTAATTCATGGCTTGTTTATGCTGAATTTGTGCTAGTTGTATTTGGTACACAGTTTTATATGTCGATGAAGCCATTTACTTTGATTTCATGCTTATCTTGAAATCATTTTGATTAGATCTATTTAACAAGCTAAATTTTGTGCCATTGATATGGAGCATGACAATAATTTGTTACCAGGGAGTGGGTTGTGGTTATGAATATAGATTTTTTTTAATGCATCTTTACTTGTCCATATAAAATGGCATGACATTTTAGGGCAGGTTTTATGTCTGCAAGCAATTCTGAACAGAAATTCAAGTATATTTGCTGCTCCAACTCTTTTCTGTTCAAGTGTCTAGTTAGTTTTTAATAAAGAAAAAAAAGTTTTTGTTGACTTTTATTATTTTTTTTCTGGGGTTTTAACATTTATAGTACAGGGGTTTCCCATTTTGATACAGTTGAGACGAGCAGTATACGAGAATTGGGATATAAGTGAGGTCATCTAATACTGAGGTGTATTATATAGAAAAATATAATTCTACTTAATATATGATCCATAACTGTACTGTGTTATATCAAGGATTGTGTTATACTGAGGTTTGTTATACTGAGTTGCTTTATGGTGAGAGACCATTGTATTTACACGTGTATAATGTACATCCACTTGCAGACAGTGTAGACCCAGATCTGCTATCAAAAAATGTTCCAAACGATCTAATGAATACAGTAGGCTTTGATCAGCTGACACATTATGCAAAGGGATATCCAGGTCTGTGTTGTTCACAGTTGGGCACACATCATACACATACAATTACAGTATTTTCCTTAAAATAGTGTTTGTTGTAAATTCCGTTATTTTCAATGATATTAATTGTCACAGTTTTGTGAAGATACAGTATTTTCATCTATTCTTAAATTCATGGATTGGAGAGGGGGTTCTGTTATTTCAACAGAAGGAACATTATTTGTGGGAAAAGTTTATAATCTCCAAAAATAATAAATTTATAGTATTAGAATATCAGATATTAGTCTAAAGATGCATCTTGACAGCTTGGCGTTGATTTATAGCAGGTTAATTTTCTTTGAGGTGATTGATGGAATGTTAGTGTGCATGTGCATATAATTCATTGAGTTCAAATTTTAACCCATATTGGGAATCATCGTTCTTTTAACGTATATTCAGTGTGACTCTGATACTCAGGTGAAACTAACTCGTGTATGCAATGTTTTCCAGTCATAATGTATATATGATTCAAATACAAAACTGGTTCACTGATCAGATTGCACATTCTGAGATCTATTAACTGCAGCATATCATGAAAATTAGTGCAGTTAGTACAAGAAGATTATGAGAATTTTTTTGTCGAGATTGATTTTTATTCTCCAAAAACTAATAAACTTTCACATTGAACTTTGTCTTGTGAGCTTTAACGTTGACCTTAATCTAGCATGTTGAAGGGCTGGAGTTATGATGGACTTATATAAATGGACACACTTCAAATAAATTTCTATGTTGAACTTGTGCAGGCAGCTCAACAAAACCAGTGGCTTCATTTCTATGACCAGTTGAGCTTATGGGATGGTCACTTGTCTATTGGTCATCCATCATTAGTGCATGTTTATTACCACTACTCCTCCTAAAACTGTTTGGACATGATACTTTACACACACATTCATCCATTGTCTAGTTGGTGCTAAATGTAAAAAGGTGCTGCTGGGTCCACCACAGTGGCCATTTTGAAAATTTTGATATTGATACTTCGCCTAAATGGATGGTCACATCAACATGAGATTTGCACTATAAGACTTATTTTAATGTCTAGTTCAGGCATATGGTACTTACTTGAGGGCATGGGTTGCATATCAATTTTTAAATGTGCTTGTATGATGTAAGTGTAACTGGTTAAAAACCAGATTGTAGGCCATAGGTTGAACATTCCTGGCCTAGTTGGTCCAAAATTAAAATGTTGCCAATCTGACATCCAGTTTGACCACTACAGCAGCCATCTTGAATTTTTTTTTATTGTTCCTCCTCCTCAATGGAAGGTTATATTGGCTTTTACCAGAAGACTTTTATGATTTCTTGTTGGTTCTGAATGGACGTGGTTCCCATCTGACATCCAATATGGCAACCACAGCAGTCACCTTGAAAATCTTAACTGCTTCTCCTGAATGGATGGTCATATCAACTTGTTGTTTTCACTGAAAGACATCTTGTGATGTAAGGTTGGTCAAAAATGAAGATGATGCCGATGTGATATACCAATATGGCCACCATAGCAGCCATCTTAAAAACCTTATCATTACTCCTCCTGAATGTACTCCGCTCCAGTGGCCTAGTGGTTAGTACATCTGCCTCAGATGTGGGAGATTGCGAGTTCGAACCCAGGCTGTGTCATACCAAAGACGAATAAATATGGTACTTGCTGCTGCCTTGCTTGGTGCTCAGCATTAATAGGTTAGTGTTAAGACTTGTTAGCCTGGTGGCAGGATAATGTGACTGGGTGGGACATCATGCTGCATGTCTGCAGCATGATGCCCCAGTGCTAGAGATCACTATAAACAGCCGCACTGCAGACATCGTAGCAATATGACTGAAAAATTGTTAAAGCTACATTAAAAATCCAAAACACACACACACACTCCTCCTGAATGTAAAGTCATAGGAACATGGGGTTTTCACCAGAATTCTTCTTATGATGTCTAGTTGGTCATACATGAAAATGGTGCTGCTGAGACATCCATTATGGCAACCAGAGTAGCAGTGTTAGAAATCTATTCACTACTTTCATGAATCAGTGTTCATATCAATATGTTTTTGATGATGCCTAGTTGGTAATAAATGAAAATGGTATCAATCTGACCACCATGATGGCCATCACAATCTTGAAAATCTTGTCACTACTTCTGGTTTTATGGTCGTATGAAAATGGAGTTTCACTGAAGTAGATCTTATGATATTTGTCCTAACTGTGCAAATCTGATATCCAGTATGGTCACCACGGCAACAGTCGCGGAAATCTTGTCATAACTTCACCAAAACAGAAAGTCATATCAGCATTTTAAGATGTTATTTTGGTGCTAAATTAAAGTAGTATGAAACTGATGGCTTGATATGACACTGATGGCTTGATATGACACTGATGGCTTGATGTGACACTGATGGCTTGATATGACACTGATGGCTTGATATGACACTGATGGCTTGATGTGACACTGATGGCTTGATATTACACTGATGGCTTGATATGACCTAATGGCTTGATGTGACACTGATGGCTTGAAGTGACACTGATGGCTTGATGTGACACTGATGGCTTAATATGACGCTAATGGCTTGATGTGACGCTAATGGCTTGATATTACACTGATGGCTTGATGTGACTCTGATGGCTGGATGTGACAGTGATGGCTTGATATGACACTGATGGCTTAATATGACACTAATGGCTTGATGTGACACTGATGGTTTGATATGACACTGATGGCTTGATATGATGCTAATGGCTTGATATGACACTGATGGCTTGATGTGACACTGATGGCTTGATGTGACAATGATGGCTTGATATGACACTGATGGCTTGAAAGGCCCTTGGAAATCTTGGTATTGCTATTCTGTAATGAAAAGTCATTTTGAAATGGTGTTTCTTATGATGTCTAGTTTATTCCAGAATTGAAAATGATCCAAAATGACCATCAGTATGGCCACCATAATGCTGATTGTGAAAATATTGTTATCTCTTTTCCTTCCAAATGGATGCTATGTCAGCATTTAATTTTCACCAGTAGGGTTATGGATTTACAAGTCATCAAACATAGGATTTGATCCAGATATATTCTGTACATATCGCCAAAAGGACCTTTCAGCCAGTGGTAGTTAAAAAGATGCAAGAAATACAATACCAGTAAGTGTCTGAAATGTACATCAAACTGTAGGGGACAGGTTTGTCTGCAAAAATTGCTAGATTTTACGAATAGGTGCAATCAGACCCACAGATAATCCATCACATGGGTCAGCAACTTACGGCACATGTGCCACCAGATGTCAAGATGTTTTGTGTAGGACGTGAAGGGCAGCCAAAAATCTCGATTTTAACAGTGTTACTCTCTTACTGGTGGCACATACTTGTTCATTTTATAATTAATCTGGAAAAAAGTGGCATGCTGTGTAAAATAGGTTGCTGACACCTGGTACATCGGTATCAACACAGATTTTGGTGGTCTCATTTATCAGACCTAGTCTTACATATTTCACAGCTACACCCCTGCCTCAGTGCCAAGGTCACAACAAGGGAGTAATGTAAACTAGTGGCCTGCTTCCTTATCCAGATTAGTCTCAACAGATCTTTGGATAAATCTTTACTGTACAGTAATCAAGTCCTAAGCTGAAACATAATACTATTGTCAAAATGGTCACTGTTTATCATTTGGTGACCAAGCAGTGACCAGATAGTTTTAAATTTCATTATTTCTCATGATAGGTAAATCAAGAAGAACAGATTAAATGGCATGATGTGAATGACATTATGAATGTTTTGTCTGCAATATCATCAATATTAAATCAAGTTTACGGTTTATAAAAGCTGTGGGTATACAGTGTAGATTCGTCATATGTTTTTTCTTTTTTGTTAGTCGAGAAGAAACTTGATGTTATTTTGATATTGTTTATATTAAATTTAGCATTTTCCCCAGTAGCTATTGGGTAAAAAAAGAGGTGCAATAATGCAACTGGAGAAGAAATTTTTTACCTAAATATATTTGGTAGAAGATGTAGCTGCTGGATGTTTGGTTTTCTTGATATTTTGTTTCTTCCGTATAATAATGTGTTTGTTTTGTTTTGGTCATGTTCAATAGATGAATGAATCCAGCTTCAGTGGCAGTTTTAGGAAATGCACAAGTATGAGTTGGGTTCAGTTGCATACATGAATCCTAATCTGCCATTGCATCAGGTGTCAGCCAATCAAGCTTTATGATTTTTGTTTTATTGATTGTAGCAAACAAACTGCATAGACCCTGATCTGCTGGCACATTATGCAATGGCAGATTTGAGTGTGTGCGGTTGGAAGTTGAGACAACTTATTAGATATATATATATATATATATATATATATATATATATATATATATATATATATATATACAGAAAATAAACACAACTGTAGTCTGGAATTTTACTTAACTAGAAATGTTGCATATTTCAATATTTCAAAATTATGCATTCCAATAAATTCATATTTGTGTGTATTGTTTTAAAATTTTGTAAATTTATTTAAGTTCTTTATTATGCAATGCAAAACACTGATTTTTCTAAACCAACAACGTTTCTGATATTTAATTGAATTTACAACTTCATGGGGTTTTCCAAGCACCTTTGGAGGGTAAAATATCACTGCCACTCTACCCTGCTAAAATTCAGAATAATCATGATTTGTAATGTTTGTACATCTCACATCAACACGACATAAAAAGGTTACAAATGGTGGAAGAAGTGAAAATGTTCATTAGCTGTTCTTCACAACCTTGCCTTTATGCTAGTTACCATAGTTACCTTTATGTGTACTTTTGGCTAGTTACCATAGTTACCTTTATGCATACTTTTTGGCTAGTTACCATACAAAGATTAGACAGCTTTGTGTGTTAGCTACTTATACAAAGTGTGTTTATGTTGCTTTTGATCTTTGGTATGAATATTCTGTGTATTTTATACTGTGTTAATATTACTGAATGCTTGATATATTATAATCAGAATGAAAATAAAATATTGAAAATGAAGTTTTAATTTTGTATTGTTAAAAAATATGCCTTTACAGAATATTTTAAATGATTTGTTTTCAGACATGATACATGTATTTGTAATTAATGTACAAATTTTATTTTATTAAGATCCTGTTCATCATAGTTGGAAAAGCCTTTTAATTTTCACTTTTTCCATCCATCTCTACTTGGTTTCTGCATGATACTTTAATACAGATAATTGATTGATTTATTTATATTTTTCCCTGCATGATAAAAAAGAATACCTGATTGACTCCTCATCTTCCTGGAACATTTCTACTTTTTTTAAAAAAATTACTTTGTATCCACATTTTCTTACAATTAATCATAAAGGCTAATCTATCAACCGGATATTCTCTGCTGGTAACATTTATATTTCATTAATGGGGGCCCCGAGTGGCCGAGTGGTCTAAAGCGCTCTCCGTTACGGATCATTGCCATCTCACCTCAGTCTGCGTGGGTTCGAGTCTCGGATTCGGCTGATGTGGGTATGTGAGAAAGCTTGTCAGTAGCTTCTCGTGGGTCGGTGGTTCTTTCCAGGGTTTTCCCGGGTTCTTCCTCCACCATTAATACTGGCCGCCATGTATAGCCTATCGTGTGCTGAAAAATGGCATTAAACCCTACAACAACAACATTTCATTAATGTGGTCACAGTCATGCAGTAAAAAGTATAAGTGGATTCATCTGTTTATTCACTCCATTTTAGAGCCCTATTAACAATTCATGAATAATTTAAGGGCTTGTTGAAAGAAACTTGTCTACCAGGTTTCATCAGAAAAGTGAAGAACAAAAGCCTTTATGTGATGTTACCAGTGAATTTGCTAGCATCAATTTGTATGTATTAATTTCACAGTCGTACAGTTTCTAAATTCAGAGAAAGGGTTGTGTGAGATTAAAGTGATAAGGAAATTTGATTCCTGACATACCAAACAGGTAAGTTAAACAAATGAACCATAAAGTTCACACTGGGAGTTAGTGATAGTAGTGATTAATGGGTGAATTTTGGTGACATCACCAAATCTGAATATTACTTATCTATTTCATCATTTGTGCATCAGTATTACAAATAAATTACAAAAATAGCCATTCTTTGACAATTTCTAAGAAATTTCACAAAACTTGGTTCACTCATTCAACCCCAATCCCGGCTGTAGGCGTGATGAGGCTGTACCCTACTTCCGAGCTCTGCAGCATCAAGGTCATTTAAGATACACCAAAGTGGGTGGTATTACAAAAAAAAAAGCAGACAGATATAGCTCTACAATGATAACAAATAATCTGGACGTTCTATTTGCACTACAAAATACAGAGGAACCTTTTTGGACCAGTTTTTTTTTCCACCCAAAATTTGCTCGTATTCGGAATTCGATATTTGTTCGGATTTTAGACCTTTTGGCCTCGGATCTAAGGCAGACCGGTTTGAACTGCACACAAACAGGTGAACCTTTGCAAAAACTAGAATACGGTGGGCATTTGGAATAAAGAGTGGTCTACATACGAAAATGATGGGTCCAAGAAGAAAAAAAAAAAATCCAACTTTTACCCTTCTGCTCATGCGCAAGCAAAATAACCAATGGAAAACGATGTTTCTATCAGGCGAAAACGACAAAAACCTCCAGGGCCGAATGAGTTAAAAGAAGACCTCTTAACAGTGGCCTAATTAACGAGCGTTACTGGATCTAGGACAAATGCAACACTTCGAAATGGAACCAGCCATTTAAGTCTTGGCTAATCAGATGGTACTTAATATAACTAGTAATCTGATTATGATAGCTGTTGAATAATTAAGCAAAATGATTTTTAGATGGATAGTAAACAAAAACGAAAACCTGACTTTGTTGATGAGAAGTAGTGCAAGTGGTTCATAAAATCTGGAATGACCTGTTTAAAACCCAAGATGAAAGTCAGAACACAAGATGGTAAGAGCAATTGTTTCTGTCGATAAAGCCACTGGGCGAGAAGTCATAGAATGCTAAGTAGGCAAATTATCAAAAGAATATATAACTTGTATCAGGCCCATCTATGCCAGTGTAGTATGTTATGGATATTCGTTGATCGATCCACAAAAAACAGGAAAAACTACAGCTTGAAGCGGCAAGAACAGTAAAATACAATAGGAGGCAGTCTCTATTTTTTAAACAAGTTTGGAAGGTCTGCAGTCTAGACAAACGTTATTTGCACTCTGCAGCATTAAAACGAACCGCACACCATTGAATTACTCTTTTCCTCAGTGTCCGAACAAACAAATTAAAACCTTTGACGTTCAAATAATATGGCCATTTGCAGTTTCAGGCTAAATTCTACCAAAGCATCTTTCATACAGTGGCCTTATGGATCCATCATGAAAGGGATAGTCAGGGTAGCATATCCTTCAGTGCATTGAAAAAGTGTTGATGTCCAAATATCGTATCTAGTAAAATGCATAGTTTTAGTTATCGAGCCTTAGGTATTATCCATGAGAGATTAAAACAGGATATAGGCTCATTGCAACTGATCTTTACCGTGTTCAGCTTGTTGACATCCCTTTTTTGTTCCAACGGTAAAAATGAAAGCACCATGGATTTCTAATATTCTGTCCCAAGTAAAGTCCTTAACATAACCGAGTTGATGAGAAAAGTACTCCCAGCGCCATGAACAGCTTTTAGCTTATATTTACTGCTTTGGAGAAAAGTATAGAATTCTACAACATATATGCAAATCTCTAATCCCATTGTATCACAAGGTGTCAACGAAATATGTGTAAACCAATAGTTAATAAATAAGACATAAGAAAACAACTCTGGTGAACAGCATGTAAACCCAGTCACATAAATTCAGTAATAAGTGGACACAGCGTGTGGATTCATGATTAAAATTTCTTACGATTCGAAAGGAACTGACTCGGTGCCATAAAAAAATAAAGCAAACGTGTGTGTGTGTGTGTGTGTGTGTGTGTGTGTGTGTGCGATTTGCATTTTTAACGTAGCTTTAACAATGTTTCAGTCATATCGCTGATGGCTACAGTGCGGCAGTTTATAGTGCTGTCAAGCACTGGGGCATCATGTAGCACCATGTCCCAACCAGTCACATTATCCTGACACCAGGCCGACCAGTCCTAAAATTAACCTCTTAATGCTGAGCGCCAAGCGAGGCAGCTGTTAATACCATTTTTATTCGTCTATTTTACGACACGGGGTTCGAACCCGCGACCTCCCACATCCGTGGTGGACACTCTAACCACTAGGCCACCCCAGAAAGAACCTCGGACTCACGGGAATCTACTAGCAAGCTTTTTCACGATCCCACTTTATCCGAGCAATGACATGAACCCAGGTGGACACAGGTGAGATGTGGATGATCTGTAAAGGCGAGTGCCTTATTTTGCCATCAGCGGCCCCATTAATACATAATGTATGTGGTGACATTTAAAACTTCATTAGGTCTTTAAGTAAGTAGACAGATATATGATTGTTAAAAATCGAAACATGAATCGAGATATTCATTTTATTAACAGAAAATTATACACCTGTTCTAAGCACATAAACTACATCTGCATACAACAAACAGCCGCTTGTCGCATACGCAGTTTTCAATTACTGATGCATCTTGGGCAAGGCACTTGACTTATGTTGCCTCAGTACTAAATTACCTACTTTGTATTGTGTCTTACAACTTCAAAGCAAACTGATGTATCAATTGAACTCAAAATTGCTCATATTTGTTTACAGGTACAAACAATGGTTCCCAATCCATAATTTTACATGTATATCATTACTAGCATGAAACCAATCAGAAAAAGTGCTGGCACATTAAATGAGGCGATCCACCCTGGCTTTATCTTTGTAAGTCTTTGACTTTATCAGGGAATAAAATCACTTCAGAGTGTTATATTTGTTTCTAACATAGCCGTTATACTCGCTTACGAGTAGAGTCCAACTGCAAACTGTACAGACCTAAATCTGTTGTCATATAACGCACCAGCAGCACTGGTTCCATACAATTCATGTGGACTAATAAGTAGAAAAAACAACACAGACCCTGATCTACTGTTGTCTTATACAGTGGTAGATAAGGGTATATGTTGTTTGCAGTTGGTCTCGACTTATAAGCAAGTATATACGGTAAGTATATGTTGCAAATATGTTTACTTTCATTCCCAAGATTGTGCTAAATTAATTTTCAGAAATTCTGTGATAAAAAAAAGAGAAAATGTTAGGCATAACCAAAGGAAACTCTATTTTGACATACTACATACGGATATATCTATACCAAATATTATGCAGTTATCTGCAGACCTACGCAAAATATTACCAAAATGTTCTCCATACACCATTATAATGATTTCCCCCATAAATAATGTAGGTCATAGTTACATTCTTTGGTTGTACAGATGTAATACTTCAGGAAATGCATTCAATGTTTAAATTTAACGATTCAAAGATAAACAGCACCCAATAAACGAACTTCAGACACAAAACTGCAACAAAGTTAAGCATAAAATATTTGTCACAGAGACCTCCTTTTGCAATAATGGTGTAGTATTTGTAAAGGTGCATGCCGTTACCAAGTTTCATGGCTCGAGGTAGGAAAGAAGACATATAACATGACAAACTAGTGTTGTCGTGTGCTAAATGCAAAACTTAACCAAAGCTAGTAAAAGATTAAATATAGGACATGATGAATTTTTCTTACATGGATTTGGTACTAACAGAGAAGCATATCATTGTCAGTTCAGGAGTCTAGCATGAACAGTGCCTGGGTAATACAAATTATGACGCAAAATTTAACAAAAATTAAAATTTTGACAGTTTAATTTAGAAATGAAAATCATTACAAAATTTAACGTAGAAATGAAAGTTTTGACACAATTAAACTTAGAAATAAAAATTATTACACAATTTTAGAAATTAAAATTATTACACAGTTTAACTTCGAAATGAAAATTATGACACAACATTTAACTTAAGGCAATGAAGCATAAGACATTGACCATAATGGCTTACCACTGAAACAAAGGAGTGGTACTCAAGATATGTATCCATGATTCTTGACAGGAGCAGTGCATGTATGTAGTCATGAAGAAATTTTTTAAAAAGAACTTTGCCATAGCAAGTAAAATTTAAAATATTGGTCACAGTGACCTTTCTTGCACGGGTGTGATACAAAGAGAGATATATACAGTCGTCTTGTTTAATGATTCAAACATGAACAGTTAAAACAGAATTTTAACAAAGTCCGCGAAAACATGAAATACGGGTAAATGTGATCTAACTGTGATGAGGATGTAATGCTCAACACGATATGTCTCCTCACCATGTTCATAATTCTGGCCTAGGGATAACTGTATTTGTACAGCTTGGTTAAATAAAAACCTACGTACTCATGACCATATAGCAAAATGTTGACTTAATCCAGTGAAATGTGAAATTTAGGTCACAATAAACCTTTTGTTGAAAAGAAGTAGTACAAATAGTGATATTGATATTGAAGTCAAGTCAGTAAAGGATGAAGTGTGGGTTACAGTAACCTATTTTTTTGATGAGGGTGTGGTACTCATTATGATGCATCCTCTCACTAAAGAGTCATGATTTTAGGTATAATAGTATGTATATATGGTTTATAAAACCTATTTGGTCATGAGCTAAGTGCAAAATTTTAGCATAAGCCAGTAACTATCAAATGTAAGTCACAGTGCATTGTATTGTAAGGTGTGATACTAACAGACATGTATACGATGAACTAGTTTGATGATCCTAGCTTGAACAGAACTCGTTAAAAATCAAAACAAAGTCAAGCATAAAATACGGGCCATGGTGGCCTACTTTTGCTATGAGGTTGTTGCACTCTTTAAAGGTTTTCATGAATCTAGGTACAGCGATATATATATATATATATATATATATATATATATATATATATATATATATATATATATACACACACACACACACACACACAGAGTGAAAAAAATATTTTGTCATGAGCTATATGCAAACATTTAACCTAAGCCAATAAAATGAAGGCCACAGTGACCTTTTTATTGTTATGTTATGGTATTAAAACAGATGCCAAAAAGTATCTAGTTTAATGAGTCTTACATAGAGATTGTGAAAAAAAAATTGAACTATGCTTCACAGTGACCTGTTTTTGTGATGAGGGTTTAGTACTTGTACCCTCCACAATTTGTATGATTCCAGATACATAAGTACTTACACATGGTAAACCCGAGTTAATCACAAATGCTTATCCGAGAATGCACAACTAATATACATGTATGGAAAAGTCATTCTCCTTAATCCCCTCATCAAGTGGTAGGTGCTATGAAATCTGCTCCAAACCGTTGCGTAAGACGTAGGGAGAACGACTGGTTGAGATTCACTATTGCTGTACATTTGTATATGCCTATACACGTACCAATGCCGAATTCAGGGGTATTTCAATAGCTCTCCCCTACTTCCTATTGGTGAGCTAAAATAGTTTGCTTCAAGAACACAACTGCGACAAGCAATGACACATCCATACAAACATAATTACCCTTTCTTTTCAGTTAAATATACTGCCATAAAATAAACGTAACATCAGCGATATATATTATTTTACAGATTTAAAAAAAAAATCTTGTAAGAATTTACCAAGATAATGCTCAGATTAAAATTCGCGTAATATTTGCAAAATATAAAAGGACTTCTTAAAGCACACTCTTCTTCACCAGAACCAGCTTAACCGTTATAAATGCTGTATAACATTGCAAAGCTATTATTTATGCCAAAGTTCATATTTAGGTCTGGAGGATCAATGTATTTCATTCTTTATATCTGCTTTTGTCACCTGCCTTTCTAAAACATTCTTGCCAAAGACATCTAGGACTATAAATCCAAGCATTACATCGTGATGAGACAGCAATCAGCACATGTCCATAAAGAGTTTCTTATAAGAATCTAAGACGTGTCCGGTTAACGTCATACTCTCTGATCCCATGTGATTGGATTTCTTAATTTAGGAGGTGGTGCACTTTTGCACCGCCTTCCCGGCCATGTCATTGTCTTTGTGACATTCCTACTGGATAAGGTTAACTTCTGAATAGACATGGCCTCGGATACCCAGTCCGGGTGAATAACAAAGAAATCCGAGTGTTTCTTTGGTTCAAAGAAGAGCCCGCCTTCGTAGTTGTACGATGCGGTACCTTCGTCTGATTTGCTCTTTGCCGTTAGTGGCCTTTCCGATTTGATGGTATTCCGAGCAGCTACCGTGCTTGCAACAGAAGAAGAGGCCCCATCAAGTATACAACTAGTTGACATTTGATTCTGCGATGGCGGACGGGCGAATTGTTGGAGCTGGCTAGTAGCTGGATAACTATTGCTATACCAAGAAAAAGAAGGTTGATTCCTTTTCATAAAGCTTTTGGTCTTATGGGACTCTTCGTTCATTTTTAGGTTTACACGTGTAACTTGCAGGACTCTACGAGGTGGTCTGAAATGTAAGAGAGTTGAAAATTTTCTAGTTCTAAAAATAAGGCTTCTGTGTAAATTACTATTAAATGGTATATGCCACGTTAAAAGCAGACAATTTATAAGATGTTCCAAAATCTAATTACTCAATGATCTCCTTTTAACGCTTTACTCTATGTGTGTGCGTGCGTGTGCGTGTGCGTGTGTGTGTGTGTAACCTCTTTCTGATCAACTCGCATGTTTCTGAAACAAGTTGGTGTTATTTCAGATTTTTCTCTATAATCACAAAATGACATTTTAACAAATCTAGCTGGTCCTAAATAAAAAAGGTTCCCCTCCGATATCAAATATGGCTGCCGCAACTGCCATCTTGAAACTCGTTACCGCTACTGAGATAAAGACTCAAACAAATTCAATATCTATACAGCCATTTTATCCTTCAGTAAGAGATGCTTCATGTCGATTTAACTTTGTATCTGACATTTTAATTTTTGAGAAACCACGATTTTGTTTGTATCGAAAAAAATCCATACATAGTCTACAGTTGCTTTTCGTGCCCACTGTAAAGAATTATAGTCTATCATTATAAATAATGGGTTAAATATATGTGATATTCATGAATATTATATAGTACAACCATGTTGGTGTGTGAGTGGAACACCACCCAGTATCTGCACCAACATGAGGAGGTAAAAATACTGTTTGGCAACCTGTCTGACTTATTTATTTTCTGGACATCTGTTTTGAAAATCACTTGTGAGATAAACATTTAAAATTTTGTCCGTTATAGTGGTTAGCAGCTGTAAAACTTTACTGTGACCTTTAAGGTCAAATATTGAAACATGTATCATGCAGCTTACATACATGTATGTAAATGAAAATTTCAAGAAACGTATACATATTCACAGTTGAATCATTTTGCTTGTAGGCATATCGTAATTTTTTCTTCGTTCACGCTATTTGTAAAACCTTTTATCAATTGCCAAATCATAAAAATACCCAGACATAATATTTTAATGAATAAAAAAAAAAGATACAGGCTGATATAGGTTACAAGAAAGAGTTCAACGCATCAGACTTCATACATTTCAAGGTACATGGAAAAGGAGTGAAGTCTCGGCAGATCTGCAGTGAGAACTGTGATGAGTAACATAATGACGCTACAACGCCGCCAAGGCGAATGGAAAAAGCTGTAGAGGGCACAGATACAGTGTCGGACTTGGCCATAGTTTGGTCTGGTTTTGATTTGGTGCTTTACGGCACAGCAAAAACAAATAGGTTATTTAGTGCCATGGCAATTTGGAGTAATGTGATATGCCCAAGGAAACACCAGTGTATATGACTTGCTGGTTTGATGGTAGGATTCGAATCCGCACCATTTTCGTCATGAGTTCGGTATGCTAACCACTGGGATACCGCAGCTTCATCAAAATTTTGGACATGCCTTGTAATATGCAGCTAACTATCACGGAGGATTTCCCTTATTATATTATATAAAAGCCCGCGGCCAGATTGCTAGATGGACCAGTCGGCCAATGCAGAAGTAAACGACACTTGTAAATACTCAATATAAGGAAGTATGTAAATACTTAATATAAGTAACGCGTCCTATCTTCTTCATTATATAATCAGAATGATTAAACATCGTTTCCCTCCATCGATGAATTTCATTTTTTTTAAAAATTAGATATGAAAAGTTTGGGTACATGCCGTCCATGTAAGTAATGACATTTTGGCAGTCATGGAATATTGTCATTAGCTAACTGGATGATTTCGATCCGCTTGAAGGCATCCCCATTCAGCATCACCATCATATAGGTTTATGTCCCAACAACTAATCATTATGACGAGAAAGTGGGTGAGTTCTACGACCAGCTTTAAACTCACATTAACCAGACACCCATAAAGGATATTCTAGCTATTCAGAGAGACTGGAATGTCAAGATAGGAGAACGTGTACAAGAAGACTGGCGATAAGTCTGTGGTCTATACTGTAACGAACAGACCAATGATAGAGAATTCAAGCTCCTGGACTTCGCCACCTACAATAATCTAGTTCTAAGGAACACCCTTGGCCACTACAAACTATATAGTAGATGGACTTGGTACAGTCCAGACAGAACACGTCACAGCCATATTAACTACATCTTTGTGAGGAAGCGCTTTCAGTCTAGAGTTAACATTGTCAGAACACGTAGATTCCCAGAAGCTGACATAGGAAGTGAAAATGACTTGTTGACGATGACTGTCAAACTTCGTCTCAAGAAGACCAAGAAGCCACGACAAGTAAGGATATGGTTTGAACCTGAAAACCTAATGATCCAAGCGTGGTACAAACATTTGAAGCTCATTGGGGGTGGGGGTGGTGGCAAATACCACTCACAGCTGTGGGTGCTGAAGACATAAACTTAGACACCACTTTCAACACAGCAGTAATAGGCACAGCCAGCAAGATCATTGGCAAGCATCGTAGGATGAAGAAACCCTAGATTACAGCAAATATCCTCGACCTCTGTAATGTGAGGAGAAAACCGATGAGGATGCGAAACGACAATGAAGGAGCAGACATATACAAGGGGATTAACAACAGGATCATGAAGAGCTTAAAGAAAGCTAAGGAAAGCTGGATAGAGGACCAATTAAAGGAATTCGAGAAAAGTCTGTAACAGAATAACAGTAAAAAGGTAATACCGGTTTGTGAAAGACCCAAGAACAGTTAAACAGGGGAGATCTACCAAGACCCTTGACAAGGCTGGTCCGAATCTCACAGATGATCAAAAGAGTCTTAAGAGATGGCGGAAAACTGTTGAGAGCTTTACAACCAGGATACTTCTGGAGACCAAGTGGTACTAAATTACCCACTGACCACAACAAAAATTTGCTACAAAATCGGGCAAACAGGAGAATGGCCACCTCATGAACCTAATCAATGACCATCACTCTTCCTAAGAAAAGGAATCTGCAGCTATGCCAGAACTACCAAACAATCAACCTCATCAATCACTAAGGCAAGGTTATACTTAAAACCATCCTCGACATTATGAAACCCCAAACAGAGCGTATCATTGCTGAAGAACAGACAGGTTACAGAGCGGGACATAGCACTATAGAACATATCTTTAATCTTAGAATCCTCCATGAAAAGTATATGCAGCAGCAAAAAGACCTCTATCATTTCAAGTAGGCTTTCGACAAGGTATGACATGCAGCCTTGTGGGCCACCATGCGGATGTATAACATAAACGCAGCACTAATTAGCACCATAGAAAACCTGCATGAAAAGGCGACTAGATTAGTTCTCGTCGATGGCAACATAGGAAGATTATTCAGAACCACAGCCGGTGTCAGACAGGGGTGTTTTCTCTAACCCACTCTCTTCAACATTTACATGGAAATGATCATCTCCGATGTCTTGGATATCCACTAAGGCAGTGTCAGTGCTGGATGTAGAACAATCACCAACCTACGCTTCGCTGATAATAGCGATGGTTTTTGCAGGAGACGAAACTGGAAACATTAGTGAACAGTCTCATCTAAGCATCACTAAGGTACGGGATGGAGATCAGCACTGAAAAGACCAAGCTAATGACAAACAACCCGAATGTCGTCCAAAGGTAAATAAGAGTGAATGGACAGAATCTGAGCACAGTGACAAGCTTCCAAGTATCTACTTATTATAACCTTTGATGAAGGTTCAAAACCTGGGGTTCTTTCCAAGGTTGCGCAGACAACATCTGCAATGGCTAGGCTGAAGTCTATTTTTAAGGACAACAACATTACCCTTGAGACCAAGATCAAATTAATGCGCTGCCTCGTCATGTCCATATTCCTGTAAGTATGTTTTACATGGACTTTGACTGCAGAACTATACAGAAGAATCCACTCTTCAGAGATGAGATGTTGTCGAAGGATCCTGAAAATCTCATATACTGACCACGTCTCTTATAAGGAGCTGTACATTAGAATCCAAGGTGCAAATGTGACCATATGAAGATCTCCTCACCACTGTAAAGAAATGCAAACTAGGATAGTATGGTCACGTCTTGTGCGTATCTGACCTGTCAAGAACAATCTTACAGGGCATAGTGAGAAGAAAGAGAAAACCATTTCAGGACTTAGCAAAGTCCCAAAGAGCATCGGAGAACGTGGAACAATGGAGAGAGATTGTCGCAATTTCATCAGTGGTGCCCTGCCACCAGCCAAGTTACTGGAGAAATGACAAATAAAAAAAAAGGAATGTAAGTTTCCGAATGACATTTTTGTGATAATGTTACCGAGTGCATGAGAAAGAAAAGTAAAAAGAATCCCAATAATGTAGCGATGGGTATTTTGTGCTAAATATTGTTATGTCAATTCTAATGTTCAACACAAGATTTGTTTCTTGAGGCTGGTTATATGTAAATATAATGCCATTTTATTATATAATATGTGTTTAGACAGAAAGATTTTTCTGTTCAAATTAAGCCGACCACAAACGTCAAATTGCTTTTTTCTAACAATCCGTCCGATTCCTGAGAATGTTTGTCCCTCAAAAATAAGTCAGCCTCGAAACAAAAACCACTCATAATATGAACTGTATGGATTGTATATGTAAATATTACGCGTTATAGAACAAAAAAACACATGTCTCCATAAAGAACCACTAAACTTCCGTGTAAAAATCTAATTATGAAATCATGTATCAATTGTTCAATACTATCAACTTGAAAAGTATGAATTTTAAACCCATTTACATTTTAGTAATATATAAGTACATTTAGATATGCGTAAACAACGTTCATATAGTCTCACTTTGATTTAATTGAGCTAAAGCCCAACTCGCCATTAATAAGTCCTCAAAAAAGAAGGCCCAAAAAATGATTAATGAATATATTGAACTTCGTTTCATCTCCTCCTGATTCTAGATCATCAATTAAGCACGTTTGTTGAGATTAAAATCCAATCTCTAAGAAAGCTACTTTTAGCTACAAATACATAAAATCCTAGGGATTGATGGGTGCCAAATAATGAGCATGGCATGCCAATACCTGGAGATAAACAAATGATAACCAGATTTCGATTGCTTGACGGCATAATTTAATGCTTCATAATTTATAGAAGTTGCTTTCTTATTTTGCTCACTTATATTTCGTGCGTGTGTTTAAGTTTTATCATCTTTCCATTTTCAACCTTTTTTTTTTGTTGTCTGACAATCAAAATTACATCCATTTCTCTGTTTATATGTCCAAGACAGATAAATTTATCTATTCGCGCATACAGCCATTCTCCAAGTTGTTTGTATCTGCATCATGTACAGTGGAGAGGATGTTGGCATACCTCTAAGCTACACTCATTTTACTTATTGTACATGTGGAAACTGCATATGATCTAAGCACACAGCTAACCAAAATGGCGGCTCCCATGTGCTCGGAAAATCAGCCTGAAATAGTCCAAAGTACACACTCTTTAGCAGTTATTAGCAGTCAAACCGCAGTAAGACGACACTGTAACAATGTTTTACACCGATACGAATTCATTGTTGATGCATATTACCACCGCTGATGTGTACGCAGATATGGCTGAACCAAGTTTAGTAAAACAAATTATCAACAGTGAGCATCCGAAAGAACGCCCATCGTTTAGTATCACCAACAAGAAAGTCGTATGAAAATTTAAAGAAGAATACATGGGAACGCTACTCGAAGAGTATGTGGGGTTTCGTCCAAAAATGTATTCGATCGTGGTAGGACCGCACGCTTCCGAAAACAAAAAGATTGCATAAGGTGTCGCACATGTAATTGTTAAAAACGATCTTCGGCATGAGATGTATGGGGGAAGTCTTCGCGAGTGACGTGAATTTACACCCTAAGCAAATATGTTTCAGTAAAAAAAGAAGCAACAACAAAAAAAACAACCCCACCCCACCCACCATCGAAAGGGTGTATCATGTTGCATCAAGGGGAATTTGGGACTGATGAACACAAAACGATGACTATTCTCTGATGGAATCACCACGTAATGACACCATGCGACTGGGCAACCGAGTGACCGAAAATCCCCTTGTGATGCATTGATACGTCAACGTATTAAAATAAATTTGGTGGTAGTTCCGTATTCGCTGGAACGTCTTGCATTCATCTCGTGTTTTTGCTGATCGTTGATTCACAGGCGTCAAGTGATAGGGTCTTGGCTGTCATGGAAATATCGATTCGGTCTGAAATTGTAAATACATCTAGGGCCCTTATCGGGACTGTAGCGCGACTTTGCACTCCTTCTAATTCTTTTAATGCATATAAATATCGAACAAATTTGTTTCCGAGTAATTCTAACAGTGGAAGTTGTGAAATAATTATTTTCTTGAGCGGAGACATTTTTTCACCTAATGCAACTGTGTGAGTGATTTAATTATTTAGTGCTTGTATAACTAATGGAAGCCGTTTTACCCAATCGTGAGATCGAGCAGTTCAGGCCCGAGATCTCATCAATAATTCTTGCGCGTACTGATGTCCGGTTAAATCGTTCAACATGCGCATGGTCAGTATGTATATTAACATGTCCGACACGAACCTACAGACGTTGTTTTGTTAACGACGCAGTTACAGATCCAAGAAATTCTTTACCTTGATCGACTTGCTATAATCGTGGCAATGTTAATGGTCCGAGTGCATAAATACATATAAATGCATCCGCAACACTTGCTGAATCTTTTTTGATGTCAACGTATCCGCTTCCTTGTATCTACTTGCAACATCTACAATGGTTAACGCGTCCTAGTATGTGAGTCCCTTTACATGATCATGTAGAAGAAATAAAATATCAGAGCGACGAACCTTGTTATGTGTTTTCACATTAAACCAACCAAGGGAAATCATACTTGGTGCGGGTAGGTACATTTGCCACATCGCCACATAATTTGTTTTGCGTGTTGGCTTTTCTCCATGATCATATGTTATGTATACTGTGTGATTGACCTTGGCCAGAAACTAAATTGAGGGCCTGCCTTACAGGTGACATTTATTTTACAAGCAACATAGCTAATATTTCCCTATGATTATGGATTAAATATTCAGATTATTATTAATGGAATTAAACATATTTACTTGTATCTGAGTTTAGGACACTGGTTTTTCTCTTGGAAATTACTGATCCTGTTCACAAGTTTGAATGTTCTATATGTTCTATAAAGGAAGCTGACCCTCATCCAGGTTCTCTTGTTGTGTCGAACCTTTTTATTTTAATGCTATTTAATTTTCACAATTACTCATTCTTACCTTAAATCACTGGTGATGCCCAAAACCTATAGTATCCGACAATTAGTGAATTCAAAATAAACTTCCAATTTTCCCCACAAGGTTGTTAAACAGCCATAAAGGTCGAGCTTTCCCGTTTATTGAACATGAAGTACTTGATGGTACATCATTACGTGCTCGTCCAGGCTAAAGTCCAGTCTCTTCAAGATCCAGACCCAGCTAAAGCTCATACTGATGTTTCGAGCAAATATGTCCTTCAGTCTTTAGAGAACATCTAGTTCGCAACCACTTGCTTGCGATCCGAAACTCGGACCGTTAGTCCATGTGTTTCCCCACCCCATCCCACTGCAGTTGTTTCGTTTTTCCACCTCATTTTTTGTTGTTGCTGTTGCCATGGTTTATGTTCCGGTTTTTATTATTTTTTTAATTAAGACGCCGTAAAAGGCATGCTTTGCAAAAGTTTTACTAGCTCGTCCATTAGACAATGGAGCAACTGCACCTAAAAAGAGGCAAGGCTAAAGCACATATTTTTTTTATAGATCAGTGTATAATATGCCAGGTCGATCTTGCTATTGTCATTGTCATTAAACAGTATACTATTGAGGAGCAACCATAGCAAAGACCAATTAAGCGAACGGTGATTAGTTTGTGAATAGAGGCTGTGTCTGGTCAGACTCAACCAGTCGTCTGTGGATAGAGAATGTGTCTGGTCAGGTTCAACCAATCATTTGTGGATACAAGCTGTGTGTGGTCAGGCTCAACCAATCAATAATATATACAATTTTATCAGCAGATAAAGGTCACCAAGGTTTAGTATTGGACTTAGTGTCTTTTTGTACAGGAATGTATAAATGAATAAATAAAGAAAAAAACGTAAAGGAACAGCGAGTTATGAAACAGTTTGATCATTAACAATGAAGATCGTAGTGTTTGATTTATTGATTGTTTGATCATACGATTGATCTGTCTATTGAGCTTACTATGTACAAATCTCAAGTAATGCAATTTACAATATCTTAAGCTTATCGACTACTCCCTGATCAAATTTCATGTCGGAGTGAACTATGAAGTGTTTGACTTTTGCACAGAACGAAGACTGTAGATTAAGTATGCCGATAACCAAATATTTTCCAAAAGCACTTCTAGACACTTCAAAATATATTTCTAGTCGACCAACCATTTCTGTTTTTCGTTGCCGACCCGAACACACGTACCTACTCTAATTTTAAAACTAATGCAACAGGAAACACACGGGGAGGGGGGTATGTCCTTGGGATGTTTGATTTTGGAAAAGGAATTTTCAAGTTTCTTGTAAACATCTTCACCTACTTAAACTGAGTATCACATTTCTGTAAAATGTCCTGTTTATTATTAAGTAATTACCAAATGAAAAACAGGCCAATATAAGCAATCGATATGGTCGGAATATTCATTGAGTTTTAGTAGCCTTATATTTGCACGTTTATGTTGTGATTTGGCAGTAATAAATATAAATAATGTGCGTGCACAAACAAGGGTAGATTCTTATATATAAAGGCACTTAAATTCACAAATACAGCTCTTATTATTGTATAATTCGTTAACCTGTGTCCTTAAAAGTGAAATACGACAAGTTGTCAAAGACGATATAAAGGGTCTTCTGTATCAAGTTTCGGAAAGACCTTGGCTACTTTGGTTCAGGTATAACCTATAATCTTTTCAGCTGTTAACTTATACTAATAAGTGGCAATGATAAGGTTGTTTATAATAAAGCTCCCATTTTTTAAATATACCTCCGATATATCTTACCTGTCAGATAACAAGCCAATATGTTTGTTAGTACTCGAGCCCCAAATGCACGTGTTGGCAAGAACCAGGAAGTAAACACGAGACGCCAATCTGCTAGGTCACCGACTCTCTCTCTCTCTCTCTCTCTCAGTGCCTGATTAAACCCTGTGGAGGCCCTTAGGCGGTCGAATTCTTGCCCCCCCCCCCCCGCAAATTATCTCCTAATACGTTAATACGTTTTATCAATATTATTTTAATCCGTTGTCACGGGGCCCCTATGCCGGTGCCTACTCTGCCTATTTGGTAATCCGACACTGCTCTCTCTCTCTCTCTCTCACACACACACGCGCGCGCGCAAAGAGGTGACTGTTACGACTGTTACAGCAATTTTGACAGAACAATTCTTATTTAAGATAATTTCTGCTCACAAAAGAGGACACTGGATTAAATATTTTTGAAGAATGCAAATTTAGTATATGTTTTAATTAAAGTTTTAACATTTCTTCCGTGCGGGGTAATGCAAATTTGCTACCACGTATCATGAATGGAAGCAAGCACTTGCTTTCACGATGTTTGAGAAATCTGTTAGGTAATTGTGAAGTTAACCAAGTATAAGACATTGTCAAATATTCTTAACCTTGGTACCTGTGAAGTGAAGCCACTGATATGTACTTATATACATGGCAGATACTTGCGATAAAGCAAAACAACGTGTAAGACTTTTGTTGAAACAGTCCGGTCGTTTTCTTTTGAATAATGAAAGCAAAGCATTGAGAAGACGATCATGGATAAAATATGTGAATACTGAATAATTTACGTCAAGATAAGTTCGGCATTCAGTTTCAAGGTGATAGTTTACTTGAAGCGCCCTTCCCGAAGAGCAGTAGCGTACTAACGGGGGTGGGACGGATGGGTTAGTTGCTTCGCCCCGGGCACCATTTACCCATGGTACGCCACTGTAAAGGTGATACATCAATAGGACTACTTGAAGTAAGAAAGTAATATTGCCCCAAGAATTTTTTAAATTTACCAATAAATGCTAGTAAGCTTTATAAACAATGTGTTAGTCGATTTTATGTTTCCTGATTGAAGTCATATATAATATTCTTAGTTTTATTTCTGGTTTTCCGGCTTTCAGATTATGGGATATAACACCATGAAATTTCGTCAATCTTAACTCCCATCAAATGAGTGTACCAAACTTGTAAGAATATTAAAATTAAACTTGATATCTAAATACTGGATAGAACTCAACAAAACAACATGGAAACGGAAGACTTTACGTTTCCTTACTCCGATGATTATTCTTGGTATTAATGCTACGGTTCTGTTGCTTAAATCGTTCACAATAAATTGTTGTAGGCCACAATTATTTTGTCGAGAATTTCCACAGATCTGAAGAATTAATCACATTTATTCAAGAAGATATAGAACTCGGTCGTCTTGTTACAATTCTTATGAAATCTGGTTCAGTATTAATTTTGACAAGAGACTTGTCAACTGCATTCTTATTCATTTTACATGCGTATAATCTTTCCCATGTATTCCAGCTGAAACCGCTGACATCAATGTAGATCTCGTGGGTCAACACAAGAGTCCTGCTTTCACTCACGGTATGTAAATATGCAACGTACCACTGACTATTTAACAGTCGGAGAACAAGTCTAATGGAGCGGTGAATAAAAACACCAGACTACTAACTATGTTGTGATACACCCATTGGCTAGTAAAAGGAGTTAATTGTTTTTGTTATGCTCATTATTAACTTCATGAACTTATATTTTTGTACAATAGCTAACAACAAATTATTTGCTTTTATTTTCATATCCTGTAATTTAATTCATACTGACAAAATAGCATTAGTTGCAGACCACGGCGCCCTCCTTCCTGAGTAACATCACGAGGTTCATAAAATGCCGCGGAAAACCTGTCTTTAAAGGCGGAAGAAATTATCAACTCCAATGAATGGAACTATGGGTGGTTTGTATGCCAATCTAATGCAGCAATTATTTTTATTTCCTACTAAAAATAACATTATGTTCTATGGGACATGAATTAGTGGTCTATAGGGGTGGGGAAGTGTGTGTATCATGACTACTATGTTCATCAATGCATTCGTTTCTGTGTTATTAGTACATTTATGAGAAATTACGACACAACGGATCAGCGTTCCAGTAAGACTGGCTAGACACAAATGAAAATGTAAAGAAATATGGAAAACATTACACGTGAATCTATCTGCCCATTGGCTACTACTGTCCGGACTGTCCGGATCACTTGTCAATTTTTTATACCTCCGTTGGAAATTTAAGTTTAAGTTCTAATCAACCCTCTACTAACCGCGATTTATAATGACTAATATCCATCTGAACAGCTATATTGGTACTGCAGGCACAGGTAATAAGTTTCTGGTAAGTATAGAATTGACAATAGTTGCAGAGTTTTGTATTTGGTCACCACATTAATCGTGTTGGGGTGGGGGATACATTTTGTACCTGAAGGTAATAGAGGGTGCATTGCAGGCTGGAATGGAGTTTTTCCAACTCTAAATTCGTTTGCGTTATTATGCATATCACCAAACTGAATGTCAAGAATGTTTTCTGTGGAACATCGCAACAGATTCACTTTTCTTATTTAATCTCAAATCTTTGCCGTATCTTTCATATATGTGCTCTTCTAAATGGACCTGACAACAACAAAAATTTGAACGTATTACCCTTTTGTTATTTGTAAATCTAGCATTTATGACATTTTATGTCGCCCAGTGCTTTTCAAATGACTTAATTTCTAATTTACAACTCTCTGTGTCTAGGTATTAGTTATCTGCCCTAGTCCGAGGAAAATCCTTTGCACCTTCTCTGTCTCGAACAAAAAGGTGCCTAAGCTCCTCGACTGTGTCCTCGTCGCTAATAAAGACAAAGGCATCTTCTTTATGAGTCCATCCTTAGGAAGACTCCTGTAAATCTCAGCCTACCAGCCAGGGGATGGTGCGGAGTGAAGGGTGTCCCACAGACACATCCTTTACCTGTTTTTCCTCCTTCCTCCACTCCATGATACCACCCGATATTTCTGTATCCGCTCATGCATCCTACTTCCTCTGGATATGGCGCCCCGGGTGGCGGAATCATCTAAAGCGGTCGCCTTTACAGATTGCTTATATCTCACCTTTGTCCAAGTGGGTTCGAGTCTTAAGGTCGACCAACATGAGTATGTGAGAAAGCCTGCCAGTAGCGTCACGTGTATTTGTGCTTCTTCCTTGTGTCTTCCCGGGTAATTCCTCCACCAAATATTCTGGCTGCCGTGTATATCCTTCGTGTGCGAAAAAATGGCGTTAAACCCTTCAAAAGCAAACTATCTTTTGAATACCATTCACCACTCATGGTCTCTATATATGAACTCTGATAAGCATATACACAGCCATTCTGACCTAAACGCAGCTCTGAAAACATCTGAGCCAGCATCCTCACCCGCAGGTAAAGAAATAGGAAAAAATCAACAAAACTTGTATTGACATTCGTCGTTTGTTATGAAAAGTATAATCACGTTTGAAAAAAAAAGCCACCGAATATGTCACCCGCCAGTCATTAGCAAAACCAAATTTTTACATGAAATGATGCACCAAAATGACATAGACCATGATTCTTATATAGTTCATACATGACTGCACGAACAGAACAAACGCGTGCATAATGACATATTGTTCTATACGAACGAAAACAGTACATTAAAAGCCTAGTATAAAATGAAATTAAATCAAACATCCCTTTCGTAAACTGCGATGTTCGTAGTATGAGATAATACAAGAAATTATCAAAATAAACACTGCGTACGTTGCCGTCCAAGACCACACGTAAACTGTGTAGCCATCGTTTGTGGGTCTCGTGTATAGCATGTATCTTTTTAGCCAAACATGCTAAGATGCAAAAACGGCATCTTCATACGATGAGTGTGCCATAATCAGACACAGTCACTGTTTGAGTCAAAGATAAAAAAAAAAAATAACATTTAGGACAAGGATTGATTGCAAATTTTACTACTGTGCCTTCTTTGTTTATCTGTGAATAAGTACATGTGTTTCCATTGTGTTGGAAGACCAGAAGACATAACCTATTTTAAATGATGCAATCATGGTTTCAGATAAAAAGGAGACAGAGAGTGAATGAGAAAGAAAGAAAGAATGAAAGAAAGAAAGAATGAAAGAAAGAAAGGAGAAAGAAAGAATGTGTGCTTAATTTATACTCTAAAATTCTCAGCTGATAACGTTAAAAGTCCAGGAGTATAAGAGGGAAAAAAACGAAGATAGTGAATAAATCAACGCCAACTTTTAAACTGTGCGAGAACGGGCTCGAATATGGAATCTCGTAGTGTAATAAACGAAATGCGCTAAAACTACGTTTTCCAGCGCGATTAGACTGGGGAATGAATATGAGCAATATACTGTATTGATTTTTGTTTAACCTGGTGACTAAAACGTCAATGTACGTCCATACAAATAAGTTGTATAGTGTGCATTGGAGACGGTCTATGCCAATCTCAAAGTACTGTGACATTACGTTTTGGACACACGTCCATCATTATTGATCACTCCAATATAATAAGCAAGTTTTAAGAAATCGACATGGGATAAGTGATTAATTCATACTTCATTGACAAACTCAGTCACTAACTCTCTCGTGTACAATGTACACATGGACGTCCGCGCATAGGGGCAAACGGGGACTTCCCCCAACCCCAAAGTTTGCCTCTTTAAATGTTTCGACTTACATCGGTAAAACGTAATAGCTGACCACTACACGTTTCCCCCTCCTCCCGCGGAGAAAAAATATCTGCTGGCGCCCTTGAATGTAGACGTTCTTTGGTACATTTATTACTTCATGGCAACATTGAATAAATATTCGGCACCTTTGTGAAACTGGGTAAAAATAATTCTCTTCTGTGTTTATTTTCCAGCTTAATCGTCCAGTGCCAATATGTTAGGTTAGTTTTGGCACTGTCCGGTTTGGTGACCGACCATTTATTTGAGGGCTCAGATGGGATGGATCGATTTGGCTTGAAATCTTCTTTCGTACCAGACTATTTTTTCGTTTACATCAAGATAATGTCATTTTGTTCAACTAATGTAATGGGCATAATAAGTTCTATCTTAGAATGAAAAATCAGAGTAAGATTTTTTTTAAAATTTCGGGCCAAAACTTTTTTCAACTAAATCCCAGGGCCTCACTTCAGAAAATTGTACAAAATGGTCAGTCACATAAAACGTTGCAAAATCTACCATCATATTAGGATTTTGATCAGAGAATCAACGTTTAAAAGGAAAACACCATATATTTTCAGGATCAGGTTGTATGAAAAAAACACAACAATTATAAAACAAAAGTTATCAAATTTAATCTGGCTGAGTAAATCGCATAAAGCTAGGAAAAATCTATTCGACCTTTTCATGATATCTCTTTCATTTTGTCAGCTATCTTAGAGGCACTGGGGGAATCTTTGTAAAATAATTCGCCGTATTTTGAAAAGTTTAATAAGTACCTACGCTCTAGTGATTTCAATTATTTATTGATATACGTTTTCAATGTTGGAAATTGATGGCACACTAAAATGATATTGTGATATTATTATCAGCGTAGAAACGTATCATACGAACCATTAATGAAATTCAAATCAATTTTGACCTTCCAATATTGCTAACGTGGGTAAGACACCTAAATTGTCCCATTACAAAAGGCCCCTTTGACTCATTGCAAATAGATATTCTTTACATCTGTAATATGTCTGACTTTGTTGTTTTCCATTTACAAAAAGTGTTATTAAATAAATATTTTTATCTGACAGTGTGCTTCATGACTTGTCAGTCATCTTTGTTCCAATGGATTAATTTAGTAACAGAGTTGTGAGAGGCATATAATAATATATTAATTAACTCAAAAATATATTAATATACACAAATAATGTACGTATGTGTAAACATGATTTATTATACACGTCCATTACATGTCAGTCTCAACTATACCCTACCTCACCCCCACCCACCTTACCTTTCTTCCATCTCGTTCGCCATTTTGACCTCGTTTATGGCGTCGACTTGAGGCACATAAACCGGTCTTAACTTTGTAATTTTCATGGATCGGGAATTTGTGGGTGCTGTCTTTGGGCGGAGATATCGTCTCATTCCTCGTGAACCAGGGCGAAAATCTCGTCCTTTTGTATCTGCCTGTTCTCTTTCCCGGTGGAGTTTGTATGACTTAACGGCCTTGGCCATAATATAATCATAATCGTCGTCAACATCTGTAAAGAGGTAAAAAGATAGGAAGTATGTAATAGCTCACTTACCAATCCTTTATCTGGGAAGAACTTGTAAAAAAATCTCTCTATTATCACACGTCTGGTAACCGATTCAGGACGGCTTATACTGAACAATCGATCTGATGCTCATCGCCATCTTTATTCCATGCTGCAAGTCAGTCTAACAGCATCAGAGATAAATCGATACTATTATCATATTCACGAATGCCAGTCGGCAAACAAATTCTTCATTTATCTGATATGGCTTTTTGATTTTGATAGATGTCTTTTAGTGCCAGATTATTTCTTCAACATACGTATATATTTGCAGTGAAGTTTTGGAATCAAGGCAAAAATGTTAGAAATCAGTGTAATAAAGCAAGCTGGAATCAGGCCATTATATGTCACAGACGTGATGACCTAGCTAACCTTTGCTCTCCTGGAATACTGCAAATGATGCCAATAAATGCAATGCCACATGTGACGGAATACGTGAAATCTCGCGAGATCTTTTGAATTGGAAAAGTCGGTTTAACAAGACAAACGTTCTTTAATCTAATTTTCTTATGTATTTTATGAATGTTATCTACGGTTGTGGATACATAAGTTTCTACGGATCCTCGATTCATTTGAGTATCATTATCATCCGGTAGATATTCAAAGTTTTTGTTCCAAATGAAGTATTCCGTAACTTGATCCTGGATTTTGCATGATACGTTATGACTTGAGTTTAGGTTTAATGCGGGCAAGAAAGATTTTGAAGAAGGGAAGAATTAATGTATCATCCCAGAGCAGACAAAAACAACATGTCATATTAAATCTTCGAGTTACCAGTATCAAGCGGTTCAAATATTATCAAATTGTAGTGAATTAGATAAAATACCCTCTCTCTCTCTCTCTCTTTTTTCCTTGGCGATACAATAGTAATATATATATATATATATATATATATATATATATATATATATATATATATATATATATATATATATATATATATATATATATATATATATATATATATATATATATATATATATATATATATATATATATATATCATATGAGCGAAATTATTTGAACAATTACCCGATGGCAAGAGAAAGTCATACTTTATTTATATATAAAAAATATCATGTCATTTACGCATGTTGCTGCGCAAGATCTAAGGCTAACTTTGTTTCACAACCTTCGTTTCTCTCACAGCTGATCCATGCTTCGTATGCCTTTTCTGAATCTGAGAAATCCCAGAGCCAATACAAGTACACTTGTCAATACTTTGCAAAGAGTCAATTTAACAGACATTTTCTTAATAGTGAAATAATGATCAACTTCTTGTATTAAAAACATATTTTTGTTTTTAATACCATTTCGCAAAGTACATGGTCACGTTCTCACTGGGGACATGAGGCATTTTGGGGGTTGCAATTCATATTAATTTTGATAAATTCCGTTACCTCAGCGATTTCATTAATCTTTTGTTCTCCATCAGAAGTGCACGTAACATAAAAAATAGGCTATTTTCACTTTTCTTTAACAAGTAAAATACTTGGAACGCAACGAAGAAACATGTTGGAATATAAATATTGCTATACCCACACACATCGGCTATTGTATAAATAATGATTTAAATAATGATAAAGGGGGCCCCGAGTGGCCGAGTGGTCTAAAGCGCTCACCGTTACGGATCACTGCCATCTAACCTCTGTCTGCGTGGGTTCGAGTCTCGGGTTCGGCCAATGTGGGTATGTGAGAAAGCTTGCCAGTAGCTTCTAGTAGGTCGGTGGTTCTTTCCTGGGTTTTCCCGGGTTCTTCCTTCACCATTTATACTGGCCGCCATGTATAGCCTATCGTGTGCTGAAAAATGGCGTTAAACCCTACACCAACAACAACATAAATAATGATAAAACTTGCCTATGAATGAATACAAGGGACACATAATCTGTGTGGACATTTGGACGCAATTTACAATGAACCAGTACAATATTTAAAGGTGGCATACATATCTACGATCTTCGGGAGTATAATAATCCATCTGAGACCCTCTATTGTACACGCAATAATATCATCATCGTGTGAAATAAGCACGGTTCTTGTGAATATTGATTCAACGGTGCCACTAATATATTTGCTTACTCGCAAAGAATGCGCTTAAGACTGATATAGTCTTAACTCAAATATTTTATTTCTGCTTCTTTAGTCGAGTACGAGTACAATTAAATAAAGATCCATTGACATTGGTATAAATTGATACTAATATAACTACAAGTCACGCTATATATGAAATGGTAACAACGCACCGGGCAATTCAACACAATTTTGTTTGGTCTTATCCAGTAAACTGTATGTACCGGTCCATGTAATCAGCAAGGCACACCATTAATGCATTGTCGCAACTATTACAAAGTAGCTTGTACAGATATTTATTTGAAACTCATTTATTACAAACAAAATCCTAATCTTATTATAAAATGTTAAAAATATTAGCACGAACAATTAAACAAGATTCAAACTTAGAATATTTTTTATTCTAAAAAGAAGTCCATTTTTGCATTTCCACCCTGAAGTCGTAAATCTATGGAAATTACTTAAATATTGCAATAGTTGAAATATCACAAAGAAAATTTGACTGAAACGCACATGCATACTAAAACCACTTTGTTCTGAGCATCGTGTGGTTTAAAACAAATAAGTAATGGGGATCAAACGTAAAAGAAAAGTCATCCACCCACATAAGAGAAAAACGAAATGGAGAAATTATTGCAAATTTATTATGCAAGGTGTCCTCAGGTATATAAAATCCTATCTTCACAGCGTATAATATTATTAGCACTTTCATGAAGTAAGTTTGAAGAAAACCAATGGCCTGTTTATCATCTGCAAAATGTAAAATAACATCAGTGTGGTCACATTTATTATGAAGAAGAAATTAAAAAAAAAAAACAAAGAACAAAACGACAGGAGAAAAAGGGTGTGGAATCAACCCTAAGGTAAAATTTTAAGGTATCTAATTAATGTAAAATTACAAAAAATTAAAACAGCTTTATTTATAAAACACCTGCCAGACCACATATAGGTGGCATATGAGATCACCACATTTGCTTATTTAATTAAAAAGGACATTACAAACAAGTAGTAAATTAAATTAAATGATATTGATAATTTGAATATAGGTAACACAAGTAATAGTATAAACAGCATAAGTGAAAAAAAGATAATAATGTTTGGGAATATTTACAAAAGAATATGACTCAGATTGGAAACAAAAAAGGTAAACAGCAAAATCCATGTAAATTCAAGACAGACATCATGAGCGTATTGGAATTAACAATCTTTTAGTGTAAAAAAAATAAAATTATGTTGTTCTCGTTCTTTAAAGCATGATTGCACTGTGAGCAACAGTATATTAGGCTCACCATGAAATAAAACGACCTCATCATACAGAAAAAGCTCGACTGCATCAGCAATTGTTACCTTATTATGGGCACGACCGTAACCGCCACTGACCTTTTTATTTTCATAGCGTTCAAAAGAAATCTTTGTAAAATTGTGAGCAAAGAAAATCTTTGTAAAAGTGTGAGCAAATTTGAAGATATTATCTTTTTCTCAATAAATTGTTATTAATACTGATTTTTAACTTACATCCGTCGTCTTCCTTGATATCATCATGCCCAAATATTTGTTGAATTTTTGTCCCTTCCATTCTTATTCTCGCAGATCGGTTTCTTTATGGTTTAAAATCTATCCATCCTTTCACTTGTAGACTCGATGAACATCAAACGTTAAGGTGCACACACCTCACATACTCCATGCATATGCCGAATATAATGTACACTACGATTTATTAATATTTGCTTTATGTTTTACATGCCCATGTCCCACTTGGAACAGAGCCTCTCAAACGGGATATGCTGTATATTTGATCTTAAACCGAGTAAGCAATCTTGACATGCAATTTATTTTGGTGTGCGAAGGGTAGACGTCCGTCTTACATACGAATGAAATGCACGGAAGAATAGATAGGCAATTACAGATTATATAAGAAAGGAAACATCTCCCAGTGGAAGATAAGCTGACAAATTAAGGCAAAATTAAATTCGGGCTCAACTTTCTTTTTTTTTAATTATAATTATTTTTCTACAAAATTCACTAGCAATAATGAAAGAACTTAATGATAAGATATGTGCGGTGTTTCATAGATACCTAAAATGTAAGTTTATCTGAGTGTAGTAATCCTAGTGTACTTTGTAAGATAATATTCAAACATAGCAATGAATGGTAAGGACTGAACATAAATTTTTAACCTGTTATATTCTTTGATAAAATGAATCCCTTCCCACAATGCATCACTCGCAGTACCGTGCCATGTGATTACTCCCCTATCATTGTATAGCATTATATCACACTCAAGTATAATGCTTTTTGATATGCTTGATATAAATATAGTATTCATGAAATTTTATCAGGATCCAAGTCACGTACCGTATGTTGTTGCGACCGGCAGCCTGACTGGCTCTATTTTCATTTTCTCCAGTTCCTGTAAATACAAAAAGATATCATCGAACCGGTCTACAAACTTCGGGATTAAATCTAATCCTTCAACAAATATAGCCAAATATATTGAAATTATAAAGGAAGGCTAAAACCAAGATTGTGCAAGCTTTGCATGTTTAATCAACAAATACCAAGTCAATATATCATGGAAGAAAAAAAAATCTTTGAATGTATACCCTCAATCGATTTGTACAATTTTAATGGGTTTCTTTCGCTTATAAGAGTATTTTGCCTGTTGACACTATTGAACGAGATAATTTGAGAGGAGTCCATGCAATATTTTGCGTGCAAACATATGTTATTGCTAGTGATAGTATTTTGGTATCAATAAGTGAACACTATATCTAATCTATTTATTTATTTTTTGAACCAAAGGCGAGTCGTGATAGTTTGATGGTAAAAGCTCGGACTTGTTACTTGCCTAAGCCAGCCCGTGTTCGTTGCTTGTGCGTGTCCTTGGCACCTAAGTGTCATTTCTTTGGCATGATATAGCCAGTGCTGTCTTAACTTTGCCGTTAAAACCAAGAAAAAATGGAACTTAAAGGATCTTGGGTATAAGTTTAACCAGTCTGAATAAAATCAATCGCCACTGTCCTTCGTGAAGATCTGTCAACGACCGCTTAGGGGTCATGTTCTGTTGACCTTTGGATTAGCTGCTTTCAGAAATTTGAAAATGAATCATATCATTCGGCACACACTGATTCTCTTCAGCCAACGTAGTCTCTCAAATGCGAAGGTATAAGACTTCATCTAATTGGCTGATAAAATTGGTGATATGCTAATAACATAGGTCACCAGAAAAATACCTCTAAGCAGTCGCTGTCTGATCTTCACGTAAGAAAGTGATTTGATTTTAATTAGACTGAAATTCAATGTGCGTCGAACCAGTCACAGTAGCTATACTAAATGTTACTAGTGCGATGCTCTTTATGGCAACTCAACATTCATGTTGTTACAATACGCATTATTCATTTGAAACAAAAATGTTTACCCACTGACTATTTTATATAACAATGTTGCCATCATATTGTTCAATGAAAAATTTGTTTCTGTTTCAATTTTGAACGTTTACGGGTAAAATCATTCGTTGAAATGTTACCCTGATAGCGGGAC